>CAUYUJ010008915.1:30902-37333 GCA_963575745.1 Prorocentrum cordatum
AACCGCCTACTTCCTCGAGCAGCGCCTGCACTGAGGAGTTCTTCTGCCGCCTCTCCATGGCGCGGTCCCAGGTGTTCGCCAGGTGACCGCCAGGTCGCCGCCTCTTCGCCGCCCCGTGCACCGGCTGGTGGGTGACGCCTGCCGCGTGGTGCCCGCGCGCTCGCTGCCTCGTCGCCGCCTCGTGCGCTGGCGGGCGGTCCGGGTCGACTTCGCCCGGTGGGCGTCCGTCGCCAGCTCTCGTCGCCGCCTCGTGTGCTGGCTGGCCTCCTGGGTGGTCGCCGGGTGTTCGCTCCTCGCCGCCCCGTGGCGCCAGCCTTCGTCAGGAGGGAAAAGAACACGCAGACACAGTTCATCGTCGACCCCCAAGAAAATATGGGAAAATATGGGAAGTGGTGGGGAAGACAAAAACCCGGAAAATATAGGAAAACATGGGGGATCTTTTTATTTGTGTGTATTTATTTGTGTGTCCCAGGGCCCCTTCACTTCGGCTCGGGGCCTGTTGGCTCGGTGCCCACCCGTCGCCGTCTCGGCGTCGCTGCATTTTGAGATCGCATGCCAGACAGAGGGACGCCCACGCTGTGTAGCCCCCCCTGAGATGTGGGCAAGGCTCACATCCATATCCGCTGCGTCTTGGATTTTCTGGGAAGGGGCGCCCAAAGGTCGAGGCGCAGCGGATATGGATAAACACCTAGCCTGTAGAGGCCAGACTTTTATCCATATCCACTGCGCCTCTGGTTTCTGGGGAAGGGAGCTCGGAACTCCAAGACGCAACGGATATGGATACAACTCCTGCCCGCATTACGCAGAGGTCGGGGTTCGCCGCTTTGTCGCACGTACGGATTCTGCACGTTCAACCATCCTGAGTGTAGAGGCATACTCGGGCCGGACGAAAGGGGGGGATTGGGAAAGGGGGGGGGTACGAAATCTGCTGCATGCAGCTGGTTTCGGCCCCGCCGCCGGGCCCATTCCTCGATACATGGGCGCCTCCGGCGCCGGAAAAAATCAGCTACGCGAGCTGATTCTCACCCCCCCTTTGCTATCCCCCCCTTTCGCCCGGCCCGACATACCACTCCTGCCAGCCCCATGATCGCCTTCCTCGTCCTTGTTACAGAAATAGCCTGTCAAGCAATACTATGCGAAGCACCCGCGTTGATCCGAGCCTCACAGGTTGCGCACATGTCAAAATCCGTCCAAAGTTATTGCGCCTCAAAAGAGGTTTGGCAGAAGCTGTAGAAAGCAATTGTTCTTTATATGCGATTTCTGTACACGCGATTTCTCTGAGATCATGAGAAAGCCGTCGAGTTGTTGTGCCGTTCTGTCAGGTGAGATCGTGCGGGTCTCACGGGCGCGCATGTCGAAATCAAGCAAGAAGCATCGCGCACACGCCAGCTTTGTCAAATAATACAAAATCGGACCGTGCACGTGAGTCACTCGCGCGAATGTCGAAATCGGATCCGCCTGTAGGAGGACATGTCCGACCTAACCTGAGGGATTCCTCAGGACTCAGGGCTGAGGCTCCAGGGATTTGGCAAAGGACAGGAGGACACGGCCACTCCGTGCCTAGAGACACGGTGGCGGATCTTCGGAGATCAAACTCCACTTGGGGGGACAAGAGGGTTCCGACCCCGCTGTTTCTGGGCCTTTCCCGAGGTGCGTTCTGACTCTTCGAGGAGGATCCTGTCGTGGCGACGAGAGATTTCCAGGACGAGTAGCGGCCCTGACCACCATCTGTTGGAGAGGCCTGGCGGCCGGTGCCAAGTCAAGTCAAGTCCAGTTCCAAGTCAAGTCAAGTCCAGTCAGTCTGGTCAAGTCCGATTCCGGCTGGGGAGGAGGAGGAGGAGGAGGAGGAGGAGGAGGAGGAGGAGGAGAAGGGAGGAGGAGAAGGAGGAGGAGGAGGAGGAGGAGGAGGAGGAGGAGGAAGAGGAGGGAGGCCCCAGGAGGGCCGCGGACTCTTGGAGGCTTGCTGGGGCATCTCGGGAGGCCTCTCGGGGGCCTCTCGGAAGCATGCTTATCTCTTGGGGGCGTGTTGGCGGTCCCGGAGGCTTGGAGTGCATCATCTGGTGGCAGAGTTGCGGCCCTGACCACCAGCACCTATTTTTCTGCCGTCGTCAGCAGCCCCTGCGATCCGACGTCTCGAACACAATTGATACATGGTAACAAATTGCGACCTGAGCCCTTGACCCCTCCCTCTGCGCCATTCTTCGAGCCGGACCGAGCTGTGAGGCCCCCAGGGTCCGAAACAAGGCAGGATCGCCGGTCTCGAAAAAATCGAGACGCCAGGATTGAAGCAGTGGCGAAGCGTCCTGGCGTGCCTGTAGGCCTAGCACAGGACATTCTAAGAACCTTTTGTGGTTTTCACGCAATTTTCCTAGACACTTTCTTGCTGGGACTGTTTGTTTTATCGCATCGGGTTTATGTTCTAAGAACATTGTTTTTGTTCTTAGAACGTTTCTGGGTTCTAAGAACATGGCGTGGTAGGCCTATAGGATTGCTGGGACGGTCGGTCCATGCTCGAAGGGTCTCAGGGTCGTCGTCGGCGCCGCCCGAGGTGCTCAGCAATGCCTCGCTGTGCCTGCAGCGCCTGCGCGGCCGCCTGCCGGAGCTCGTCGCGGCGTGCAACGAGGCTCGGCCATGCGCAGAGGAGGGTATAGGTGGGAGGGGGGGAGGCGTCCAAGAAACACCCCTGCTTCTTCAGAATCTAAGCCTCCTAGATGGGGTCGGAGCAGATGGGGTCGGATGATGGCGCTGCATCGCCGATGCATCGGCGATGCATCGGCGATGCGGCTCGATGTTGGGCCCAATTTTCTCTACGCCGACGTCGCCGATGCATCGCCGACGCCGCCAGCGCATCGCCGATGTATCGACGATGTGGCGAGATCCTTGTCTAGAACTGCAAGGCCGGCGCCTTCCCAGATCATCGAGAGTAAAACGACCCCTAGTTCCCAAAACACGATGAGGATGTGGCCTCACTGAGGGCCCCGTCGTCTCATTAGGGATCATCATTCTGGGCGTTTTGGTTTGGTGCATCTGCAGAAACGGTATCCCTACTGCTCTTGGCCCTTCTGACGTAGATCCCTCCCCAAGGGTTAGGGGCCCTCTTTTTGGAGGATGAGCCCCAAGAAACAGCCTCCTTCTAAGAAGCCTACCACTCTCCCCCTACCCTGATGTCGGGCATGCCCCTCTACAGGCAGAATATCCAAGCATAGTACAACATAGTCGAATACCTGCATGTGTTACTTTCTTTATACCTGCATGAGGGGGAGGAGGAGCAAGACGACGAGGAGGGGGAGGCATAAGGAGCAGGAGTAGGAGGAGGAGGAGGAGGAGGAGGAGGAGGAGGAGGAGGAGGAGGAGGAGGAGGAGGAGGCAGGAGGAGGTAGGAGGAGGAGGAGGAGGAGGAGGAGGAGGAGGAGGAGGAGGAGGAGGAGGAGGAGGAGGAGGAGGAGGAGGAGGAGGAGGAGGAGGAGGAGCAGGAGGAGGAGAGTGAGCAAGAGGGGAGGAGGAGGAGGAGGAGGAGGATGAGGAGAGGAGGAGGAGGAGGAGGAGGAGGAAGGAGGAGGAGGAGAGGAGGAGGAGGAGGAGGAGGGGAGTGAGGATTTCGATTCTCCCCCTGCCCTTTGATATGACGTGTTTCCTCCACATATCCGCCGCCGCAGGAGGACGTGCCCCCCCCCTCCCCCCGACCCCCACCCCCTCCGCGCGCCGCCGCGGGGCGCCCGCGGCCCGCGGCCGCCCCGCGGCCCGGCCCGCGTGGCCGCCCGCCGAGGGCCTTTGGGTCGGCCGCTGCCGGCCGTCGGGCGCGTCTCCCTCTCTCTGCAGGGGAGGTGTCCAACAAGGAGGGAAAAACACACAGACACAATTAATCGAGTTCCCATAAAATATGGGAAAGTATGGGAAGTGGTGGGGAAGACAAAAACCCAGAAAATATGGGAAAATATGGGGAATCTTTGTATTCGTGTGTACTTATTTGTGTGTCCTGGGGCCCCTTTATATACTTTGGGGCGACTTTCCGATTACGTTTCGACTATGCTTGAATAATTGTGGGGCGTCTTTGATTTGTCGCTCAAGATCCGTCTGCAGGGGGAGCACGCCCGACCTGACCGTACGGTGGGGCACGTCTCTCTGCATGGGGAGTAGTCGGGAGCAGTTGAAGCATAGTCTGGTGACGGTGCCGTTTTTTTCGTGTGTGAGAGAGGTGTTGTGTGCGTGAGAGAAAGAGAGAGAGAGAGAGAGAGAGAGACATCTGTTTTTTTGTTTTTTTTTGTTGTTTTTTACTTTTGACAATGTTTTGTTTTTCTCCCCCAAGTCCGCCTGTTGGAGGACATGCCCGACGTAGAGGCAGGCTCGAGTCGGGCATGTCCCTCTACAGGGGGAGTATTCGAGAGTAGTGAAACCATAGGCGGGTGACGGTTTTTCGTGCTCCCTTGTCTTTTTGTTCGATCTTTATTCTCCTTTCAACATGCACCTGTAGGAGGACATGCCCGACCTAAATGTAGGCAGGACCCCAGGCAAGGGGAGCCAGCCAGAGATTGGACCCCGAAGCCCGAAGAGTGATCCAGAATCACCGAGCGGCCCTGAGATCCTGGCGACCCCCATTTTTTCCGAGCCGGGCGCTTTGGGTTATGATGCTCCAACCTACTTTAGCCTTGATCACCAGGAATAATTTCGAGCGCCCAAAGAAGTACCGAAACTCAAGGGCGTTCACGTGTCGGGCCCTGGGAGACGTTCGCCCGACACTACTTCGACACTGTTTCGACAGCCTTTTGACACCTTTCTGGGTGCTCGAACTTCTTTCTGGGATGTGGTCCTCGAGTAGGATGGGAACGACATAAACTGGGCTCGCTTCGGGCCCCAGAGCCCGCACAGATCGATCCAGCTCGAGACGCGGCGCAGGAAGATGGGGTGCGGGGCTCCCGTCGTGGTTTTTTCACGGTGCTGCACAGCCCTCTCGCGTCGGAGCACGGCGCTGGCTCCTGTGTCCTGTGGCCTGTCATGCTTCCCGTCAATGGCTGGAGTGCGGAACTCACAGATACAAGGGCGCCCTCGAGGGCGCGAAGTTACTCGCGCTTCGCGCTTCGCGGTTCGGCTCTGATTCCTCCTCAGCCTCTTCTTCTCCCTTGGGAGGCGGCGCGAGAGCGCGAAGTTATTCGCGCTTCGCGCTTCGCGCAGCGCGAAGCGCGAAGTTTGGAGCCCTTGCAGATAGAGCAGCCAGGCGGCGTGCAGGGCGACTGCGCCAACTCGCAGCACCGACGGACCACAGCGGCGTCCCACGCAGGGGCGATTTTTGTCAGCGTGGCGGTGCAGGGCCCCGCGGCTCTCCTTCGGACACTGGGACGGGCCGACCAAGAAACGCGGGCCAGGCCATGGGAAGCTCTGCCGCAGCTCTGCCGCAGCCTGTGTTCTTTTCGGGTGACGGCAGATGCGGTCCGCGGAGAATGGGGCGGGGGACGTGCCCCCCCAACAAGGGCTCCCCCGAGGGCGCGAAGTTATTCGCGCTTCGCGCTTCGCGGGCCTCGTTCCTCCTCCCCCTCCTCCTCGTCCTCCTTTTCTCCCTTTGGGAGAGCGGCGCGAGAGCGCGAAGTTATTCGCGCTTCGCGCTTCGCGCAGCGCGAAGCGCGAAGTTGGGAGCCCTAGATCATGGAACCGGGTCCCACGAAGCCCAGCACTGCCCATGCCCGCCCGGCCGTTGGGTAGCAAATCCTGGGAGCCTTGTGTCCTTCGTAATTCTGTCTTTAGCGTCGACTGGCCTCGATTAGCGTCTGGGAGTCAATCAGATAGCGCCGATTTAGTATCGGTTTAGCACAGGTTAGCGTCGATCCGCAACGATTTAGCGTCGACCCGCGTCCATTCGCAAGAGCCGACAAGATGGCATGGGAGGTTCCCATAAGTTGCCACCGAACGACTAGACGGTATCACGGGATTGAAGGTCTTACGGCCGGTGCCGCCGTCCCTGAACGGGGACGACGACCACGACGGCGGCGTCGGCGGTGACGGCGACGCTGAATTGGGGCAGAGTCGTCAGTGATGCTTCGTGGGGCCTCTTCCGAGCGCGCTCGTAGGTTTCTGGGGGGCAGTTTTGGAGCCTCTTGGGAGCATCTTTGGGACCTCTTGGGAGCCTCTTCGAGGGCCCCAGATTTCCGACGATATGATTTTCTCAATCCGGGCGTCTTTCCTTCAAGCAGTGGCGAAGCATCCTGGTTCGCCTTAGGCCCACCAGATAATGTTATAAGAACCTTTTGTGTTCTGCACGAAATGCTCTTAGAACACTTCTGGCTGAGACTTTTAACATCAACGACATCGGCTTCATCTTCTAAGAACATTGCTTCGTCCTTAGAACATGTCTGGGTTCTAAGAACATGACGTGGGAGGCCTATAGGACGGCCGGGACGGCCGGGGTCTGCTGAACTCTGGAGAGGAGGAGGAGGAGGAGG
>CAUYUJ010008916.1:0-37324 GCA_963575745.1 Prorocentrum cordatum
CCTCCTCCTCCTCCTCCTCCTCCTCCTCCTCCTCCTCCTCCTCCTCCTCCTCCTCCTCCTCCTCCTCCTCTTTCCCATCCCCTTTCTCTCTCCCATCGTATCTGCTGTCATGCACCTTATGTTATATCTCCCACTTAGCCAGCGATAACATTCGCCGGGCTGTTAGTTTGACCAACCCCCAAGGCCGATCGGCCCTTGGGCGGGAGGGCAATGTTCGAACAACGTTCTTACATTCAAGCGTTCAGACTTTCAGCAGGAGCAGGAACATAAGAAGTAGGAGGCTCGAGGATGACAGCTTTTGCGCGCGCGCTCCAGAGGAGGTAGGCTGGGGGTCAGGGGAGAGAGGGGATACATACGACAAGGTGTGGGGGAGGAGGGAAGTTCAGGAGGAGCAAGGAACAGGGAATGTGCGGCGGAGGAGGACGGATAGGATCCCAGGAGGAGGAGGAAGAAGAGGGGCTCCTGGCCAGATTCAGCGAGATAATTCAGTTCCAACTTTTTCCCCACATCCTGAGTGGGGTTCTTGTTTTCCCAGAACACCCTCTCCTTCCCACCCACCTCCCGCTCCATCTTCCATACAGCACAATATTACCGACGAAAACTCAACGTAACACATACATACATTGTTTCCTACCACACATACCATCCCATACCAATACCATACCATACCATACCATACCCTACTATCCAACCAGAAACAACCATATGTTACCATACCTCGTAACCATACCATACCATGGCGGACCATAGCATACCATACCATTATCACACCATGCCACACGCCGTACCATACCATACCCCACCCTCCAGTACCATACCTCCCACCTCTCCAGTGACCCCGCCTGAGCGAGGAGGTTTTTCCGCAAACATAACTATTTACATGGTTTCCGTGCGGCTCCCACCTCTCCAGGGAGGCCCCGCCTGAGCGAGGAGGGGTAATCCTCAAACCATACTATTTTACATTGTTTCGGCCCCTCCGCAACCCCTGCAGGAGGCCCGCGCCTGGCGAGGAGGGTATCGAATACCATACTATTTTACATGGTTTCGTGCCCCTCCCACCCCTGCAGGGAGGCCCCGCCTGAGCGAGGAGGGTATCCGACAACCATACTATTTACATGGTTTCGTGCCCCCTCCCACCCCTCCAGGGAGGCCCCGCCTGAGCGAGGAGGGTATCCGAAAACCATACTATTTACATGGTTTCGTGCCCCTCCCACCCCTGCAGGGAGGCCCCGCCTGAGCGAGGAGGGTATCCGAAAACCATACTATTTACATGGTTTCGTGCCCCATCCCACCACTCCAGGGAGGCCCTCCGCCTGAGGCCCCGCCTGAGCGAGGAGGGTATCCGAAATACCATACTATTTATATGGTTTCGTGCCCCTCCCACCCCTCCAGGGAGGCCCAGCCTGAGCGAGGAGGGTATCGGAAAACCATACTATTTACATGGTTTCGTGCCCCTCCCACCCCTGCAGGGAGGCCCCGCCTGAGCGAGGAGGGTATCGGAAAACCATACTATTTACATGGTTTCGTGCCCCTCCCAAGCGGGGCCCCGCCAAAGCGAGGAGGGCATCAAGAAAATGGGTCCCACGAAACCGTTATTCTCTTTATGTGGGGAACTCCGTTAGCATAATTCATGTTTTCCCCGTAATTGCTTTCGCCAGGCGTCCAAAGACGCAGGTGGCCCAGGAGAGTGCAGCGAGAGGCTGCTCCTCAGGAGGGTGTCCTGGGGTCAGGGGATATTGCTCCCGCCAGTCACACGCCGTGAAGGGGGTACCACTGGCGGCCGGCGGTGCCCGTTCACGGCATGTGAGTGTTGACTTGGTTGTCCGCATCAGTGGTTGCGCAGGAGGAAGTGGTGGAGGAGGCGGAGGAGCTAGGGAAAGAAGTAGGAGGAGATGCGGGAGGATGATGACGAGCAGGAGGGAGAAGCAGGATGAGCGGTGAGGACGGACTGTTAGGAGGGAGAGGAGGTCGGGCGGGAGGAGCGAGGAGGAGGAAGGAGCGGTAGAAGTGTGAAGGGGGGTTTGGAGAAGGCGGGGGAGGGAGGTACGAGGAGGAAGGCGAGGAGGAGGCCAATCGACGTGCCGCGAGATTCTCATGAGAGGGCCTCACACAACCTTCACTCTCTCCCGGCTCACCCTCTTGCAGCCCCCGCCCCCACCACCTCGCCCCGCGAATCCTCACCTGCCTGTCCTTGTGGCGGCGGGACGGGTGGATCCATATGGGGGGGCTACGGCCAAACTCGTCGACAGCTGTCCTGGCGTTGGCCAGGGCGGCCGCGGAGCGCACGCCGCCTCGCGCCAGCACAGATCGCCCACCCACGCTCTGCGGCACCCGCCCACAGCTCGCCCCGTGTCCCGCAGGCGTGCCCGCGCAGGCTTCGCGCTCGCCACCCGCTGCCATACGTATCCCACGCCTGCGCCCGGCCGCATGCCCGCTGGTAGCACGTGGGGGCGGATGGGAGCGGTGGGTCCGGAAGGGAAGAGCACGCCCCAGACATGCGACGTCCTGTTTTTGTCCATGTGTCGTCCCCGGAAGTCCGGGCCCTTTCCCAGGGACCGGGTTTTCATCCTGTGTCCTTGTTTGACGGTCCCGGGGCCCGGTTGGGGCCTCTAGAGGTCGAAAACGGCGAAAAATGTTCGTCCTGATTTTTACTGTGTGACGCGATCGTGTCTGGGTTTGTGACCACCACCGCAGGATGGAGCCAACCTCCGTGCTGTTTTTTTGCGACGCGATCATGTCTGGGTTTGTGACCACCGCCGCAGGATGGAGGCAACCTCCCGTCGCCCGTCTCGGCGGGTGAGGGTTCCCAATGGTTGGACTGGCGGGCGTGGCCGGGAAGCTTCCTAGCGGCAAGGGGGAGGCCCTTGCACCATCCCATGTTGGCGATAGCGGCGATTGCCCACCTTTCGCAGCTGCCGTTCGTCAGCCTCCTCCTCCTCCTCCTCCTCCTCCTCCTCCTCCTCCTCCTCCTCCTCCTCCTCCTCCATCTCCTCCTCGTCCTCCCCCTCCTGCTCCTCCTCCTCCTCCTCCTACTCAGCTTGCCCGCGCCAACCTCTCTTTCGCCGCCCTCTTTGCACCCTACGTTCAAACACCTGCACCCGGCAGCGCGCCCGCTCCTACCATTAAGTCGGGCCTGTCCCCCATACAAGGGGATTTTGGACGACAAGTTCAACAGAGCCAAAACATGCGCAAACGGTATTCAAAACTACGAAATGGTCCCCAGACTATTCTTTGACTATTTTTGAAGAATAGTCTGGGGACCATTTCGTAGTTTTGAATACCGTTTGCGCATGTTTTGGCTCTGTTGAACTTGTCGTCCAAAATCCCCTTGTATGGGGGCCAGGCCCGACCTGATCCTACCGCGTCGGGGGGGGGGGGAGCCGCACGGCCATGGGGCCTCCGCAGCGGGGGCCGCCGCAGGGCCTCCGCGGCGGGGCGGCCGCCGCCACGGGCAGGCGCGGACCTCCCCCCCGCGCCCGGCTGAGCCCCCACGGGCGGCCACCGGACCTCCCCGAGCATTTTTGTTGGGGTGGAGGGCAGAGCTCAGCCACGCGCAGAAGGGGGGTGGGGGGAGGGGGGGGGGCTTCTTAGAAGCACCCCTGCTTCTTAGAAGGCGCGGGCCTTGTCTGCAGATGTAAGGCCAGCGCCTTCTAAGAAGCAGTCTCCTTCTAAGAAGCCCTCCCCCCCTCCCTCCACCCCCTTGTGCGCGCCGCCAAAGAGCAGGGGTGGGCCTAGACCGCAGACGGTGTTGGGGTGGAGGGCAAAGCAGGGGTGGAGGGCAAAGCAGGGGTGGAGGGCGGAGCATTTTTTGTTGGGGGGGGGGAGGGCAGAGCAGGGGTGGAGCTAGACCCCAAACGGTGCTTTGGCGACGTCGTGGGCCGTTTGCGTTTCGGTATCGTCTTGCGGCGAGGGCGGACTCAAGACACAACGAGGGAAAGCGAAAACGAAACGAACACGACAAACACTGTTTAGGTCCAGCCCTGGGGCAAAGGGTGAAATCTGAAATGCCGTTTCGATAGATGTTCGAGGCGTGAGTCTGCAAAAGGGGAATCACAAGACGGATTGATTTCGAGGTGCAAGAGCCCATATGGATTTCACCCTGAGCCCTCCACCCTAAGAAAATGCTCAGCCTTCGCCAGGAACCCTACGCTTAAGTCGGGCACGCCCCTCTACAGGAGGCATAGTCAAGAATAGTGGAAAATCTTACGGGGATAAATTTCTACTATTTCTGAACATTTTGGAATATATTTGGACTATGTTCGAATCTTTCGTCCAAAATCCCCCTGTAGGAGGACATGCCCGACCTAGCCCTACGCCTGCCTGCAGCTGTGGGTCCCCGCCGCAGAACTGGTGGACGCCGAGTGGGGATGCCTCAGGGCAGGGGGAAGAGGCCCTGGCGCCTTCCATCTCGGCTCGCGCGGCCAGCCTGCAGGCGCAGCCACCGCGCGCCGCCAGCCCCACCCATCTCCTCTGCCCTTCCTCTGCCCTTCGAGAATCCTGCGATGGTATGTCTAGATTCCTCCTCTCTCTCTCTCTCTCCCTCCGCGTTCTGCTGTCTTTTGCCAGTTTAAATTGAGTGTCTAACCCACCAGCTGGTGACACCAGTCACCTGGCTCACTAGTTTGAGCAAACCCCCAGGGGCGACCGGCCGTGGGGGGGAGGGCAGCGCCTGACAATTTTTTCTGCCTTCAGGCTTTCAGGCGTTCAGGTGGGGGAGGGGGATGAACGATGAGGTCGAGAATGAGGGAGCATTAGCATACGGAGGTGGAGAGGTGGTGGCAGATGGACAAGGAGGAGGGGTAACAAAAAAGCATGTGGAGGTGGAGGAGGAGGGACAGGATGAGGAGGTAGAGCTGTTCGCGGAAAGGTGGACCTCAAACGGCGCTCGGACAACGTGGAGTTGACTGTGTTCTGCGCCCACCTCGCGAGTGGCAAGGCTCCAAAGGACGACGCCATGCGCGAGCACGAGCTGTGCGGGCCAACCTTGGATAGGCAACGGGAGATTGGGAACCCAGGCGGAGGATGAGGAGAACTGTCGTTGCCGCGCTGCGCCGACCACAAGCAGGCTGATCACCATGGCCAGTCTTTCAAACATCAGCTCACCTCTAGGAAACCCATCTGCCTTGTAAGCATACGCACGCACATGTGATCGCTGTCGGATCTTTGACGAGGCCTATGTACCTGAACGCGAGCATGGCATTCCAGATGCGCTTGACGCACATACTTTGCCGTACGCATATAAAGGTGGGAGTGCGCGTCGGCGCGCACAAGTGCATCTACAAATTCTGCGTAGAGCGCACGCACGTACGTATCACATGCGTCTGCACATGCGCACGTACACACATACGCTTGTCAAAACTCACCCGTACTGCTCGCATGTGATATTGATGCACACGCATGCAGACGTACATACGTGTAAAAGCATCGTACTGTGCACAGTCGCGTGAGTAAGACGTACACATCACGGTTCGTACATTTGCCCATTCACACACACATATATATACACGCAGATGAATATACACGCTTGTATGTGCGCAGATGCCAGTACCGTATGGTGCAGATATCGCCACGCATACCTGCACTGTCACCTTCGAACGCATGTTGACATGTATCTGCCGACCGATGTCGAAGACGCATACGGCGAACCACCGCCGCCCCCTGCCTTTGGAAGCGACATGCAGGCAAGCATTAGGTCCAAGTCTGGCAAGCTATTGGATTCTGTGCTTCCCCAGCCGTTGTGGAACCCCTTGGGGGAAAACTTGGGAGAGAACGAGACATGAGGATGGGAAGGAGGAGAAGGAAGAGGATGATGATGAGGAGGAGGAGGAGGAGGAGGAGGAGGAACATGAGGCCACTTGAGGTCGTCTTGTGGCTTCTAGGAGGTTTCCAGGGATCGCCTCTCGGTGGCCTCTGACGGAGTTCTAGGGGGCCTCTTGGGGCCTCTTGAGGGCCTCCTGGGCCTCTGTGGGGCCTCTAAGCGGCCTCTGGGGGCATTCGGAGGCCGTCTTGAGGGCCTCTCTTGGCAGTCGTGCGTTCCTCTTTGTGCGCTTGAAGGCAGTCTTGGAGGTCTGTGGGGCTGTCTTGGGGGCCTCTTGGGCCGTCTTGCGGGGCTCCCAGGGAAATCATTGAGTTTGGCCTCATGGGTGTCCTCGTTGAGCCCTTCTGGGGGCGTCATCAGGGCCTCTTGGGCCATCTAAAGAGCAGATTGGGCCTGGGCCACCTTGGCCGTCGTGGAGGCCATCTTGGCTGTCATGTGGGGATTGTTCGTGAACTTTCAGGTCTTTCCGCGCGGCCAGCGGGATCATCGGGAATCTTATTGGGAATTTACTGGAACACGTCAAACGTCTGCCACGCCAGGCACCCTTTCGACAAATCAGAAGGGGGCGGCGGATCTGGTGGCCTTCGGTCCATCCCGCTACCGTGACTTTGCTTGTGGGTCATGGGCCTCTTGCGTGGGGTCTCTTGGAATGCCTCTCCCAGGCATCTTGGAAGCCTCTTGGGGGCCCCTTCGGGGTCTCTTGACGGTCTCTCAGGGTCATCTTGGTGCAACAGGGCTCGTGGGGCCAGTGCGTGTTCCCCCAACAGCGGCCGAACGCATTGACATACACATGTTTTTCGAGGATTTCTTACCTACGGGAAAATCATGCAGAGCACCCCAGACACGCCCGATAGCGCCCGGAACTCGTGCGTCCAGGCTCCATATCAATACGCCTGCACACACACATCACCACAAACACTCTCATATATGCATATATAGTCCGTGTGTATATGTATATATATATATATGTACATATATGTACACATATACATACATATATATATACACTTATGTGCTGCACACTTAACAGCACACATAATGACGAAGCTGCGCGGCATCGCATGTCCGCTGCCACGTCGCAGCATGGCGTGGAGGGTCTGGCCCGCAGCTCCAGGAGGCCCCCCACGGGAGGCAGATTTTGCCAGGCACTGGAGAGGCCGCCTTGGACTTTGAGGCAAGACAGATCCTTCACCTTCGCGATTCCATCGCCCAGTCACGGCGCAGCGAGCCAGCAGGACAGAAGGGGCGCGGATCGAGGTGCCGACATGGACCTTGAGGCAGGACGTGTCCCTCCCGATGCCATCCCCCAGTCGCGGCGCAGCGAGGAAGCATCATAAAAGAGGGGCTTGGAGGAGGTGGTGGGGGGGCGGGGGGAGGAGGAGAAGGAGGACGAGGAGATAGAGGAGGAGGAGGAGGAGGAGGAGGAGGACGAGGAGGAGGAGGAGGAGGAGGAGGACGGAGGAGGAGGAGAAGGTGCTGGGGGGTGGGGGGTGGGGGACTCCGCACATTTGTTCCTCGCTCCCCTCGCCGCGGTCCCGCCCCCCCCCCCTCCTCGACACCATCCGGGGGCACGACCTAAGCGGTATTTGGGCGATTTTGTAGGCCGCTTTCGTGTTGCTGTCGTTTTACAACGAAGACGGGACGAAGACAAAGCTAGGCCTTCGAGGCCCCACCCTCCCTCCCTCATCGACGCAATCCGGGGCTCGACCTAGACGGTGTTTGGGTGATTTCGTCTGGGGCTCGACCTAAGTGGTGTTTGAGCGATGTCGTGTTTTGATTCTCGTTTTGTAGCGGAGGCGGGACGAAGACAAAACGAGGCCCTCGCGGCCCCGACCCCCTCGACAAAGACCGGGGCGCGACCTAGACGCTGTCTGGGCGATTTCGTGGGCCGCTTTCGTGTCGCTTTTCGTTGTACTGCGGCGGCGGGACGCCAGCAAAACGAGGCCCTCGCGGCCCCGCCCCTCCCCCCTCCTCGACAGAGTCCGGGGCGCGACCTAGACCGCGTGTTGGGCGATGCCGTGGACCGTTTGTCGTTTGGCTTTCGTTTTACAGCGGAGCCGGGACGAATACAGAACGAGGGACAACGAACACGAAGCGAAAACGAAAAGCATGGCTCTGGTCCAGCCCTGGCGCAGTCAGCTTCGTACTCGCTCTGGCACGTTAGGGGTCTCCGCACGCTTGTCCTCTTGTGGCAGGCAAGACGCAGCTCCTGCGGCAATGCAGGGGCTACCCAGCCCGGTCACATTGTTCTTCTCGGGCATCGCTTCGCGCTTGAATGGCCAGGAGCCTGGGGCGCAGAAGCGGCAGACAGACGTACGCTGGCCTCGGGGCGCGGAAGCGCCCTTGGCGCTGCTCCGCAGGGTGCGGGATTGATCTGGAGCGTGTGCGCACATCTGTACGCATCCGTGCGCAAAAGCATGTACACGTGCACGTGCATTCGAGCACGCAGTCACATCATCATATACATTTCCTGGTGCATACGCACCGACACAAGGCATACACCAGTGTGCAGCTATGAATTCACGGACGACCAACGTATGAGATCGCACACCACATTCCCTAATCCTGGTACAGCTACACTTATGCGTGCACATATGGTTGCACCTGTAATCATGCACATGGCGCACCAGCCATCAATATGATTGCAGACGTGTGATGTACAGGTACACGTATGCATGCACACCGTTCGGTATAATAAATCAGTAATCCGTATACATCCGTTTACACTGTCTTGCGCTCACAGCATTTCGCATGCACACTTTGGCATACACACATACATCACACACACGCACACATGTGTGTTTCCGCAAACGCGTACGTAGGCCTACAATGCAGGCCCATCGCAAGCTTATGATTATGTAGATGTTTCGGCTCACGAATGTGCATACACACTCGCGTGCATGCACCCGTTCCGTGTACCACACAAACTAGTACGAGATATCTACCTACATGTTCCAACACCGTATGCGCAATCGAGTAGATCCAATAGCACCTGATCAGGCGCGAGGGAGGCGGGTGGGAGGATAGTGGTTTGAGAAGAAAGTGGAGGGGGGATGGGTGTGGCCGGGAGGTTGTGGCGGAGAGGGGGGGGGGGGCATCGGGCGGGGCTAGGACAAGGATGCATCCGTTCTAATGCGTTCCTGAACGCTCTCAGAGCGTTCCGGAACGCTCTGAGAAGGCCGCGGCGCCCGATACATCTTCCAGAGTCGCCGGATCTCAGAGATTCCCGATTTGACCGTAGCCGATTATATCCTCGTCCTAGCCCCGTCGCAGGGCAGAGAGGGTTCTGCTCCTCTGGGTTGGACGCCGACGGCCGGGGGAGAGCGGGGAGGGGGTGGCGAGGGCGGGGCACGCTGCGAGGCACTGCGAGGGGCGGGGGCGCGAGGGAGAGCACAGAGCGAGGGAGCGAGGGCAGAGAGGCAGAGGGAGAGGGGAGCGGGGAGGGAGAATCGGGGGTGGACAGAGCCCCCAACAGTGACACGTCGATCAGTGAATTGTCCGTTTGCGGTTCTCGAGAGGGCGCCGCGGCCGTTCTTGTCCAGGCCTGCGCCCGCGAGGTGTGGGCCTCAGGTCGTTTTCACGAAACCACGTTTTACTAAAGGGAGGTCTGTCCATCCCCGAGAGGCAGAGGAAGAGGGGAGCCGGGAGGGAGAACGTGGAACGTGAGTGTGGCGGGGGCGAGGAGTCGATTGCACGCAAGAGTGGCCTTTCGCCAGAGTGACCCTTGGTGGGTGGGGGCCCGGTGGGATCCCCCGGTCGCCGAACGCGGTGCGACAGTAGCGTCTTCCGCGCTCGCGTTTGGCTTCCACGCGGCCCCCAAAAAGCCGGGCACCAAAGATCGCCCTTACCCAGAGCCGCTTCTGCGTGCAGCCGCAGGACGCGAAGGGCGAGAGCGAGGGCAGGAGACGAGGGACCGGAGAGGGCGGGAGGGAGGCCGTGGTCCCCCCTGACTCTCCCCCCCAGAGGCAGGGCGAGGCGAGGGAGCAGAGCCTCTGCGAGCAGTTCCACGCGAGCCCCCCGCCTTCTCTCGCCGCGTCCCCATCATGCCCCCTCCGTGCCTTGGTCTGCCCGGCCCCCCACCCCCAGTCCCCCGTGCCGCCCGCCGCCCCGGGCCGAGTGGCGCCTGCTCCAACTCAGGCGGTCTCTCACGGCCTCGAGCCCTCGAGTCCGCCGCCACGCGGCCCTGGCCCCCCCCCCCGCCACGTCCCCTGCGCCCCGGTCCCGGGTCGTCGACCCCCTCTCCTCCACGTGCGCCCGCTCTCCCGTGGCCCTCGTTGTTCCCCTGGCTCCTGTGGTTCCCCGCGTCCCCGTCCTGGGTCCCCTGGCCCCTGCCCCTGTCCCCGCCGCCGTCCCCCCCTGCCTGAAGCCTTGCTCCTGTCTGCCAGGCGCCCCCGTAACCCACGCTCGAGCGGCCGCCAGCGAGGGCACATTCCACCCCCCGTTCCCCCCAGAATCTCTGCTAAAGAAGAACGCAAAACGGTAGTCGGTTACAGACACTCGGCAGTATAGTCAAAAGCACCGTGAAGGATGGCCCTCTTTGCGCAAGGGCACCTGGCATCCTTCGGTTCTGGCCAGCCTTATCAAGTTTTCGACTTCGCCGGCCCAAGGGTGCCCTTGCTGATGCGTCCGCCCAGCGCCTTGGGGGGCAAGGACGTCGCTGGGCTAGGATCCCCATACATCCTTGGGTTGTCTGAGGGTCGGTGCGTTTTTGTTGTTTTTCCATTTCGGAGCGTTATAAGGGGTCTTGAGTCCCTTGAGTCCAATCCTTATCGCTGATTTGACACCCGACGGTAGGCTGCGCCCGAGAAACAACTCGCATGTGATTTTGATAGGGGTGGTGGTGGTGGTGCCCACACATTGTCAGCCGTGTGCGCCCACGACCTGCATACCAAAGACTAACGCACATGCATAGCGGGCACATGTTCCATACACCAAGTTAAGCACCCCGCCGGAAAGTTGCATGAGCTTATGTCAGAGATGGTGCGGCGTCAGCATACGGTCCAAGGCGGGCAGCCGAGTGCGCTGGCGCACCTGGCGCGCGTCGTGCACTTGCCGCACGTGGCATACCCAGCGCGCCCTGCGCACGGGGCGCGCGGCGCAAAACGCGCACCGTCCACACTGCTCGTCTGGCGCACCTGGCGCGCCATGGCACGCGCGGCGAACTTGGCTCGAGGGCTCCGCCTGCGCACCCGGCGCATCCAGCTCATGTGGCCCTCGTGGGATGGGCCTCTCCGCCCCTGCCCCTGCTCTCTCCGCTTCCCCCCGTCCCCGTTCTCCCCGTGCCACTGGCCCTCAGCCTCCCCCCTCTCCCAGGTCCCCCCTCCCCCTCCCCTTCCCTCCACACTTGCACCTGGGGACTGTGGGCAAACGGATCACGCGTGCTGTGTGCCATCCAACCCACCGGCCCACCCAACAGACCACGTGGCGGTTCCGGGCCGCCGCCAGTGACACCGCGCGCGGTGCTAGCATTCGTAGACGATGGATCCGTCGTTGCCCGCAGCCGCCCCCCATCTTGTTGTGTTACTCATAGGCCGCGTTTTGGTGCTCAGCAGCCTTGCGGCGCTCGCAAGCAATCGTAGGCGAATTTAGATGGCCATCATAAAAATTCCCATTCTCGAGCACGCAGCAGTAATATTCGTAGGCCCCCCGCGCACCCGCGCCGCCCACATACCTTCAAGTGTTGCAGGCGTGGGGGGGGGGCCTTTTCTCCATTTGCCCCCCTGCCGTTTCAGCGTTTCCTTTTGATTCATACACTCTGGAATGTTGTCTTCCTTCGTGCTACCTGTTACCTCGTAGCGCTCGCGTATCAAGCCCGTAACGTCTTGTTCTTCCACCTATATTGCCAGGCGTGCTTTGATCTACAACTTCTCGTCGTCCTACCTGCTCCCCACTTACCAGCTCCGCCACAGAGGGCCCCCCCTGGTACAAGTATAGATACACGATACATACAAGCTTGTTCTGCAAGTCTTGACGCTACGGCAGACGATGAAGGACGACGAGGAGGAGGAAGAGACAGGATGGAAGTATTGTCTGAGAGCTACAAGGTTGCCTTGCGCTCCCATGTATGGGCGCTGGCATTTCTGTAAGCACAAGCCTGCGTTGCACAACTACCTGACTTGAGGTGCGCGCGCGCCCTCTGGTGAACAGTTGCCTTAAGGTGTACACGGGGCATTTTTTGCGATATGCACAGGCCAGCGCTATGATGTACGCGCGCGTGCGTGTGTCGTGTGTAAAAGCATCTATGTGTGTGCGTGTGCAGACTACTGGCGAGTTATCTCATTTGTTTATCGTGTTTCACCTTCCTTGAAATAACATGTTCACGCTACCCCTCAACCAGGACAGCACGCTTGGGCTGGCCGCAATGATCAAAGCTTCATGCTTTATGACCTTGCTTCTGGTCGTGGCCCGTTAGCTTTGCACCCGTGGGTGCCACCACACCGCGGCATCGAAGGCAAAACCGTCTTGTTGTACACGGGCCACGGGTCGGGTGCGTCGGCTTGTGGTGTACATAGTCTTGTGGTGGTGTGCAACAGCTGTGCGTTTATGGACTAAAACGGCCTGCGCTTGTGGTGCACGAGGCCGGGTGCAGCGGACCGTTGTGTGTTTGTGTACGCGGGCGTATGGTGACATTGGCCTGTTTTGGTTGTGGAGGCAGGCGCGGTGGCGGTCTGTGCGCAGCAGGCTCTTGCGTTTGGTATGTGAGGGCGTGCGCTCGTGGTGTGCATACGACTGTGTGTGCAGCGGCGCGCGGTGCGCACATCCATCTGCCATGTGTGTTTTCGCGCGTGCTTCCACAGGCGTGTGGTGTGGGCAGGCCTGTGGCGATGTGTGCACGCGTTGTGGTGCGCGTAGGCCTTTCGGCATGCGGGCATGTGCGGCCATGCTGTTCTAGCCATTGGAGACTTGCTTTAGCACGTGCATCAGATCGGTTCTGTATGTGCACCCACGCAGCACGAACTGTAGTGGCAGCGCCAACTGTAACAGCAGTACCAGCAGCCAAAGCAAAAACGTAATCAAGGTTTCACAAGACGCATCAGCATGACTAGCAGCATTGTCAAAACGAGTAGCAGTTGCAGCATCGGAAGCAGCACCAATAGTAGAACCAGGAGCATTGAGCAATCAGCATCAGCACGCATGGGTCGGAGGTTGGGGGGGTGAGATCTCAGTGGAACGGAGACCCCCCACCGGGAAATCGTTTCGTTTCGTTCGTGTTGTGCGTGCGGGCGAGGCGAAGCTGCGTGGGCGCGCGAGAGGAATGGACCCGCCGTTGCTAGGGCGAAGTCAAGACAAATGATTCTCCCCCGCCTGCCCGTCCGTCCGTCCGTCCGGCGGCGGCTCGCGGTGTCCCGCGGTGTCCCGTGGTGTCCCGTGGTGTCCTGTGATGTCCGCCGTTGCCAGGGCGAAGTCGAGACAAATGATTCTCCCCCGCCCGCCCGTCTGGCGGTGGCTCGCGGTGTCCTGCGGTATCCCGTGGTGTCCCGTGAAGTCCTGTGGTGTCCGCCGTTGCTAGGGCGAAGTCAAGACAAATGATTCTCCCCCGCCCGCCTGTCCGTCGGTGGCTCGCGGTGTCCCGCGGTGTCCCGTGGTGTCCCGTGGTGTCCTGTGGTGTCCTGTTGAGTGAGATCGATAGTGAGACCGGTAGTGAGATCGATGCGGTGCCCCGAGGTGTCCCGTGGTGTCCCAAAAAGTGAGATCGATAGTGAGATTGATAGTGAGATCGACAGGTGTCCCGTGGTGTCCCGTTGAGTGAAATCGATAGTGAGATCGATAGTGAGATCGATGTGGTGCCCCGAGGTGTCCCGTGGTGTCTCAGAAAGTGAGATCGATAGTCAGATCGATAGTGACATCGAGAGGTGTCCCGTGGTGTCCCGTGGTGTCCCGTTGAGTGAGATCGATAATGAGATCGATTGTGAGATCGATGTGGTGTCCCGAGGTGTCCCCTGGTGTCCCGTGGTGTCCCATGGTGTCCTATGGTGTCCCGTTGAGTGAGATCGATAGTGAGATCGATAGTGAGACCGGTAGTGAGATCGAGAGGTGTCCCGCGGTGTCCCGTGGTGACCCGTGGTGTCCCGTGGTGTCCCTTTGAGTGAGACGGATAGTGAGATCGATATTGAGATCGACAAGTGTCCCGCGGTGTCCCGAGGTGTCCCGTGGTGTCCCGTTGAGTGAGTTCGATAGTGAGATCGATTGAGTCAGATGTTGGTTCCGCCCCCTCCCCCCCCCCCACAACCTCCTTATCACCCGAAGGGTGGTCGTATAGATAAGAAAGTATGCACAGTAGTAGTAAAACAGTGGCAGCAGAGTCTTGGCAGCAGTAGCCGAGTCAAGCTACCTTCTCTGAAGGACGGTTGTCTCGCTCACACCCACCCGCCCTCCCAACAAATGAGTAGCACCCAGGTCTCAGCATGGGCAGGGGCCGCCATCGGCAACCATCGGGAACTAATGTAGACGCCAGCCAGATGCGCGACGCCTGCGAGTTGCGCCGCGCGTGCCACGGAATCCCCATCATGCCTTCCAGATAATCATGCAAAATGATCGCGGGGCGCTTGCGCATGGTCCAAGATGTCGCCGCAACATGCGCTGTGCATTATCTTTTGAAAAGGCGGGCCTGCACACAACAGGCAAAATGACGCTCCCTGCCGCCCGCTTCAAGAACACATTGTGAAGTGATCGATGGGCGCCCGAACGTGGTTCCGAAAATGCTGCAAAGTACATGTGGCACTGCATCTGGACATGGCGGAGGGGTGGCATTGCACCTATTGTTTTGCCGGTCGTGTTATTGATGCGCAGTTAGTTATCAAGGAGCGGAGAGAAACCTCTCCCCGAAGGAGACGGAGGATATTGGAATAATTCACTTCCTAAACCACTACGCCCTAAAAGGCGGTGTGATTAGTAGCAGCAGCAGCAGCAGTATCTGCAGCAACAGCAGAAACAGCAGAACTAGCAGCTCAGTCAGACAGGGGCGCTAAATAATCCGGTCGCAAAGCCGCCCGCATCATGCGCAATGTCTGTCGTCAAAGCGCCGATGCTTGATCTTCCCCTGTGTACCCTCACACCCTCTTCCCACCGACCCGCTCCTCTACGCTCCGAGGCTAGGTCGCAGAAGGTGGCCACCATCTTCTGCATGGACGCCAACTCAACCCCAGACAGCCATGCGGAGAGCCCGGAGAAGGTTGGGTGGACGGCAACGGGGTTGAAGTGATGCGGTGGCAGAATAGGGGCCCTTAGGAGGCCCTCTGGGGCCACCTTTCGTGCCACCTCCCTGTAACACTCGACCGCCCCCCTTGATCCAGGCCGCCCAAAGGGGGCCCGAGTAGATGGGGGATCGTGGACCGCGCCGCATTATCGATGCATCGGCGATGTAGCACCATCTGAGGCCCATTTACCTCCGTGCCGACGTCGCCGATGAGGCGCGAGACTCCGACCCCTGCTATTATGGCCCCGTCTGGGCGGCTTCCCGTTTATTGCCCTCCCCTTCAGCATCGGTCGGGGGCCCCCAAATGGTGTGGTGACCACACCGTGTGGTGAGAGTGTGGAGGTTCGGGGTCGCCGCACGAATTTGGGACTCGGTTCGTTCTCCCAGGACGCCTCGGGCGACCGGGGCCTCCAGGATCCCAAGACCGTTCGGTGACGGACCGCGCGGTGAGTCTCCTGGGATTTCGAGGTCACCGCGCGGTATGTTACTGGGCCCGGAACCCCCAATGAAGCAAAAGTCCGGGCTGTTCCGCCAGGCCCGATTTCCACGAACAGCTCGCATTGGGGGCGTGGAGGGGGGGCACTCGCTTGGAACCCCCGATTTATTTGGACCCCCGATGTATTCCCACACCCCCCTCTCGGGCGACGAAGTCTATGCGTCTTCGCTCCTCCGTGGCCGGGCTATTCTGAACCCATGAGCTGTGTGTACGCCTTCCTGGCCAAGCCGGGAGGGCGTGGCGTATACACCGCCGCTGGTTTCAGCATGGGCCAGGCCAGGGGAGCAGTGGATATACTCCAGATTTCGTAATAAAAGGGAGGGGGTCACAACCCTCCCAGACCACAAGTTTGAGACCCCCCCAGACCATCCATGAAAGGGCGGCACTTTGCCCAGACCCCCCCTAACCCTTCAAGACAGCTCAAATCAGACCCCCCCGCCAAATGTACCCCCCCCCCTACTTTATTATGGAATCCGGAGTACATTTCGTCGTCTTGCCCTCAGCATCCAACCGATGAGGTCACGCCGTGGCGTGCCATCCGCAGGATGCGCGGCGCCAGCTCCGTGTGGGACGGCTTCTTCGACGAGAGCGGCAACCCTCGTGCTGGAGGGGCGGGCCGCGAGCCCCGCGGCAGAGGTTCGTGCGGTGGTCGCGGTCGAGGCGGTGACGATGGCGGTGGTGATGCGTCCTGCTTCACTGTTTCTCCACTCTTGCCCCATCCCAGAAATCCCCCCTCAAGCGCGGTGCTTGTGGGTGCCTCTTTGGGGGAAGTCGACTTCGAGATACCCGCGGCGACGACGATGCCGATGATGATGGCGATGCCGATATCGAAGAATATGGTGATGGTGGTGGTGATGGTCTCCTCCCCTCGCAGGCGCAGGCAGTCCACTCGGAGGCGGCGGTTGAGGCCTCAGCGGGCCCTGGAAACGACAGGGCCGTTTCTGTTTTTGGTTCCGTTTTGCTGTTGTTGTTGCCAGTTCCGTCGCCGTTTTTGCTGCCGGCTCCGTTTCGCCGTTTTCGTTTCCGGCTCTGGTTCCGGTTCCAATCCCGTCGCCGTTTTTGTGTTGCCACTTCCAGTCGCCGCTTTCTTTGTTTGCCGCTTTTGTTCTAGGGGCATGTTTCAACACTGCTCGACACTTTTCGAGAAACGGCACTGCCGTTTCCGGGGCCCACGAAGGTTGAGGCAGCATGAGGGAAGCAGGGGCCCCGAGGATCGAGGATCGATCGAGGATCCAGGATCGAGGATAGGCCGGGTTGATCGGAGGATCGGGGATCGAGGGCCGGAGAGGAGCGGGCATCGAGGGCCCCTCCCGAGAGGAGCCAGCGGGCCCCGAGGCAGGGGGGCTCGGATCCGCATAGGGCACCCCGGGCACCACCACCGTGCCCGGCCAGGGCCCCCCCCGCCGAGGCCCGGAGGGCCTGCACGCCGCCGTGGAGTGCATTGGTGGCCCCGGCCAGGTGTGGTGGCGGCGTCCAGGTGCCCTCGGCGAGCCAGAGGTTTCTCCCTGTATTCGGGCTCCTCCTCCCCCCCTTCCTCCTCCTCCTCCTCCTCCTCCTCCTCCTCCTCCTCCTCCTCCTCCTCCTCCTCTCCTCCTCCTCCTCCTCCTCCTCCTCCTCCTCCTCCTCCTCCTCCTCCTCCTCCTCCTCCTCCTCCTCCTCCTCCTCCTCCTCCTCCTCCCTCCTCCTCCTCTCCTCCTCCTCCTCCTCCTCCTCCTCCTCCTCCTCCTCCCTCCTCCCTCCCTCCTCCTCCTCCTCCTCCTCCTCCTCCTCCTCCTCCGCCTCCTCCTCCTCCTCCTCCTCCTCCTCCTCCTCCTCCTCCTCCTCCTCCTCCTCCTCCCTCCCTCCCTCCCTCCCTCCCTCCCTCCCTCCCCCTCCCTCCCTCCCCTCCCTCCTCCCTCCCTCCCTCCCTCCCTCCCCTCCTCCCTCCTCCTCCTCCTCCTCCTCTCCTCCTCCTCCTCCTCCTCCTCCTCCTCCTCCTCCTCCTCCTCCTCCTCCTCCTCCTCCTCCTCCTCCTCCTACCTCCTCCTCTCCTTCCTCCTCCTCCTCCGCCTCCTCCTCCTCCTCCTCCCTCCCTCCTCCTTTCCTCCCTCTCCCAGCCCTTCATCTCCAGCGAAGGGGCGCAGGCCCTGCCTGTGCCCTGGAGCTGTCAGAGAACGACTCGGGCCGAGCAACGGGTCCCTCCCAGGGGAGGCCCGTGTCCGTCAGGGCCCGTGTCCTCCCAGGCCCCTCTCCTTCATGGCAAGGCCTTGAAGTTTCCTCCTCCTCGCCCTCCAGCTCCTCCTCCAGCTCCTCCTCCTCCTCCTCCTCCTCCTCCTCCTCCTCCTCCTCCTCCTCCTCCTCCTCCTCCTCCTCCTCCCTCCCCCCTCGTCCTCCTCCTTCTCCTCCTCCTCCTCCTCCTCCTCCTCCTCCTCCTCCTCCTCCTGGTGGCTCCAGTCGCGCACTGAGTTGCCTGCTTCGCTCGGGCTTTGGGCAGTGCTGTGAGGGCCTGTATGTCATGTGTAGTGTCGATGCCATGTCGTACTTGTGGCTTGGGCGTGCCTTGGCGTGCTCCATGAGCGCGGGTAGGCCCAGATTGGAGCATGCGAGCATGAACGGCACTTGCACTCGTGGGAGTTTCTTGCCGAGCTCGACACACGAGGAGCCTCCAAGACGACGGTGTCGACGCCGTTGTCTTCG
Organism: Prorocentrum cordatum; assembly: GCA_963575745.1. Taxonomy (NCBI): domain Eukaryota; class Dinophyceae; order Prorocentrales; family Prorocentraceae; genus Prorocentrum; species Prorocentrum cordatum. The sequence continues at coordinate 18,187 of CAUYUJ010008916.1, forward strand.
GCGGGAACGCGGATGCGTGCCGATACCGCTCAGCAGATGCTTGTGTGTTGCGCGCCCGTGGTTGCGAGATCCACTCAAAACTGCTCCCCCGCTCCCTGCCGGTGTCCGTCCTGGCCAGTTCCTCGAGCCGCGTCCAGTTGTGGCCACCCAGAGCATCCAGAGACGCCCGAGCACCTCCAGTGCGCTTGGCATCGCTCGGACGTGTGCATTTTTCCTTTGGCGAGGACCATCGAGGAGCATCCTTGATCATTTGGCGAAAAAACCACGCACGAAACCCAAAAAAACACAGGGAATGGACGTCCGAGCGATGGCCAGTGCGACGACGTCGACGCCGACGCCGTGGTCGGCGGGGGCGCGGAGGAGCGCCGATGCCGCTCACCACGAACAAGATGCGCGGGCCCCTCTCCGACCAGCCCCGGAAGATCGGCGAGCACGCGGCGGGGCCCCCCTTCGGGGCGTCCGGGTCGGCGGGGGCGCGCTGCCCTTGGCGTCGCCGCCGCCGCGGGGGTCTCGTCGGCAGGGGCGCGCCTCGTCGGGTCCTTTTCCTCCTCCTCCGCCTGCGCCTCCTCCGCCTCCTCCTCCGCCTCCTCCTCCTCCTCCTCCTCCGCCTCTGCCTCCTCCTCCTCCTTCTTCTCCTCCTGGAGGGTCGCCCGGGGTCTGGGGCCTGCCCAGCCGCCGCGGCGCGGCGCCAGCCGCGTCGCGTCGTGGCAGCAAGAACAGCGGCAGGGTTTTCGCAATGGTCGTCAGCTGGGCGCCCTTACTGCGTCTTGGGGCTGTGAACAAAAATAGGGGGCCACATGCGAACCCTACCCCTACCCCCCACGATTTCTGAGGGGGAGGGTGGGGTTCACTTCGTTCGGGAGCTCCCGAGTGAAGTGAACCTCACCCTCCCCCTCAGAAATCGTGGGGGCAGGGGTAGGGTTCGCATGTGGCCCCTTAAAAAAAAGCTCAGGAAGAACAGCTGGTCCTGCGGGAAGGGTCGAGCCCTCCAGGGGCCCACGCTGTGAAGAAGTCGCGACGTCGAGTGCCTCGGGCTGGGGATCCTCCGACCCGTGTCCCTGGCAGTGCGTGTGCGGACGGGGGCGGACCCCCCTTTGAGGCGGGGCTTCCCGTGTGCCTGTGGCGGCTGGCGGCAAGCTTTTCCGCCACACTCTAGCTTCAACGGTCGTCTCTCCGACTCCGGTTCCCATCTCTCCGACTCTGGCTTCCATCTCCGACTCCAGGTCTCTTCCCCCTCGTCCTCCTCCTACTCCTCCTCCTCCTCCTTCTCCTCCTCCTCCTTCTACATTCCCTCTCATCTCCTCCTCTTCTTCTTCCTTCTCCTCCTTCTCCTCCTCCTCCTCCTTTCATCTCTTCGACAACCTCTTCGATCGGGGAAACGTAAGACTCGAGTGCGCCAGAACTCGGGTTCGCCACAGCTTTTTAACGAGCGTGTCCTTGATTTTGACCGTCCAGTTTTCGTGAGGTGGTTGCAGCGGGAGCCCGCGTCAAATTTCAGACTGGGTCTCGTCATTTCCACGGTGGCCCCGCCAGGCCAACCCGAGTCCCCCGAACTCGAGTCGCACGCCCCCCCGATCCGACTGCAGCTCCACTGTCTCTGACTCCGACGTCTGCGCGCTCGTTCGCACGACCACGCACGACGCCAACCTCGACCCATGAGTGACCGTGCTGGCGCCCTCGCGCCCACCCGCTGCACCCGCTGCACCCGCTGTGTTGCGGTGTCGCGCGAGAGCGGCCCTGCGCCGGAGTGATCTTCGTTGCTGGCTCACAAGGAGAGGCTCCCCCCGGCTCTGGCCTGAAGCGGCACCAAAGGCGCTCCCCAGATTTACGACATCTTCCACTGTTCCACACGGGCTGCAGAAACGATGGCCGCCAGATATTCTGGAAATTCTGGAACGCATCATGCGCCAATCGTATCACGACATCATTCCCGTCCTAGTGCTACCCCGTTCTTTCAGCCGCTCAGGTGCACCTGAGGCGTAAGTACACACACTTGGCGTCACGGGGTCGCGCGAGGGTGGCTGCGTTCTGAGAATGCGGGGGCGAGCTTCGTAGAGAGCAGGGAGCTTCTGAGAAGGTCCCAGGAGGCTCCCGAGACGGCGCTTCAGACACCTGAGGGCCTCCAAGAAGCCCCCCCGTCTTCCGAGACGCTCCCCCCCGTCGAGCGCAGCCCCCCTCGCGTTGCCATCCTGAGCGCGCCGCCAGCGCACCCAGACCCTCAGCGTCATGCTTTTTCACGACGCAGACCCCCTAAGGCCTCTGCCCATTTCACGGGGCTGGTGTGTGTCCTCCTATTGTTGACAGCCCCAGGGCCGGATGAGGGCCCCCAGAGGCCGAAAATGGCAATGCATCTTCCGCCGTGATGTTTGTCACGCCGCGAGGGGGTGATGGTTGATGATGCTGATGATGCTGCTGATGATGCTGATGATGATGATGATGATGATGATGGTGGTGGTGGTGGTGGTGATGATGATGATCCTGAGGATGAGTATGCTGATGATGACGATGATGTTCTCTCTCTCAACGCTACAGCGCTAAGTCACCTGCGCAGCCTGTTGCAACAGTTGTGGCTCGCAGGGGAGTTTGCCGCCGCAGGACTGTGGCAACACCTGCGGCAAAACGGGTGTTTCAAGGCTGTGGCTCGCAGGGTGTGGGACGACCCCCCTCTTCTTCATCTTCTTAGTACTGCGACTGTTAGTATGCTTGATTCTTCTTCCTCCGAATAGTATTATTCGTCGTATTTCATTGGTACTTGTTATTACGATGCATAGTATTCGTATGAGTACGACTTGCATTGTTTGTACCATTCGTGTTAGCATTCGTAGGGTTAGTATCGTTGTTATTAGTGTTAGTATTATTAATAATAATAATAATAATAATAATAATAGTAATAATAATGATGATGATGATAATAATAGTAATAATAATAATGATAGTCATACTAGTATTAGCAATGCCAGTATTATCAGTTGTGTTTGTATTAGTAGCGTTTGTATTCGTATTGGTCGTATCAGTATGATTCCTCTTCTTCTCATTCTGCCTCTTACTATCACACTTCTTCGACGCTCGTGTGAGGGGGAGCAGCGGCGGGCGCCCCGGGGAGGCGGGCGTCATCGACCACATTTTCCTCGGGGGCCCCGTGACGCTTCAGCGCCGCGCCCTCGGCCTCTCCCGGCTGAGGGCGCCGCCGCGTCGTCGCCAGAGGAGGGGGGACGAGGAGGGGAGGAGGGGAGGAGGAGAAGGAGGAGGAGGAGAAGGAGGAGGAGGAGGGGGGAGGGGGTGGGAGGAGGGGAGAGGGGGGGGGAGGAGGGGCGAAGGGGACAGGAAGAGGAGGAGGAGGAGGAGGAGAAGGAGAAGGAGGAGTTGGGGGAGGGCGACGCACACTGGGGCGCTGCGGCGTACTCTTGAAGGCATGCTGCCCCCGACTGTCCTGCACGTCGTGGTTCTCGCCGCTGCGCGCTGCTGCAGCACTGGGGGCCTTCCTTCCATCGAGCGCTGCGCTCCGACCCCTTTGCTTCCTCTCTGCGCTCTGCCACCAAGCCGCGACGGCTCGAGCAGGCCACCGCCTGTCCAACGCAACGAGGACGGCGACGAGAGAAGGACGAGGTGGCGGAGGAGTCCGGAGACAGGAGGAGGAGGAGGAGGAGGAGGAGGAGGAGGAGGAGGAGGAGGAGGAGGAGGAGGGGGATCCAGGCCTCCCACACTGGGCCTGAGCAGGTGGGGTCGGAGGATCGCGCCGCATCGCCGATGCGTCGGCGACCCGGCGCAACCCAGATCCCGACGTCGGCGATGCATCGGCGGTGTGGTGCGATCCGTTGGCCCCGTCTGCCCTGGACCTGACTAGGAGGCCTCCCAACGATGAGGGGGAGGAGGAGGAGGAGGAGGAGGAAGAGGAGGAGGAGGAGGAGGAGGAGGGAGGAAGGAGGAGGAGGAGGGAAGAGAAGGAGGGGGAAAGGGAGGAGGAAGGAGGGGGAGGATAGGAGGAGGAGCGGAGTGGGAGTGGAAGTTGGGGGAGGACGGGGGTGGGAAGAGGGGGAGGAGGGAGGAGGGGAGGGGGGAAAAGGGGGAGGAAGGAGGAGGAGGAGGAGGAGGAGGAGGAGGAGGAGAAGAGGAGGAGGAGGAGGAGAAGGAGGAGGAGGAAGGCCAGTACAAACCCAATGCTCATCAACGACGCTGCAAAACATCATCCCTCCAAGATCCTCTCGTGCTCGCAGGCTCGTGCAAGGATTAAGCTTCGTTGCGGAAAGCGCCCCGTTGGAAGACAACCGTCTGAAAAATTAAACCGTGCGAAAGCACCGTTGGATTTCAACGCCGCGAATACATGTCAATTACAGTTGAGTATTGGCAATCCTCAATCGTGCGAGAGCACCATTTTTGGGACGTCAACACCGTGAATCACCGTGACCGTCGCGCCCTGACAATCTTAAATCGCTCCACAACACAATTTTCTGAGATGCCAACTAAAAGTTCTCTTGAATCAATTTTTTAAACTGTCAAGACGACTGTGCGCGGCGCTGAGGCGAGAGCAACATTTTTAAATCGGCCCGCCCTCCACCAGTAAATATTTTGCATTGCTTTGGGGACGAATGCGCACGGAGGGACGGCGAAAGCCACACGTTGAAAACAACCCGCCCTCTATCCGCGAACCTACTGCAACTTTCAAGCTTCAGGATCACATATGGTGAGGAAGTCTCATGCGCGAAACGCCCGGCGCGCCCGACCGACCCGTCTCGAGGCGCGACGAGGAAAAGTTATATAGAAGGAAGAGGGGTTGATGTGGAAGAGTGGGCTGCGGCGGCGGAGGAGGAAGACGAGGAGCAGGGCAGAGGATGAGGATGGGAAGGAGGAGTTGGGCGGTGGAGGAGGCGGGAGGGGAGGGGGAGAGGCTCTTCCATGGCGTCGCAGTGTTTTCGTGACGCGAGCCTCTGGGAAGATCGTCCGCCTCGACTTGTCAACCTCAGCCTGTGTTTGGGGGGCCCTGCGACGGCCTCCAGAGGCTGAAAGGTTGGCCGTTACTATTATTTGGCGTCGCGCGGATCCGAGGGGAGGGGGAGGGAGGGCCCAACCGCGAGATGGCGGGCGCGGCCACCCTCACTCTTGCTTCTTGCCTCCTGCGCTTTCCCCCTAGTTGTTTTTTCTCTTCGCATGTCACGCGCCTCTCGACTGCACCGCTGTGGTGTTGCGTGCGTGCTCGAGAAACAGATCCGTGCCCTCAGCTGTCAGGAAATTCGCGCACGACTGTGCGTGGCGCCCAGGCGAGAATCGCAGTTTGGATCCGACTGGCCATTCATCGTTGTTATTCTTGGATGCATGAAATTCAGGATAGTAGATTGCAGCGCGCGGCCTGATCCACGGACACGGCTGGTGGTTCTACAGGGAGAGTTATTTTGAAGTGAGAAGGATGGAGGAGGAGAAGAAGGAGGATGATATAGACTAGGATGAGGATTAACAACAGAAGAGAAGATATGGGGGAGGGGAGGAGGATGAGGAGGAGGAGTAAGAGGAGGCCCGGGAGGATGCTGGTGAGCAGGCCGGGGAGGAGGAGGAGGAGGAGAAGGAGGAGGAGGAGGAGGAGAGGAGGAGGAGGAGGAGGAAGAGGGGTGAAGAGGAGGAGGAGAGGTGAAGAGGAGGAGGTGGATCATGAGGATGAGACTGGAAGACTGAGCACGAGGGAGGAGTTACGGCGTCACGGATAATGCGACCATGTTGGTAGAAAGAAAATGTTGAAGCAGGTTACGAGCCTTCATCCAACAAGATTCGCCTTCGGAGCTCAGCTTCATTGTACATTGTGGGTCGCAAACAACGCCAAATACGAATGTCAGCCAGCGTGGACCCCACACACCGATTTCTTGCAACCGATGTGAAGCAGTCGATATGATGCAAGGCATGTGGCTCAAGATTTGTGGTGCAATCTAGACTGTAAGGATTACGCGTGAGGCAGCCTGTGTTCAGCAATACCTGTGATGCAATACGTGTTGTGCAATTTATGTCAAGCAATCTGTGTGGTGCAATCAGTGTATGGTTTATTATTTGGTGCAACCTATGTGATGCAACATCTGTGAAGTAATGCGACCACGGGGCGGCGACGGCGACCACAAGACGGCGGTCCCGACGCGCAGGCCCAGACGACAGGCGGCGACGGGGCGGCGACGGCGACCACAAGGCGGCGAACACGACGCGCAGGCCCAGACGACGGGCGGCGAGGAGGTTGCGACGTGGCGGCAAGCTCCTGAGCGAGCCCGCTCCAAGATTCATTGATACCCCTCTTGATACTTGGCACCGCTGTCCAGCACGACAACTATAAATTGAACCAACAAAGTTGCATCTGGTAGGCTGGATCTCGATCTTCGCCACGATGGTCGAGCAGGGCTGTCAAACACCGGCACGACATCCAAGGGCTGACTGTATTGGGCAGCTTCCTCCGAACCTGAAGCACCTGCTGTCCGAAAAGCCCGTGCATGTGGTGGCCGTATGATCCTGCCGCTTGCGCCGCGTGCCTCCTGCAACCGCCCATGTCGCCCCCGATATTCACACGGTACCCTCGGATGCGCAGCTTTTCGGCGATGATGTTCGTTGCCGTGATGCGCGTGCAGATGACAATTTTCTTGGTGGAGATTGCCAGGACTGCCGCCTGGATGTTGGCACAGCTTTCTGCTAGACACCGCACCATGCGCTCCATCATCACCCGTCGCGAGACTCGAGTACTCTGGCTCAAACCGTGGATCCACAGCTTGTGCTGCATCCCCACGTGCAACGTCGTGATGTGTTGCATGATGCGATTGTGACGCGCTTGGCGAACCTGAACTCCGATCGAAGTCCTTGGACTATCTACTTCGTGGGGTCGAAGGAGGCTGAGAGGTCTTCTGCTTGACGTACGCACTTGGCCCCCACGCATTGGAGCAATTTGATCCTTAGGATCTCGGCTGGGAAAGCTAAACGTAGCCCTGCCTTGCCGAGGGCCATCCGCCCAGCAGTGTCATCAAAACTTGCCAGATCCGGCAAACCAAGGCCAATCTCCGTGGATAACCTCGCTGCCAGCTCCTCACCGATGCTCCTCAGGAGAACTTGTCGGGCAGCTGCATTTCCACGACGAGTGGCAGCATCTCAGTGCGCCTCGCACTGGTCAGTCCATGTACGAACGTGGACCTCTCGCACTTGTGACCACAGCCGCAGCCAAGGGCAACCTGGAAGTACCCAGGGGGCGTTAGAGACGATCTGCTCCCATAGCTCCAGACACCTCCATTCGACCCGACGCCTCTCCTCTCTCAGAGTAGCACCATCAAGGGGGGGGGGGGGGCTGGCGCCAGGAAGGGTTGACAGATACAACTCATGCAGTCCATTTAAAGGTTGGTTGGGTGAAGCCGAAAGTCCTGTCAGCGTGAGCACTTCTAGTCCAAGATCCCCTTGGGATGCACCAGCGTCTGGTCACCAACCACCATGGTGAGGAGGAGGAGGACGACGACGGCGACGACAAGGACGAGGACAAGCATCAGAAAGAGGGTGATATGGAGGACGCAGGGGGAGGGGCAGGAGGAGGAGGAGGACGAGGAGGAAGACGGTTCAGAAGAAGGAGGGAGGGAGGGAGGGAGGGAGGAGGAGGAGGAGGAGGAGGAGGAGGAGGCGGAGGAGGAGGAGGTGGCGGAGGAGGAGGGAAGGCACAACCGCCGCTTCGCGGGAGGACCGCTCCGCGAGCGGACCGCCTCGCGCCGACGCGCGCCGCCCGCGGGCCGCTCCGCCGGCGGGCCCGCAGCATGCGGGGGCCTGGGCGGGCGGAGCGGGCGGGCGGGCCCCGACGAGCGGGCCGGGCGGGCGGGCCTCACGGCGGGCGGGGCGGGCGGGCGGGCGGCACGTCGAAGCGGGGCGGGCGTGTCAGCAGGCGTAAAACAGAGCTAGGATCGGGAGAAATCGCTCCAGAGCGTTCCGGAGCGCTCTCAGAGCGTTCCGGAACGCTCTGGAGCGGCCGCGGCGCCCAATACATCCTCCAAACCCGCCGATTCTCAGAGATTTCGAGTTATCCCGACCCGATTTTGTCCCGATCTTCGCGTCGTTTTAAAGCGGTCGGGCGGCGGGCCCTCGGCTCGCACGGCGGGGTCGGGCGGGCGCGCGGGACACGGAGTCGAGCCGCGGCGAAGCGTCCCAGCTGGCCCATAGGCCTGCCAAAGAGTGTTCTCAGAACGTGTTTGTGGTCTGCGCGGAGTGTTCTTAGAACATTTCTGGCTGGGACTGTCTTGATTCAACACATCGGGTCTATGTTCTGACAACATTTCTTGTTCTTCGAGTATTTTTGAGTTCTAAGAACATGTCGTGGTAGGCCTATAGGAATGCCGGGACGGTCGGTCCCTGCTCAAGTGAAGCGGGCGGGCCGGATGTCAAGCAATCGAGTTGGAGGGTGGACCCTGGCGGGTGGGGCGGGTGGGCGGACATTGACAGGCGAGTCGGGCGGGCGAGGCGAGGCGGCTTTGGACCGAAGCGGTCCGAGCGCGAGACGGTCCACGGTTGGAGCGTTGCGTGGACGAGGCGGTCCGCGGGCGACGCGGTCCAGAGCGAAGGCGAAGCGGTCTTCCAGTGAAGCGGCCCTTCCATATGGAGGAAGAAAGGAACAGCGACACCAACACCACCATCGGACCAATTCCAGCGAGAAGGTCCAAGATGCCTCCCCTGGCTGGGGATACGTAGGGAATGTCTCCCGCGATAGGGGGGGATCACACCATCATGGGGGCCCCTCCTGGCTCCTCCCGCTGGTGTTCCCTGGTGGTGTTGGTGCCGCTTTTCCGTGTTCCCAATTTGGAGGAGGGAAGGAGGTGGAAGAAGGGAGGAGGGCGAAGGAGGGTTTATGATGATGGTAAGCATGATGATGTTGATGCTGATGATGCTGCTGTTGCTGTTTCTGTTGCTGCTGCTGCTGCTGATGCTGATGATGATGCTGTGATGATGTTGCTGCTGATGCTGATGCTGATGCTGCTGATGATGATGATGATGGTGGTGATGTTTCTGATGATGATGCTGATGATGGTGATGGTGATGGTGATGATGATGATTATGACGACAATGATGATGATGATGATGCTGATGCTGATGCGAATGCGGATGCTGATGCTGGTTTTGATGATGGTGATGATGATGATGTTGATGATGTTGATGGTGATGATGATCTGATAATGATGATGATAATGATGATGATGATGATGATGATGATGATGATGATGATGATGATGATGATAATGGTGATGATGATGATGATGATGATGATGATGATGATGATGATGATGATGATGATGATGATGGTGATGATGATGATGATGGTGGTGGTGGTGATGATGGTGATCAGGATCATGGTGGTGGTGGTAGTAGTGATTATGTTGATGGCGACGCGCCTTAGAGGCGGCGGGCTGCCTGGATATATTGCCCTTTCAGTTCTTGGTCAAGGATTCCTCGTCGGAGTGCTTTCCCGCGCGGGAGGGGCGAGGAGCGAGGACGGAGGAGGAGGAGGGAGCTTTATATGTCTCCCCCCCTTCCTCCCTCTTCGAGGTCATCATACTGCTCCCTCCATCTCCCCCCATCCCTCCTCCCCGCGTCTGTCCCGGGGCTCGAGCTAAGCGGTGTTCGAGCGATTTCGTGGACCGCCTTCGTTTTGTTTCCGTTTCGCAGCAAAGGCAGAACGAAGACAGAGCGAAGGAAAACGACAACACTACGAAAACAACAAACACTGCTTAGCTCGAGCCTTGGTCTGCCTGCCGTCCTTTTTTAACTTCTATCACTCCGCCGGTGGCCCCTGGAGCGGTGCTCCAAAGGTCACCTGGCCCTAGGTTGATCACCCCCCCCCCAGGGCCGACCGGCCCCGGGGGGCGGAGGAGGAACCGGGAACCAGGAGGGGGAGGAGAGGAGGAGGGAGGAGCCCGCCGAAGGCCACGCCTGGGGCCCGATGACCGCCGAGTCGCTCGCGCAGGCGCGGCTCGACATGCTGCCGACTCTGGAGATCCCCAGCGACCATGCGCCGGTCCTGGTCCATGCCCTGGGCGTATGCGGGGGCCTCTTCATCTCAGAGGCGACGATAGGGGCGAATAGCTCAGGGGCGGGCATTGCGCGCATTCGTCGGGGAGCCTCGTCGAAGATATGGACCACGGGCGCCCGTGGATACATGTAGTGCCCCCCCCTGGGCTATTCGTTCCTTGTCGTCGCCTCCGAGCATCCCTGGTTTCGTCTGTCAGCGGATGAAGAGCGGTGTAAGAAAAAACTTCCGCCATCGGAAACGCCTGTGTTACCCCGACGTGCCACCGCAGGGGTAACAACTTTTCAGCCGCCCTGGGACAGGCATTCCCGATGGCGCAGAAAAAAACAGACGTAGCATCCCGCAGGCAGCGGCGGGGACGTCGGCAGCCGGCGAGGCTCTGAAGAAGCCCTCCGCAGGCCACGAATTCTGACAAGTTGTACAACGAGCCCGCCGCAAGCGCCGATTTTTGGTTGAAACAATGTGGGTGGGTCGCGGGGTGGGTCGCGGGTGGGTCGCGGGTGGGTCGCGGGCCGGGTCGCGGGCCGGGTCGCAGGTGGGGTCGCGGGTGGGTCGTTGGTGGGTCGCGGGTGGGTCGCGGGTAGGTCGCGGAGGGGTCGCGGGTGGGTCGCGGGTGGTTCGCGGGGTGGGTCGCGGGTGGGTCGCGGGCCATGTCGCGGGTGGGTCGCGGGGCAGGTCGCGGGCCATGTCGCGGGCGGCGGGCAGATCGGGCGGGTAGACCCTATTGGGCGGGTCGGAAAGGCGGGCCCATACGGCCAGGTCGAGCAAGCGGGTTGTTGACTCGACTTCAAGAGGGACGGACAGGGGACCGACCATGACGACGACGACGACGACGGCGACAACGAGCGAAAGCGAGAGCGAGAGAGAACGACAGCAGGGCCACGAAGGACACGAAGTAGGCCACGAAGGGCGACAGCGGGGACACGAAGGGAATGCGTATGGGGCCACGAAGAGCGCGAACGAGCGGGGGCCACGAAAGGCAGATAATGCGGGGCCACAGAAGGCAACGATGGGGCCACTGAGGGTAGCAACTGGGCCACGTAGGACAGTGAGGGGGCCACAAACGGCGACAGCGGGGCCACGAAGGGCATGCACATGGGGCCACAACGGGCACGATTCCTGGGTGCCTGGGTGTCGGGAGCGCGGCGCTTGAACAAATTGCAAAAAAATCCAACGCAAGGGCGTTATTCTTAAGTGGATTGCAAGCAAGTCTCCAGCGACAGCGCGACTCCAGAGCGCCGGGAGAGCGATTCCTGAATCAATTGTAAGGAAGTCCCAAGCGAGAGCGCGATTCCTTAGTAACATGCATCGAAGTCTCAGGCTGGAGAGGGTGTCCTGGCTAAAGTGTGAGGAAGTCTCTGGCGGGAGCCGTTGTTGCTGTTGTAATCCAAGGGCCAACAACCCAGTTTGAGCCGAATGATTTCCCTTGATAACAAAAAACAGGTTGCGAGCCCCGGGGGAAGCACGTCAGTTGAAACAACAAAAATGGTCACCGGATGGGATTAACAAAAATTATTCTTCTGTGGTGAGAGTTCAACAATTATTGCAAAAGTGTTTGCTACTCTCCGCTGGCGTGCCATTAAGCACGTGTGTCCCAAACCGTCGATACCCACCTTCTTCGTCTACGATCGTGTCCCCTTGGGGGTATATCTTCCTGACCTGCAACGTGTATTTCGTGAAGCATCTAAGGCAGGGGAAAAGAGGACGGATGGAAGGAGGGGACAAGGGGGAGGGAGGAGGGGAGCACGAGAGAGAGAGAGAGAGAGTAGCAGGAGGGGGGCTAGGAGCGGAAACACGTGGCAGAACCAGACGGGCAGATCGGGCGGGTAGACCCTAATGGGCGGGTCGGGAAGGCGGGCCCAAACGGCCAGGTCGAGCAAGCGGGTTGTTGAAGCGTGCGTCCTGCATGAATCGCGACGAAGTCTCGAGCGATAGCGCGATTCCGAAATACATTGTGCGCAAATCAACGGCGAAAGCGTGATTCTTGATTGCATTGTGAGGAAGTGTCAGGCGGGAGCCGTTGTTGTTGTAGGTCGGGGCCCAACAACGCAGTTTGGTGACCCCTCGCTTCCCCTTGTTTAAAAAACAGGGTGCAAGTCCTGGGGGAAGCACTTGAATCGAAACATACAATGGTTACCAGAGAGGTGGGATCAACAATATCTGCACTTCAGAATCGAGAATCCCACACTAAAAGCAACAACAACGACGACAACAACAACGATAACGACAACAACCGTGCGAGCCGCAGAACCTGATTGCAGCCACTCGCCCAGGGACAGTGAATGACCGTTCGGCCCCCTCACTCTCATGTCATACCATTCCCCGCCCGCTATTGAAACGATCCGGCCTTGGTTGGGACATGCGTGGCCTTGCTCTGCAAGCCTGCGGGCGCGCGGCGTAGCGATATCCGCTGAGGCAAGATAAACTCGCTTACACGACATGTCAGCCAACTGTGTTGAGTAAGACAACGGGGTTCTTGGCATAGGTTGTTGCATTGCGCCGGCAACTACAATGAATACGCTCAGTCCGCCAGCTTGAGACGAGCCTAACATATCAGTGTAATGGCCAACGGCCCAGAACAGACGGACAGGGCTTGATCAGTATGTTTCGATGATTTGTCAAGCATGCAGTGTTCGATGATTTGTCGTTAAGCACGCCGTTGGATCTAGGGGAGCCCCGTCAAAACGAGAGAATGATAGTCAGGAGGCTTGGGCCCCCTTGTGTGTCTATCCACCCTCCTGTGCGGATGCACTTGTAAGCTGTGCTCAAAATTGCGCCTTTCAGTTTTTAACCGCTGCAACGCTGTTTAGAAAGAAACCGCTTTGTGCAACGATAGCATTTCCAAGCGCAGGCGATGTATCCGTTTCTACAGTTGACGTGCGACTTTTGATTGTTTTTTTTTTTTTTTTTTTTTTTTTGTTTTTGTTTTTTTTTTTTTTTTTTTTTTTTTTTTTTTTTTTTTTTTTTTTTTTTTTTTTTCTTTTTTTTTGGGTTTTTTTTTTTTTTTTTCTTTTTTTTTTTGTTTTTTGTCGCATCGGGCTTTTAGCATTGTGCCGGCAAGTTCCGGGGAGCAGTGGACGCGGTACGGTGTGGAACCCGTTTCTTTTGCCGCTCCACCCTTCATGCGCGTGGCTTCCCCCCTTTTTTTCCATTTCTCTTTTGTATTTCGTTCTTTTTCTTCTTTTTTCCTTTTAATTTTTCTCTTTTTTGCTTTTTTATTTTTTTTATTATTTGTTTTTTGTTTTTTCTGCTCTTTTTTTATTTTTTTTTTTTCTTTTTATCTTTTTTTCCTTTTTTTTTTTTGTCTCTTTTATTTTTTTTCACCCCCCTCCTGCTCGGACCTGATGCACCCCGCGGCCTGTTCAAAACTGCGACCTGGAGAGTTCAACCACCCCCAGAGGACCACTACTCGGCGGCGCGAACGAGGGGGGAAGGGGGAAGGAATGAGAAGGAGGAAGGCCTTCTCAAAAGGCGGCGGGACTTCTCAGAAGCCCCTCGCGCCTTGAGAAGTATCACTGCTTTCTTTATTCTCTACCAATTCCTTCTTCTGAGTGTCGACCTTAGCCATCAACCCACGTACATTCCCCCTTCCCTGTCCACATCTCTCCGTCGTTCTGCCGACTACTTGTCCTGCCCTGGTCGTCGGGGAAGGTTTAGAAAGCTTTTCAGAAGGCAAGGGGTGTTCCGAGCCCTCCGAGAAGGCCCGCCCCTTCTCACTTTCCCCCCGGGCTCGCCGCCGACACGAGGAATCCAGACGGGAGTTCAGGCCAAAGCTTCCAGACTTTGTGCCGCTGCGATGCTCGCGCTCGGCGGCGCCGTGAGGTTTTCTGCCGACCGGACCGGCTGCAAGTCTGCAGTCGGACCTCTCCGCCCGCCGCGGACGATCCGCGTCGCTTATCCGATCCCCACCCCCACTGGGCCATGGTTGTGGCACGGTCGGACCGAGGCATAAGCTCGAGGTCGGTTCGCGGAGGGTGCCCTAATGCTCTTCGTGTTTGCTGGATGTTTCTGCACATCCTGGGGGAGGGTAATGGAGGATGACGATTAATAAATGACCGGGGGTCGTGTTCACGCGGCGGCGCCCGGGATGACGATTAGAAAAACCGGCCGCGGGCTGGAAAGCTATTCTTTTTAATCGTTCTCCTCCCGTCAGAAAGCTGTGCAGAAAGAGCAGGAAACTATTTGTTCAATCGTTCTCCCCCATTTTTTTATCAATCGTCATCCCGCCTTACCCTCGAGTCTTCTTCAGTTTGGCTGGCGGAGGGCCTCACGCGCTTGAGGGCCCAGGCCTGGCCGCGTCCCAGCCCCAGCAGCCCCGACCCCCCCCTGAGTGGGGAGAGGCCCCGCGAAGCCCGAAGGGAACAGCGCACATCCCCACCCAGGGGGGCGGGGTGAGTCGGCCTGTGGGGCCAAGGTTAAGTCGGGCGTGTCCCCCTAATTACAGGGGGATCTTCGACGAAAAATACAAACAAAGTACCCCAAAAATGCCCCAAAAAGATTGAAAATATTCAAAAAATAGTCCCCATATTATTGTTGGACTATTTTTCTTTTGAATTATTTTGGGGGTATGTTTTATTTTTCGTTGAAAATCCCCCTGTAGGGGGTCAGGCCCGACTCAAGGCCAAGGCCATGCCTCAGGGGCCACGTTCGGGGGGATTCGGGGAACAAAAAGTGGCATAAACATAAGAACTCGGAGGTCCGCGCGGATTTCTCGGATCGGCGCTGGACCCCCTTCCCTGGCGCGCGGAGCGCGCCCGGAGGCGCCGCCGGGGGGCCCCAGCGCCGATCCTCAGAGCCCCGAATCATCAGGGGTAACTCGGGTCATGGCTAACTCGGGTTTGTTTTTCGGGAATCCGAACCCGAGTTGCCCCGGGCCCGAGTCACCCCGGATAATTCGGGCGCCCAAGATCCGAGGAACCCGCGCGGACTTCCCAGTTGTTATGTTTATGCCACTTTTTGTTCCCCCAGGATCGGTGGAGCGATGCGCAGCCCCATGGGGCCCCGTCCGAGGTCGACCTCCTCGTGCAGGGGCTCGCAGACGCCGGGTGACAGGCTCGGCGGCCGGCCGAGGGCCGAGCTCCGGCGGCGGCAGCGGCGCGCGTAGCTCTCCGGGCCGCTTCCGTCGCGCCCCGCGCGAGCAGCAGGAGGCCGCCTGACCGACCCCTGGCAAGCAATCCCCATCATCGGACGTCCCCCTCGCCTCGCCCCACGGCGTGTGTGTGTGTGGGTGTGTGTGGGTGGGTGTGTGTGTGTGTGTGTGTCTGTGTGTCTGTCTGTCTCTGTCTGTCTCTGTCTGTCTCTGTCTGTCTGTCTGTCTGTCTCTGTCTGTCTCTGTCTGTCTCTGTCTGTCTCTGTCTGTCTCCGTCTGTCTCTGTCTGTCTCTCTCTGTCTCCGTCTGTCTCCGTCTGTCTCTGTCTGTCTCTCTCTCTGTCTCTCTCTCTGTCTGTCTGTCTGTCTGTCTGTCTGTCTGTCTGTCTGTCTGTCTGTCTGTCTGTGAGAAACGCATTGTGGTAGGTGGGTACTTGGAGAGAGTGCAGAGCAGAGGTTCGGCTGGTGATGTGGTCACTCTTGGGTCTTTATCGGGAAACCGCCCCGCGCCAAAACAGCCACCAAACGCGTTTGGTGACTGTTTTGGCGCGGGGCGCCCTGGATACGATATTCTGGAAGTTCGTATCTGGGCCCGGGGCAAACGGCCTCTGGGAGGCGCGCCGACCTCCGTGGCTTGGTCCTGGGACGCGTTCTTCTGGGCCGCAGTCGGTTCCCGGCGTATCCGTTTCCCCGGTCGGTTCCCCAGTTGTCCGTTTGCCCGGCCCTGGTCGGTTCCCCAGTTGTCCGTTTGCCTTGTTGTATTGTTATCTGCAGGACTGCAGCCAGCAGGCAGCCAGTAGCAGCAGGGGAACTGAGCATCAAATTTTGGTTCCCCGGCGTGATGCCCGTCATTCGCTTGTATTGGCTCGAAAGGGGTGCGCGAGCCAGTTGCCCTGCTTTCAGCCGCCATGGCAGACCCCTTGAGCAAAATGGCATGGTTTGTCAGGACCTTTGCTCGTGCTCCGGAGGCGATTGAGGCATTGCCTTCACTGCTTTCGGCTCTCGAGCGCGAAGGTCTCGTCGAGCCAATCGACCTCGGCTTCCTTGTCTCCGAGGGTCGTTTGAAGGCCGGTGTCGCTGAACAACTGTTCGGTGAACACCCGCCTGCGGCCGGGCTTGCCCTGCTGCTCGCCGCCGCGCTGGAGTCCGACACTTGGAAAGACGCCTGGGCGGAGCACCAGCGCGACGTCCTCTACGCGGCTGAGCAGTCGCGCATCCTCGGCCCCTCGCGGCGCGTCGTGGAGCCTTCGGGCTTACGGCGCGCCCGGCGCGGCGTTTCGGGTGTGGCTCCTTTTGTCCGCAAGGCAGAAGGCGCTTATCCGGAGTCGCCACCTCCTATCAGTCGCCCCCGGGCGGCTGGTGTGGAGTGCGTCTCGGGGTCGGTTTCGGTAAGCGCCACTCCGGCGCTTCCGGTGTCCGCCCCCCCGCCCCGAAACCGTCTCGGCCTCCGCGTGGCGGCCCGCGCTCGGCGCGCCGCGCTGGGGATCAAAATGGTCCCCCGCGCCGCTCGCTTCCGGTCCACTCGGCCGGAGACGAGCTGGGCGGAGGTCGAGAACGCACGGTTCGAGCGGGCTTACCGGGTTGCCCACGGTATCTTTCTCCGGTTTTGCAAGGGTACCCGACGGTACGCCGAACTCCACCCGGACGGCTCTCTGGACCAGGCCCGCCTGGAGATTCACATGGGTTCCTATTCTAACCGGATCAAAAGCGCCAAGAACCTTGAGGGCCGTTTGTGCAAGGTTAGGGAGTATTTCAACGAGGCCCTACTTGACGGGTGGGATCCTTGCTGCCCAGACGAGTGGTCCATCGCCCGATGGGTTCGGAGCAATTCGGTGCATGGGAAAACGGGCTGCCGCCGTGCCGGCTACGCGTTGGACTATGTCGAAAAGGTCTTCGGTATTGAGGTCCACGCAAACTCCCCCATGGTTCGTGCGCAGCGTGCTTGGACTGGTACCGCGCCACACCTCCCGGAAGAGCCGCCGTCCTCTGCCCAGATGTTCCCGGAGCACCTTGCGGTCAAGCTGGAGGGGTTAATTGCAACCGATTTGCCGGGGCCGCTGAAGTGTTTTGTCGGGGCGTATTTAGCGATGTTTCACGGTGTGCTCAGGTGGTCCGACTTTCAACGGTCCGTCAACCTACGATTTGGGCCAGACGGCGTGACCGCTCAGGCCCATATGAAGCGTCAGCGCTTCCGTGTGGCCTGGGCAGCGCGACGTATTGGTTTTTCTGGTATCGACTGGGCCGCGTCTTGGGAGCGGGCACTGCAAGCCGAGGGCCTTCCCGGGAAGGACTTCGTTTTGTACCGGCCTCTCCAAAATGGGCAGCGATTTTCGACGAAAACTGCAAACTACGATTCCTCCTTGATTCTTTTTCGGCACACATTGGTTGCTCACCTTGATTTGTCTGTCGAGGACGCCGCGAAGTTTACGCTGCACAGCCTGAGGCACACCTACCCCACCCTCATGAAACAGCTCAAACTCAGCTCTGAGGACGTTGAGGATGCGGGCCATTGGGCACGTGGCTCCGAGATGGTTCGCAAGTACGATGCGGAACTCACCGTCGGCGAGCTTAGGGCCAAAGGGCAGGTTCGGGTCGTGGTTGCACAAGGGTGGCGTTCGGTTCAGCGTGGGACTTTACCAGTGGAGTTCGACGTGTCGACCTCGAGAACGGCGCCGTGTGGAAGTGCTCCCTGTTCGTCGGGCCCGCCCGAAGCGTCGACTTCAAAAACGGCCCCGTCGGCTTGCTCCACAGCTTCCCTTCCCGATCGCGTGGCACCTCCAGAGCTCCATGCTTGCGAAATATCAGAGCTCCGGGAGGTCCTTCAGACGGGTCGCAATCGCCTCCACTATTATGGGGGCGATGGTTACACGATATGTCGCTCCTGGCGCTGTGGCACCCCCGAGGCCCCGGAGGCGACCGCGGAGTTCGATGGTGTTGCGATCTGTGCGGTTAAGGCAGAGGGGCGCTCAGTCCCGTGCTCTCGGTGCACCTGGAAGCTTGGGTGACTGTGGCGCCGTGCTTGAGTTGGGGGCGCCGGCGGGTCTCATGGGCGGCGGCGCGGGGTTCTTGGGCGCGCGGCCGCCGCCATTGAGTGGCGCAGACCACCGCCGCTGGAGTCGCCCATGTAGTCCGCCAGCGGCTCTGGGAAAAAACAGTGCCACATTCAACTCAGAGCCTCTGTGAGAAACGCATTGTGGTAGGTGGGTACTTGGAGAGAGTGCAGAGCAGAGGTTCGGCTGGTGATGCGGTCACTCTTGGGTCTTCATCGGGAAACCGCCCCGCGCCAAAACAGCCACCAAACGCGTTTGGTGACTGTTTTGGCGCGGGGCGCCCTGGATACGATATTCTGGAAGTTCGTATCTGGGCCCGGGGCAAACGGCCTCTGGGAGGCGCGCCGACCTCCGTGGCTTGGTCCTGGGACGCGTTCTTCTGGGCCGCAGTCGGTTCCCGGCGTATCCGTTTCCCCGGTCGGTTCCCCAGTTGTCCGTTTGCCCGGCCCTGGTCGGTTCCCCAGTTGTCCGTTTGCCTTGTTGTATTGTTATCTGCAGGACTGCAGCCAGCAGGCAGCCAGTAGCAGCAGGGGAACTGAGCATCAAATTTTGGTTCCCCGGCGTGATGCCCGTCATTCGCTTGCATTGGCTCGAAAGGGGTGCGCGAGCCAGTTGCCCTGCTTTCACCCTCCCGCAGCCGCCCGAACCATGGCAACTATTTCAGCCGAGTTGCAGCAGCTTGCGACTCAGAACGGCGTCCCCGAACCGCACTGCACCTGGTTGGCTTCTGAGGGGGTCCGATCCCCCGAGGACTTGGGCATCGCAGCAACCAAGGAGGAGCAGGTCGAGGCGAAGCTCATCACCCCGGCTAAGAGCGGCGGGGTCACCATCAACACCCTTGGCGACAGCGTGAAGATCACGAAACTGCGGCGGGCTTGCCGTGCACTTGTGGAGCGCGCTGCTGAAGCCAGCGGCGGCCAGCCGGTGGCCATGGACACCCCGCTGTCGGAGCCAGAACTCCGGGAACTCAAGATGGCTTGGGTGCGCCGTC
>CAUYUJ010008917.1:0-12500 GCA_963575745.1 Prorocentrum cordatum
TGATGATGATGGTGGTGATGGTGACAGTGATGGTGATGGTGGTGATGATGATGATGATGATGATATGATGATGATGATGATGATGATGATGATGATGCTGATAATGATAATGATGCTGAGGAGGAGGATGATGATGATGATGGCGATACTGATGCTGATGCTGATGATGATGTTGATGCTGATGCTGATGATGATGTTGTTGATGCTGCTGCTGATGCTGATGATGCTGATGCTGATGCTGATGCTGATGATAAGGCTGATGCTGATGATGATGAGGATGATGATGCTGATGATGTTGATGATGATGAGGATGAGGATGAGAATGAGGACGATGATGGTGCTGATGCTGATGCTGATGATGATGCTGATGCAAGATGATGATGAGGATGAGGAAGGAGGATGACGGTGATGCTGATGATACTGATGCTGATGATGAGGAGGATGAGGATGAGGATGATGATGCTGATGCTGATGATGATGATGTTGATGATGATGCTAATGCTTATGCTGATGATGCTGATGATGATGTTGTTGATGCTGCTGCTGATGCTGATGATGCTGATGCTGATGCTGATGCTGATGATGCTGATGCTGATGATGCTGATGATGATGATGTTGATGATGATGATGATGATGATGATGATGATGATGATGCTGATGCTGATGCTGATGCTGATGCTGATGCTGATGCTGATGCTGATGCTGATGCTTATGATGAATGCTGATGCTTATGATGATGATGATGATGATGATGATGATGATGATGATGATGATGATGAGGAGGAGGAGGAGGAGGAGGAGGAGGACGAGGAGGAGGAACAGGAGGCGGAAGAGGAGGAGGAGGAGGAGGAGGAGGGAGAAGAAGAAGAAGACGAAGAAGAAGAGACGAGGAGGAGAAGGAGTGGGAGAGGCAGGAGGAGGAGGAGAAGGAGGAGGAGGAGAACGAGGAGGAGGACGACGACGACGATGAGGACGTCGGCATTCTCCTCGTCCTCCTCGTCCTTGTCGTCCTTCTCCTTGGTATCTCCTTCGCCGCATCCTCGTCGCCGTCGTCGTCCTCCTCCTGCTCGTTCTCCTCGCCGCCGTGACGGGAGGCGGGAGAGGAGGGGGCGAAAGGCGAGGAGGAGGAGGAGGAGGAGGAGGAGGAGGAGGAGGGTGAAGAGGAGGACCAGAGTAAGCCCGAAGTGCACCAACGATTTTGCCATACTTGATATTCGTTCGAGGCCGGATGCCTCGAGCCGCTCGCACGGCTGTCCCTCCTCTGTTCCCCCTTCTTCTTCCCTCGCCTTTACTTTTCCCCGACGCCATGACTGCGCAGTTCCCCAACTGCATGGACAGAGGTTTGGCTTCCCCCTCCGCCCTTGCCTCGTTGTCCTCCTCCTCCTGCTCATGCTCCGCCCTGCCTCTCCTGCTCCATCCGCCGCATCCTCGCCTTCCTTGCAGATTCATCCTCCCTCCTCCGTCCTCCCTTCTCCTCCTCCTCCTCGTTCTCCTCCTCCTCCTCCTCCTCGTTCTCTTTCTCTTTCTCCTCCTCCTCCTCCTTCTCCTCCTTGTCTTCTTCCTCCTCCTCCTCCTCTCCTCCTCCTCCTCCCTTCCTCCTCCTCCTCCTCCTCTTCTTCCATTTCCTCTTTCTCGGCTCTTCCTCCTCGTCCCTTCCTCCTCCTCCTCCTCCTCCTCCTTCTCCTCCTTCCTTGCTTCACATTACCTCCATCATCTTTGCCATCACCGTCATCATCCGCCCTCGCTTTCCTCCTTGCTCTCTTCCTCCTCCTCTCCTCCTCCTCCTGCTCTCCTCCTCCTCCTCCTCCCTCCTCCTCTCCTCCTCCTCCTCCCCTCCTCTCCTCCTCCTCCTCCTCCTCCTCCTCCTCCTCCTCCTCCTCCTCCTCCTCCTCCTCCTCCTCCTCCTCCTCCTCCTCCTCCTCCTCCTCCTCTCGCTGCGGCTGCTACTACTGCTCCTTTCTACTCTCGAAGACGATGGGCAACGCGGCACAGCAGAATGAGCGACTGGAACGCCCAGGAGTGGACGTTCGCTGCGTCCGTAGGTTCCAGGCCCTTTCCCCCTCCTCCTCCTCCTCCCCTTCCTCCGCCAGTGGCGAGACGCGCGCCATCCTGCGAGATCTACGCCGCCCGCCCCCCCCCAGGCCTGTCGCGCAGGGACCCCGAACCACTCGACGCCGCGCTCTGCTCGCGCGACGCGGGCTCCGGAGCCCTCGACCCCGCTGCCCAGGGCGAGCTCATCGCCAGGGCTCGATCTGAACGGTTTTTAAGTCGGAGGCGGCGGATCCGGAGTCGGGGCAGTTCGCTGTGGGGGTGGGGTGCAGAAGTCCGATCTCCATCCCAGCTTCCTGCCTCCCTCCCTCCCCTTCCCTTCTTCCCCTCCCTCCTCCCTCTTTTTGTCCCTCTCTCCAAGTCTTTTCCCACTCCCTCCCTCCCTCCATCTGCCTCCCTCCCCTCGCCCTCCCTCCCTCCCTCCCTCCCTCCCTTCCCCCCTCCTCCCTCCCTCCCTCCCTCTCCTCCCTCCCTCTCCTCCCTCCCTCTCCTCCCTCTCCTCCCTTCCTCCCTCTCTTCCGTCCCTCGCTCACTCCCTCCCCGCTCCCCTCCTCCGACCTCCCCGCAGCTGGCCGTTTCCGCGCGGGTGCGCCCCCCGCCGACCGCCCGCCAGAGCTCACCACAGGGGCCGGCCAGGCCCAACACCGCGCGCCGGCAGGCCACCATGGGCGAGGAGCCGCGCCCTTCCCTCCTCCGTGCTCCCTCGCGCCCTCGCCCGCTCCCTCCTTCGCGCCCTCCCTCCCTCGCCGCTCTCGTCCGCCTGCCTCCTCCGCCCCGCTCCTCCCTCGCCCTCGTCCGTCTCCTCCCTCCCGCCTCCCGCCTCCCGCCTCCCGCCCCCCCCCCCCTGGGGCCCCGGGCCGCCTCCCGCCTCGTGTTCCTGCTCCGTCCCTCCCTCCTCCCCATCCCTTCGCTCCCTCCTCCCTCCCCCTCTCGTCCTCCTCCCCGCCAGGAGGACGAGGAGAGCGAGGGCAGGACGCAGACGAGGTTGAGATTGAGGACGAGTAGGAGGAGGAGGAGGAGGAGGAGGAGGAGGAAATGAGACGACTGAGGTTGAGGACAGAGGAGACAGGAGGGGGTATTGTAAGAAGAGGACACAGCGACGGGCGAGGGGCAGTTGTGCAATGAGGAGCTTGATGATTATGGTGTTCGCATTCGGCGTAGTATCCCTCTTGCTGTTCCCCAGACATGGTTTGCACCAGGTTTTCTTACTTCGGTTGTGAACAATTTTTACTGGACTTTCCAGGTGTTCGACCAGCCCCCGCCCGCGGGCGCCTCATGGGCGCTTCTTGCGCTGGTTGGCGTTCTTAGGGGTTTTCGGCCGCTGCCCGCTCCTGGGCGCCTCGTTGGCGGCCCGGGCGCCGGCTGGCGTTGCTGGGACTGCGAGGGCCAGAGGACCGCAGAACCGCAGAGGTGGGCCTGCTCGTGTCTTCCTGCTTGCTGTGCACGCATGTGCGTGTGTGTGTGTGTGTGTGTGTGTGTGTGTGTGTGTGTGTGTGTGTGTGTGTGTGTGTGTGTGTGTGTGTGTGTGTCTGCAGTCACCGTCTGCCCAGCCGCCGACGCAAACAGTGTGTGTGTGTGTGTGGTGCGTGCGTGCGTGCGTGCGTGCGTGCGTGCGTGCGTGTGTGTGTGTGTGTGTGCTTGTGCGTGGGTGTTTGTTTGTGTGTGTAAGTGTGTGTGAGAGAGAGAGAGGATGAGCGGTGCAGCGGAAGCAAACCGAGGACCCAACTCCACAGGAGTATTGGGGTTCAAAACGAATTTTCTCCTCTTTGGTCAGGGTCGGCCTTCCATTTTCCGAACTCGGAGGGCCCCTGGAGGTCCCCCGAGGGCTTCAGAGGCCCCTGGAGGCTTCCTTAGGGCCAAGCAGCCAGAAGCCATCACAAACTCCACAACTTCCATCTTCGACTCTCCACCGTGCTCGATCCTCGATCTTCCTTCCTCTCCCAGATTTTCAACGCTGTGTGTATTTCAGTGGGGGGTATCCAGAGGCACCTACTCCCGAGGGCCTGTTGCCTCCCTCGATGCATTTTTTTGACGGCCCCGGGGTCCGAAAACGTTCCCCCCCTCCCCCTCTTCTCCCCCCGGAGGCCGAAACTGAAGACACAACGTTGATCCTCGATCTTTGTGCTCCTCGTCGGCGTCCGTCCTCGTCGTTGTCGTCGTCCTCGTCGCCGTCCTCGTGGTGGTCCTCGGCGTTGTCCTCCTTGTCCTCGGCCTTCTCGTTTCCTCCTCCTCCTCCTCCTCGTCCTCCTCGTTTCCTCCTCCTCGTCCTCTTGCTTTGCCGCGCGTATGAGGAGGGCAGCTGGGACAACACCCTCGAGGAGTGGCTTCTGGGCGAGGGCTTCTGCTGCGCCGCGGGCCTGGCGCAGCTCGAGGATGGGGCGTTCTACGCGGCGGCGCCCGTGGCGGATGAGGCCGGGTGGGGCATGATCTTCGCAGAAGACCACGAGAAGGACTTGTCCTGTTGTTGCTCCTATTTCTCCTCTTCCCTCCTCATGCTCCGTTGTCGTCTGCCTTCTCTCCTACTCCCTCCTGCCCTCCTACTCCTTCCTCCTTCCTCCTCCTTCTTCTTCATCTCCTCCTCCATTTCTCCCTACAGCCTGCTCCGCCTGCTCCTTCCTGACGCACCTCAGACATGTCGGTATGTCGGCCTGGGCTCATGCTTGAGATTTCTTCGCCGCTCACGTGCAAGGATGCAGGGCACGGTCTTTCCGACATGGGGCTTCGACGCCGCGCACGTTCGTGTCCAACCACTGCATCGCGTACAAAGATCGAGAGCGGTCCGTTTTCAAGAGGGGGCTCTCGCCCCCGCGCAGCGCCCTTTTGTTTTCAACAGCGCGTGCAACAGTTACAACGACGGATTGCGCCCGGCATTCGAAGTGAAGTTACCGTGTCAGTGTTTCTCAATCGGAACGGCCAGACTTGCGAACACCTGTGGTAACTACACGTTCAGGGCGGCTTTTTTTCAGCATATGTGCGCCCTGAATGTGTGTAGCCCTCACAGAAGCAGGACCAGATATAGCGGATCAGATATGTTCTCAGAAGGCTATGACTGATGTGCACAAGTGCGCACATCTGGTCATGAAGCTATCGCTTGATAGCGGCTCAAGTTTCATGACCAGATGTGCGCATTTGTGCAACCGTGACACGGCTGGGGGCGGCTCATCTTCAAAACGGGTCTCGCTGGACACGCCTTTGAACTTCATGATCCTGCCTTTACACGTCGTTATCACCCGCTGGAATGATGCAAGACAGTTGTCGGCATGATTCACTTACTCAGACGGGGGCCAGGACCAGTGCGGTGGCCAGTAGTCTCTTCCTCGGCTGCTGGTCGCCCTGCCTGGCTTTGTTTTTTGACTCCGACTACGTTTTGCGTGGCGGGATTTTTCCACACCTCCAACTACTTTCTCGGCCTTCGGCCGAGGGCGTCAACGGCATAAGCACCGTGTCGCCATCAACAGCAATGATGCAAGGCAGTTCCTTTTCAAAGCGGGGCTCTCGCATGAATAGCAAGCCCGCTTTTCTGCCAGTGGAGAGGAAGGCTTGTGGGGACTTGTCAGGTGGTGCCTTGGGACGGGAAAGCGTGCAGCAGCACCGTTGATACATCTTGGTTCTTACTCTAGTCCTCCTCCTCCTCCTCCTCCTCCTCCCTCGTTTTCTGGACCCTCGGGGCCCCCCGTCGTCGCCACGTTGTGGCGAAGTTTCAGATGTACGCTCACAACAGCTCTGACAACGGGTCGGGATCGCACCAAGCAAGGAGGAACTCACCTGGAGCGGATGTCTGGCTGGGGAGAGGGCGGGGCGCCGACGTCGGCGCGCCGTTGATGCTGCTCCTGCTGCGCCCTCTCCTCCTCCGCCCTCGCTCTCCTCCACCGTGCTCCTGCGAGTGACGCGTTCACCTCGCGCCCTCCCGCAGGGTGGCCCCGGCCGAGGTCCGGTGGGATCGGCCTGAAGGAGAGGAGGGGGAGGGCACGGACGAGGATTCCTCTTCCTCCTCCTCCTCTTCCTCCTATTCCTCGTCCTGCTCCTCTTCTTCCTCTTAGCCGTTCTGGCTCAGGCTGTTGTGGCCTGAGCTTGCAAGCGCGTTCTTCAGAGCGGCTCGCGCTTGCGAGCCATCCTTTCGTTCTTTCACGAAGAGGAGCCAGCGACCGCACCGCGAGCGGCGCATGGTTCCACAGCCCGATGTGCTGCCAGGCGCGCGCACCCCCTACTGGGGGTGCTCTTGCGGCTGCTGGAACAACTGGGCGAATCGAGTCAAGTGCAGGAGCTGCGGGGCGTCGGCACCCGCGAAGGTGGTCCAGGCGGCGCGCAGAGCTGCAGCGGCTGCCAAGAGCCCCTCGGTTTCGGTCAAGCAACGTGCTCAGGGAGCCTGGGCCGATGGGCCGCCAGGAGGGGCCGTCGCGGCCGAGCAGGCGAGGCTCATCCAGGAGCTGCGTGTCCAGGTGGCGGAGCTCAGCGGCAAGCCGGCGCCGCCAGCGCCCCCTTGGCACGAGCAGCCAGCGGGCGCCAAGGCGAATGGCAGTGGCAAGGGGCAAGGCCCTGCTGGAGGCGGCCCGCCGAAGGCCAAGGGCGTGGCGCCAGCGGCCGCTGCAGGGCTCTCTCATGAGCAGGTGGCGGAGTTCCTCAAGAGTGAGGGCCTTGAGGACGCCCATGCTGCGGTCTTGGCGGCAGCGCAGACCAAGGCCGCGGCGCCGCCCAAGCCGCCCACCACCATGTCGGCCTGGTGGAAGGTGGAGAACCTCAAGAAGAAGATCCAGAAGGCAGAGGCCCGCTGCGTGGACATCAACGAGCAGAGGGCGGCCCTCGATGAGGAGTTGGACGGCATCCAGAAGGGGATCGCCCAGGCCAAGGCGGACCTCGTCGCCGCCCGTGGAGTGCTGGCGAAGCTCCAGGCAGGAGAGCATGAGAACCCTCTCAAGGTGCTCACGGCGGGGCTGGAACCTGCGGTGCTGTCCACGCAGGAAGGCAAGGACGCCCTTGCTGTCCTCGAAGAGCTGCAGCGCAAGGCGGCTGCGGAGGCGGAGGCAGCCAAGCAGGCGACCGAGGGTGAGGACGTTCGCCCAGGCCCTCCTGGCGATCATGGTGCTGATGCTGGGAGCCAGGCAGAGGATGCCCCTGGAGATGGAGGTGAGCACCAGGCCGTCCCCATGGACGAGTCCGACTTCCTGGAGGCCGATTTCCAGGAGTCCCTCAAGCGTGCCATGGACGGCGAGGGGGACACGTCTGCAGCCGTGGCCAAGCTGCTCGCCGAGCACACGGCCAAGAAGGCGCGTCGGGGGTGACGGCAGAGAGCGGGTTGATGCAGACCCACCGGCGACCAGTGCCCCCGTGCCAGCGGCGAGGGCGGGCTTCGGCATGGCCGACCTCGACGCGTTCACCAGGGGCAACATGATCGACTTCGACTGGGAGCAGGCGACGGGTTTCGCAGTCCCAGTGCGGAGGGACGACCTTGTCTTCGACACGGAGCTGTTCCGCCAGTTCGACGGGGTCGGTCTGGACCCACGGCAGTGGCCTCGCCTGGGCCACGGAGCTTCCGACAGAGACGGACGGTCTCGAGGAGCTGCCCCCCCTCGGGTCGAGGACCCTCGAAGAGGGTCAGGGCCAGGGACATCGCCTTCTGGGTCGTCCTCGACCCCGATTGCATCACTGTCTCTTATGTCGCGCGAGGTGGGACCCCTCGGTCGCAACGGGGCTGGGGGCCTTCCCCGCGAGTCCACATCTACTTCGGGTACCGCCGCGGGGTCGGCGGCTCCCGCGTCTTCGGGTACCACGTCGGGAGGAAGTACCAGGACGTCTGGAGGCGCATCTGTGGGGCGGAGAGGCCCGCGCCACCTCTCCTCCCCACCTGTTCATGGGCATGGTGTGTTGCAGGCTTGCGTCGCATCTGGAAGTGATGGGCCCTGTGTTCTCGGTGGAGGCCTGGGCGATTTCATGGAAGGATGTGGCGGTCTGCCTCCACCTGCGGCAGGGGCAGCGGTGTGTCGAGCTAGCCCCGACGGTGCCCAAGGAGACTTGCCCGCTGAGCGGAAAGGGCTACACCATCTCTCGTCCCCACCTGGCGATGGACGCAAAAAAGGAAAACTATGTCAGGACGGCGTGGTTCGAGGAGTCGGCCACGCGGGCACGATCGTCAGCGATCTGATCATTTTTGGAGTGAATGCGAACACGTGGGACTCATTCACTAATGTGGTTGACTGGTGTAGGGACCAAGAAGCGAACCTCTTCGGGGTGGTGTCGGCTTCAGGCGAACCAGTCAAGCCGCATGTGATCTGCGTGCAAGAGACTCGGCTGAAGGAGAAGGGTAAGTTGGACTCCGCCTATGGCTGGGGTGATCGCCGCTCCTTCGCTTTTACTCTAGGACCAGCAGCGTCTACTGGGCCAGGTCCGTCACAGTCCTCGGCAGGAGTAGGCTTGGGAGTGGCCAGCTCCCTGGCGTCCTCTAGTGTGCCAAGGCCACCCGAGTTGGAACCTTTCAAGTCGCGAGTGGCAAGCAGGCACATCAACGTAGGACTTCCAGGTGGGTTGATGGTCTTCTCGGTCTACCTCTACACCAGCATTGGAGTCGCAGGGGACAACGTTGAGGTATTGAACACTCTCGGAGAGTACATCAAGTCCCTCACCTGCCTCTGGATCGTGCAAGGGGACTGGAACCTCACGCCTGAGGAACTCGAAGCATCGGAATGGGTGTCCAAGGTTGGGGGATGTATGTTTACGACGGGCCACGCTACGTGTCGATCAGGGCCCGCTCCAGGATCCAGTTCAGGGCTCGAGGAGGAGGTCGACAGGAAGGATGAGCGGGAGATCGATTTCTTCGTGGGGTCCAGGTGTTTGGGGCACTGCGTCAAGGAGGTCCTGGCGTTCCCTGCAGCCCCCTCGTGGCCTCATATGCCTGTGGGTATCGTTGTCAAGAACCTGGCCCCGTCGACGGTTGTCCCGAAGCAGGTTAGATACGCGCAGTTCCCCTTGGACAAGCTTGTGGGTCCTCGGAGGCTCCCTACGGAAGGCACGTGGTCTTGGGAAGTTGGAGGAGGCTCGCACTGTTTGGGGTCCATGGTCAGGGAATGGTTCACCCAGGCCGAGGGCTGGCTCGTGCAGTTCCACGACCTAGACAGTGCTAGCGTGGCCAGGACGTGTGGAAGAGCTGGGGGTCCAAAAGTCACTAAGGTTCCCCTCGAGACGGTTTGGGACCGAGAGTCTAGGAGAAGATATTCAAAGCGGACCACCAGTTGGATGTCCTTCGAGGCGTTGGCTCGTCGAGCTGCTGCAGTTGGCCCAGATATGCTAGGCGCCAGAGCTCGCGGTCTTTTTCATGAATGGTGTGCCGCCCTGTTCGGGATGATCTCGGCGCTGGAGGCGCCAGACGAAGGCACGAATGTCCGATTTTTGGTCAGCCTAGTCGAAGGGATATCCATGGGGCTCAGAGATGAGTTAGAAGGGCTGTTCGGGCAGTTACGAGAGTATGTAGAAGGCCTGCGAAAGTCGGACGCCAAGGAGTCCCTATCGGAGTGGAAGGAGTGGGCTAAGTCGTCAGTGCAGCGGGGAGGGAAGGCAGCGCATGCATATTCCAGGGTTTCTCGCGCAGACAGGACGGTCCCGTTCAGTGTCGTAGACGACCACGGCCGCTTACCAGTCAACGGTGAGCTCGCGCTCCTCCAGCTTCTAGATCAGTGGCTTCCCCTCTGGCACAAAGAAGGCAGGCTCAGCAAAAATCACCCAGCTCATTGGGATGTGTTGGGACATGATTTGCCACCTATCTCTCTGGAACAGTTGAGACGTGTGTGTAACTCGTATGGGGAAGGGGCTGGTCTTGGGTGGGACTCCTTCCATCCCCGCCAGATCTTGTTTCTCCCAGAAGAGTATCAATTGCGTGTTATCGACGTCCTTCGCTCGTTCGAGGATCGACCCTGTGTGATTGCAGAGTTTTTGACGAATATCATCTTCCTCGACAAGCCAGATGGTGGAGTACGCCCGATAGGATTATTGTGCTTGTTCACCAAGATCTGGTCGAAGTGCCGTCAAAACATCTGCCGTACCTGGGAACAGGCCCATGAGCAGGCCTTCTTCTGGGGCGTTGGGGCCACGTCGACCTGTGAGCGAGCAGGATGGGTCCACAACATGCTGGCCCATTTCGGAAAAGTCCTGGGGACCTCGGCGGCGACGGTGCTCCTGGACCTTAAGAAGTTCTATGAGCACATCGACCACATGGACTTGTATCGTGCGGCGTGCCAGCATGGTTTCAATTTGAAGCTCCTGCGAGGGTTGTGTGTGATTTATGCAGGGGATAGGATGCTGCACTATGGAGGGGCGGTATCTAGGAAGGTGCAAGGTAATGGGGCAGTGATTGCAGGGTGCTCAGCAGCTACCACGCTTACGAAGTTGCTTTTGTTGTCGCCGCTCTCGGCCGCGCAGTCTGGCCGGCCGCAGCTGTGCATCCGTAACGTGATAGACGATATCGCGCTGCAGATTGTTGGTCCGCAGCAGCTCATTGCACCGCAGCTCGCCGCAGGTGTGCAGTCCCTGTTGTCCAGTTTCTCGGAGCTCGCGCTCCCCGTCTCGGAAAAGTCGAAGTACATGACTAGCGACTCGGACTTGAATGAGGCCTTGCAGCCCCTGTGGGACCTCCCGAAGGAAAGCAAGGTGGACCATGCAAGGAACCTCGGCACCGACGCGGTGATGGGGTCCCTACGGAGGGTTCAGATCACTCGGGACAGGTGGGACAAGGCCAGAGGGAGGACGATTAAGATTAAGAAGCTCAGGGAGGCGGGGGCCAACACGGGGTTCATTCAGCGTGGAGGCCCTACGGCGTCGGCTCTATGGGGGTCCAGCATCATGGGGATTCCTCCGACCCAACTGCATCGTCTTCGATTGGGAGCTGCTGGAAGTCTCGGGAAGGTCCCCAAGGGCTCCACGGTCGGGCTCCGTCTCTTGAGCTATGCTGAAGGGGTCCGAGTGGACCCGCTGCTGTTGAACATCGGGATGGTTGTGTTCCAATGGGCGGCGGCGGTCTGGGAGTCGTTTCCGAAGCTACCTGTTTTGGAACGGTGTCTTGAAGGAGCCCTGGGCCGTCTCGAAGGAGTCCAATCACCTTGGAGGCAAGCAGCAGCCCCAGCTGAAGTAGCAGTGCTCAGTCTTCGCAGGATAGGCTGGAGGTTGAGGTCAGGAGCGTGCATGGTCACGGATCGGCAGGAAGCACTTGACCTTCGTGTTTTACCTCCAGCGCTAGTTCAGGAGCTAGCAGTTGCAGGAGCCAGGCGAGCTTCCGATCGCCAGGCTCTTTTTTGTCGCGAGCCCAAAGCCAGGTGGAATATGCCGATATTTTGGGCAGGACTGGAGGGGCTCCTGCATCGAACCAAGGGATCCTGGACGAAGAGGTTTCAGAGGACGTTGAGATCGTTGGTTTCTGGAGGACACTGGCCACAAAGTCGGCTTCACCACCATGGACTTGTTGGCTCAGCGAGGTGTCTTGTATGTGGAGATCCCGAAGGGTCCTTGTGGCACAGGGCGTACGAGTGCCCAAAGCATGCAGGGCTCAGGCGTGAATGGGTTGACGACTTCCACAGGACGAGGGCTCGCAGGGTCCGCGAATGGGGGTACGACGAGGGGGAGAGGTTTGCGAGAGGCCTGTTCCCGTCGCCAGAGTTGGTCTTCCACGTCGCGACCGAGCCCCAAGAGACCATTTTGTGGCACAACAGACCTGAGTCAGGGCTCCTGACTGGCACGCTGTTCTTAGACGGTTCGGCCTTATGGGCCTCGGCCCCGTTTTTGGCCCGAGCGGGCTGGGCCATCGTGCAGGTGGATAGGTTTGGCGAGGTTATTTCGGCGGCCTACGGGCCCGTCCCATGTCGCATTTGTCCTAAGCAGAGTTCTAGAGACGCGGAGGATTACGCCGTCTCGATGCTGCGCGTTTGCGCTATGGCGCCCTTCGACGTCTTCATCGACTGTGCAGGCACTGTTGGGACTCTCCGTGGCGGCGCGGGCGCTGGATCCCAAAACAGTTGTGGTCGGGCCCAGCTCTGGAGTCCGTTCTGGGGTGCGTTCTCCGAAGGGGACTTCCAAGTGTTTAAAACCAAGGCCCACTGTACCAGAGCCCAGGTTGATGCGGGTGTCACCACGGAGTGGGAGTACAGAGGGAACGCCCACGCCGACAGGTTTGCAAAGCTTGGTGCTGCGGAGCACGGCGTAGGCGAGGAGCAATTTCAGTTGTGGCAAGGCTTTTTGTTTTTAGCCCAAGAGTCCGCCCGTTGGGCGGCTTGGGTGCACGTAGAGTCCAATGGCCAGGACCACGAAGATTTGATGGATGCGTACTGGAGGTCTCGGGGCTCTACTGCCGAGGAGGACCTTGAGACCCCAGAAGACCCCGAGCCAGAGCCCCAGGCGTGCAGCCGTGGAGGGGAGGTGGGGTCGCCGTACGGGGTGGGAGACGGGTGGGAAGAATATGCAGACGCCAGTTTTTG
>CAUYUJ010008917.1:17500-37318 GCA_963575745.1 Prorocentrum cordatum
CGATTTAGCGTCGACTAGCGTCGATTCGCAAGAGCCGACAAGATGGTATAGGAGGCTCCCATGAGTTGCCATCCAACTCTGAGTCTCCGAAGCCACAGAGGGCTTCTCCGAGGGTCGGAAGGCCTCTGAGAAGCCCTGCAGCCTTCGGAGAAAGCCTGCACCCTCGCTGATCCCCGGTGTGTCTGCTTTTTTCGAGTCATACGTCGGGCCTCCCGCGGCCGTTCGGGCCGATCCCCACACCCCAGGACGCCTCTCGGCGAGGCGCAGCCGCTGGAACGCATCCCGAGTCCTGGGACACCGCCGAGAACCGACGAAAGCGCCGATGTGAGACGTCCATCGCCCATCCCGTCGATCTGGAATCGAAGGAGGAGGATGGAGGAAGAGGAGGAGGAGGAGGAAGAGGATGAGGAGGAGGAGGAGGAGGAGGAGGAGGAGGAGGCGGAGGCGGAGGCGGAGGAGGCGGAGGAGGAGGAGGAGGAGGAGGAGGAGGGAGGAGGAGGCGGAGGAGGAGGAGGAGGAGGAGGAGGAGGAGGCGGCGTCGATCGCCGATCCTTGGCGGCGCGCACACGGGCGTGGAGCGAGGGGGGCGGCCTCAGAACGCGTGTGGCTCCTTCGAGGCCCTCGCCGCCGTGTGAGAAGCCCCCAGGCCCTTCTGAGGAGGCCCCCCCCTCCTCTTCCTCATCCTCCCCTCCTCCTTCTGCTGCTGCTGCTGCTCCTCCTCGTCCTCCTCCTCCTCCTCACCCTTCCCCTCTCCCTCCCCCTCCCCTCCCCCCTCCCCTCCTCCTCCTCCTCCTCCTCCTCCTCCTCCTCCTCCTCCTCATCCTCATCCTCCTCCTCTTCCTCCTCCTCCTCCTCTCTTCCCCCCCTCCTCCTTCTCCTCCTCCCTCCTCCTCCTCCTCCGCCTCCTCCTCCTCCTCCTCCTCCTCCTCCTCCCCGCCCTGTCAGGAGACGGCCCCCCTCGCGCCGGCCCGCGTGCGCGCCGCCAGCGTTCCCCCCCCCTCGGGAGCTCCGCGGGGTCTGCAGGCGCTCGGTCGGCGTCGCCGCCTCCGCCGCCGCCGCCCCCTCGTGCGCTGCGCGCCGCCAACATCCCCCCCTCCACCTCCGCCTCCCGGCTCGTGCTCGCTCTCTCTCTCTCTCTCTCTCTCTCGCTCTCTCTCTCTCTCTCTCGCGCGCGCGGGCGCTGGGCGCCAGGCTCGAGCGCCCACGAGGCCCTGGCCGCTCTCTTCCTCCTCCTCCTTCTCCTTCTCCTCCTCCTTCTCCTTCTCCTCCTGCTCCTTCTCGTTCTCTTCCTCCTCCTTCTTGTTATTATGGGCCTTCTCATTTTCCTTGTCCTTCTCCATGTCCTTCTCCTTCTCAGCATCATCATCATCATCATCACCACCACCACCACCATCATCATCATCATCATCATCATCACTATCACCCTCATCATCACCACAATTATCATCAGTATTATTAGCATTATTATTATTATGTGTAATATTTGTACTGCTATCATCGATGGTATTATTATTGTTATTATAACGTTATGATTCGTACTATTACTATTGTTAACCATAGTGCTCAGTAGTATGCTTCTTATTGTTAGTACTAGCATGATTCGTATCATCATCGTCGTCGTCACCATCATTATCATCACCATCGTCATCATCATCACCACCATCAGCAGCATCATCATTACCATCATCATCAGCATCATGATCATATTCGTCACCATCATCCATCATGCATTGTCATCATCATCAGCATCAGCACCACCATCATCATCATCATCATCATCATCATCATCATCATCATCATCATCATCATCATCATCACCACCATCATCATCATCATCATCATCATCAGTATCATCATCATCGTCATCATCATCATCATCATCAGTGTCATCCATTTTTGCTCAAGACGGCACCCTGGCAGGACGGGCATCCTCCGAGTCCTGGTCGAGCGCCCGCCGACCTGAGACGTTTTTTTGGCTCGGCCGCCTGGCCCGAGTCTTTCGCATTCTCGCATTCTCACCATACGAACTTGGAGCGCGCATTTTGCTGCAGACATGTTCGCGCCGATGCCCCCGCTTCTTGGCACGGCTGCGGCCGCGAGCGGCGCGGGGGCTGACGCCGACGGCCGTCGGATCCGCCAGAAGACAGGCGAGCCCCCTGCCGTGGAGCTGGACGACGAGGAGTTGACGGACGCCGAGGCGGGGCCTGCTGCGGCTGGCGGGGCCGGCCTGGCTGCCCCAGCGGGAGGCCGCGCCAAGCTGCCGCCACCCCCGCAGGATCCGTCGCAGATGGCGTTGGCCCAGTATATCATCAGCGCGGTGACCACTAGCATGAATGTGAAGGTGGACGCCGTGGAGGCCCAGGTTGCGGCCTTGCAGACCACGGTGAGCACCAGCTCGGCCTCTATCTCGTCCATCCAGGCAGAGCAGCGGGCCCAGCGCGCTCGACTCGACGCACTGGAGGCAGCCTCGCGTGCTCCGCCGTCGAAAGCCAGCACGGCTCCAGCGACCAGCATCAGTTCGTCGCTCCCCAGGCCCCGCGCGGAGGAAAGAATACGAAGCATGTGGTTTTCGTGGCGGGCTTCCCTGGCACGTGGGACAAGGATGAGGTCGAGGCCCACCTTCGAGCGAAGTTGAGCGAGAGGGCTTCGCTCGAGTCGCAGGGCATCGCAGAGATCTACGGTGTTGGGCGATTATGTGATCAGGCGAAAGTGGTTTTCGGGAGCAATTGGCAGATGTGGACCTTCATGAAGGCCTGGAAGGGGCGAAAGATACCGTGCTAGGGGGCCAAAAATGACCAGGCCCCACGAGGTAGAGCTATCGAGGCGTGTCTCCTACGCCGTGAGGCTGCTCAGAGAGTACAGGGAAGCAAAGAACCTCTGCACAGCGGACTCGAAGATGAAGACCTTCGACGGTGACTGGGATCGCGGTCATGTGGTGTTTCGTCGCAACGGGAACGAGAGGCCGATCAGGATCCTGCAGCGCTCGCGCACCACGGATCTGATGGAGATCTGCACCGAGCCGCCTGCCAAGGCGCTGCTGGACCAGGAGCTTGCAGAGTTCAAACTCCCTGAGCGGCTCGGGGAAATCAATGACCCGCCCAGGCCCCAGTGATTCCAGTCGAGGGGTCGCCGCTTCGCCAGGGACGTCAGGGACCTTGCAGTTCTGGGGTGGAATGTGAGAGGCGTCCGTGGATCCAGGAGGCGGCAACAACTCCTCGACGATCTGCGTGCTGATTTTGATGCCCGCGCTATCCTTTTCCAAGAGTGGTGCGTGGCTGGTGGAGCCGAGCAGCCTTTCGATGGCTATGTCGTTCACGTGTCGCCTCCAGCGGGGGCCTGGCAAAGATGCGCGATTGCGGTCCACGAGTCTTTGGCCCCTTCCATCGTGAGCCCGCCGAGCTTCCACACTCGCACCATGTCCCTGGACTTGCAGCTACCTGTCTGGGAACGCGTTCGACTGATTACAAGCCACCAGCTTTCGCACGTTGTTCGTTGTGAGTACGCTGAGACCATCGCGCAGCTCAGGGAATGTCTGATCACGATGCCTATCGATTGCCACGCCATAGTCAGCGTTGACGCCCAGGACGGCCTGGGGAATGGGGACGGAGAGACGGTTGGCCCATACTCGGCCACCAAGATGACATGGCGGGGCGAGATGCTATTCGATTTGGTGACTGAATTTGATTTAGTTGCCACCAATATTTTCTCCCGATGACAATGAGGACAAGCCGAATGCTGCTACGACAACCGTAAGGGGCCAGGACAGATCGACTTCATGTTGTGCCACCGCGACTGGCTCACCTCAGTGACGTGCCAGGCTCGCTTCACGGACGCTGAGCAGAGCGACCGCCTTCCTCCACTGCTGCGCTGCCATGCGTCCAAGGCTATCCCGACGATCTCCGAGCCCGAGCAAGCCCTCGAGGACGCAGATGCGATGGAGCGGCCGCCGCGCAAGCCCGTCGCTTGGCAGCTGGGGGACGCCTACCTATTCAATGAGACGGTCTGCTCGACGTTGCAGGTGCTGTACTTCCCGACCGCGATGGACGGCCTCGCCGAGGGCGACCTCGCGAACGCGCTGGGCATCTTCACGGACGGCTCGGCGCGGGGGCGAAGATGTGGGAAGCACCAGGCTTCCTGCGCAGGATGGGGCTTTGCCGTCTACCGCACCACCACGCCACACGACCAGGATGAGCCGATGGTCGAGGCGTGCGGCCCTGTGGTCACCCATCCTCAGGACCCCCGCTACTTGGGCGCTTGCTCCCCCACGGCGAACACGGGTGAGCTCTCGGCGATCGTGGAGGCGCTCCCATGGCTGCAGGGACAACGAGGTTCCTCGGAGCCGACGGCCCAGGACGGTGGGCTCATCCAGGTGATCACCGACTCATCACTGAAGTCTCCCAACCACGTGAGAATGCTCCCTTGGCGATTCTGGCCGCGCACTTGTGGAAGAGGGCTGCCATGCATTTTGACTTGCACATGCGCTGGGTCAAGGGACACAGCGGCAACATAGGCAATGAGAAGGCAGACTTCTGGGCGAAACGGGGGGCGGACTGGCGTTTCAACACCGCTCATTGGAGACGGCCATGTCCTGCTCACGATTGGGGAGCGGAAGAGTATCGACAACGAGTGGGTGAACACAAGCTCGCCGAGACCAGAGCCCGCAAAAGACGTTGCTCGGAGATATCCAGGGAGGATGGCGGCGACGCCTTCGCGCAGCTCTTCAACCCGCAGCCACGGCTGGCCGCGTGCCCCAGACAAGGCGCCCCGTCCATCTCCGCGCTGACGACGGCGATCTCCGCTGGCGCAGCTGTGGCCGGCCACGTCCCTCGACGTGGGCGCTGGAGACCTCCGCGGGGCGACCCCGAGCTCCTCCACCTGAAGCGCCTGGAGCAGCTGCGCGCGCAGGAGACGGACCTGCGCGTGCGGCACCTGCTGGGGCCCACGGTGGCCAAGGCCAAGCGCGCCCTGAGGGACCGCTGCAGCGCTGTCCACCTGGAGCGCCTGCGCGCGAGGGGGCGGGCCGACAGACCCTACCGCTCGGGCAAGCCCGTGTGCGAGCTGAAGACGGACGACGGCCAGAGCGCCAGCTTTGTGCAGGCCCGCTGCGAGCTGACCCGCGCCTACTACGCCGACCTGTTCGCCGACCCGACCAGCGACCAGGCTCTGCCCGCTTGGGTGCATAGCCAGTGGGCCGCCGAGCACCAGCAGGCGGAGGTTCCTCTCTCCCTCCCTCTTCTCAAAACAGTCATCGGGCATCTGGAGAGTAGCAAATCGTGCGCCGAGTCTGACATGGTCGCGGCTGAGATGATCCAGGGGCTCCAGGACGATGCTCTCGAACAGATCCTCGCGGCGTGTCGTCTGGGACTCTGCAATCGTGTGAGTGGGTATTTCAACCAGGCCTGGACAGAGCACGTCGTTCAGCTGATCCGCGAGAAACCTGAGGCCCAGAAGGTGGCCGAGTTCAGACCCATTGCCTTGGTCTCGGTGCTGCTGAAAATCCTGTCGATGATGGTCCTGGAGGTCCAGCGCCCTATCCTGGAGACCGATCGTTCTGAGTGCCAGTTTGCGTCCCGTCGTAGCTATCAGGCGCGCGAGATTGTATATAGCCTTCGCCATCTAGTTGAAAAGTTTTGTGAAAATCGAGACCCACCACTCGTGGTCGTTGGGGGGGATATCCGTAAGTTTTATGACTATATCCGACACCCCCTCCTGGCACATCGCCTTGATGAGCATGGAGTGTCCCGCGTCGCTAGCAGCTTCTGAATTAGAGAGACCCGCAACTCTGCCGCTCGCACCAGAATGCCCGGCAATCCTCTCACCAAACGTGTTCGTCGGGAGAGGAGTCTGATCCAGGGAGACCCCGCGGCGCTCGAATTGAGCAATGTGTTCCCGGACGCGGGCCTCCGAGAATTCCAGCACCTCTGCCGTAAGAACGGGCCAGGGCTTTGTCTCACGATGCCAGGTGGGGGAGATTAAGCCTAGGGATTTGAAGCTTTGCCGACAATTTCTGGAGCTTAGCTCGATCGGCCTCGATGGCCGCAGTAATGACCGAGAACTGGCTCCGCATTTTGAACAAAAGCGGCCTGGAGGTTCCAGTCAATGAGATGGAGTGGTGCCACACGTATCCCACCTATATCGGCACGCTTCGCGTGAGAGGCACCTTGATCCCTTGCCGCGAAAGTGCG
Source organism: Prorocentrum cordatum (assembly GCA_963575745.1). Lineage (NCBI taxonomy): Eukaryota > Dinophyceae > Prorocentrales > Prorocentraceae > Prorocentrum > Prorocentrum cordatum. The sequence goes on from CAUYUJ010008917.1 coordinate 23,686, forward strand.
GAAGGCCTCAAGGTCTTAGGAACGCACATAGCTTTTGATCGGAGCTGCACGGCGGAGGTGGGCAATAGGATCCAACGTGCGTGGCGCACGTGGGCTGTGCACAAGAATATGCTCGCCAACCCCAAAATCAGCCTCAGCAAGCGACTTAAAGCCCTGGGCCGCTGTGTTCGCCCTGCCTTCACTTACTGTATCGGGAGCCTGCGTCTGTCGGTCTCTGGGCTTAGTCGCTTTCCAAATGTCATAATACTATGGTGAGGCGAATAGTCCGCCCGCCTCCAGCCGACACTGCAGATGAATATATGAAGAACGCTATGTCGCAAGTTGCCGCCACCCGCACTAGATATGAGATCGAGCCGTGGCCGCAAACTTGTAGACGCCTGTCCCACGTTTGGGCAGGACACCTCCAAGGAATGGCGCAGTCCAGCCCCGATCGTATAGCCTACCGCGTCCTTAGTTATCGGGACAGGTCCTGGATGACGTCAATGCAACGTTCCTCGGGCTCCCAGTTGCACCACCGTGCTGTAGGAATATGGTGCTGGGAGAGAGATTTCTATAACTATTTTGGTTTCGACTGGCTCGCCAAGCCATACTCTAAGCAGTCATGGGCTGATGGACAGCGTGCTTGGCTTGAATGGCGCCAAACTTTGAGATAAGCCCAGACTGCCCTCTAGCAAGTAGATCAGATCAGCAGCGTCGGGGCCAGGAGCCGCCTTTGCAAGACGCTTACGAAACGAAGCGAAACGAAAAATCAGTGTCATCGGCATCAGCAGCAGCATCGTCATCGGAATCATCATTGTCATCGGCCTCAGCATTAGCATCATCATCATCATCACCACCATCGTCATCATCATCATAATCAGCATCATCGCCGTCGCCATCGCCATCGCCATCACCATCACCATCACCATCACCATCACCATCACCATCACCATCACCATCACCATCACCATCACCATCACCATTGTCATCATCACCACCATCACCATTGTCATCATCATCATCATCATCATCATCATCATCGTCACCATCATCGTCATCACCACCACCATCATCACCATCATCAAGCGGCTGAGAGGCTGGCGCCCTCCATCGTGCTCACGCCCCGTCGATGCTCGGCATCACCAGCGGCCTCCCGACAGAGGCGCTGGCACCTGCCGGCCCTTCGACCACGCAACGGGCATCAAGCTGCATGAGCCCGCCCTCGAGCAGCTCCACCGGCTGGGGGGCGGAGCCAGGGCCAGGGGGGCCTGGCATAGGGGGAGGCGCATCGACATGTAATCGGCGATACATCGCCGATAGATCGGCGATCGGCCTCCTATAGCGGAACCGCACCTTCCTGGGCATGGTGGGGCTATTGGGCCCCATCGGCGGTCAATGGGCGATCAGGGGTCGATGCACCCCCCCCAATGCCTATCCCCCCCTATGGTTGCCCCGGAGGTGGGGGCCCCCAGGGGGCGCCGGCTGGGGGGCGCCGGCTCCAGGCCAAGGCACCGGCCGCGGCAGTGGCCTTGGTGGCGGCGGCGGCAGCGGCAGCCGCAGTCAGTGGCGGGGCCAGCAGGCCAGCAGGCACCGCGACTGCAGCTTCCGCTTCAGCACCCAGCCCAACAGGCTTTATTCCGAGGGATGGGCGGTCGGCCACTGGCAGAAGGCTTCCAGTGGTCGGCCCGTGAGTTCCGCCAGGCCCATCCCTCTCGGGGCGGCCGTGGCGGCCCAGCTCGAGAGGAGGACCGCAGAGGCGGTGCTGAGTCGGCGCAGGCCGCCACTGGCCCCGCGGCGTCGGGCCCTCGGTTCCGCGACGGCGGGCAATGGCACCAGCGGGGAGGAAGCTACAGCGGCGGCCTCCCCAGCCGCGGCGAGGCCGACAGTTGCGCCGGCCTCGTCTGCTCCAGCCTCAGCAGCAAGCCCGACGTCGACGCACTCGAGGCATGTGGCGTCGCCCATGGTCGCGCTCAGCAGGCACGGTATATCACCAGAAGGTGTCGAAGGTTTCTAAGTGCGAGCGGCGAGGCGCCGCCGGGCCTTCCGGTCCTAGGACGACCCAGAAGGCGTTCCCCAGCGGCAGCGTCAGCCATTCCTCTCAGCGTCAGCCGACCCAGTGGGCGCAGAGGACCTCTCAGCGTCAGCCAGTCCTCTTTCTTTCATGGCGCTCGGCTCGCGCCCGCCCGCTTCGCCTATGGCGCGGGCATGCCAGAGGCTAGAGCGTGGAAGGCCCGTTGGCGATTTGGCCACGGGCAAGCGCTGACCCCCATCGAGTGGGCAACTGGCGGCAATCTGTCGGAGTTCTACTCTCCGTAGCTATTCTGGCTCAAGCCTGCCTTCGGCGCCAGGCGGGCAAGGGGGTCGGCCCGTGGCTCTCCCTCTTCAGGGATCAGCGCCTTCCCCCGTCGCCGCGGCGATGGACCTGGTGGCTTGGGGACATGGCTGCGCCCTGCTGCAGCAGGCGCGTCGCTGTGGTCCGCTCGGCGTGCTCGACGCAATGCAGCACTGGTGGCGTCCGCAGGGCGCCTGCGGGCCGCTCTGCGGCGCGCGCTCTGCCTCGAAGGGCGAGTCGCGAGCTCGAGGGCGAAGCTCGCGGCGGCTTGGGCGGCGAACGCCACGGGCGGCCGCGCATGCCGCGGCTCTGGCGGAGCAGCGCCCGTCGGTCCAGCTGGCGCCCGTGTTTTCGGACGGGGACGCCGCCGCTGCGCTCCCCACGGAGCTCTCGGCTGGCCACTGCGGCCCCTGTGCTCGCGGCCGGGCTGGCCGCCGAGGCTCAGATGGGCCGCGCGCGGCGGCCACGCAGTTGGAAGGCTGCGCTGCCCTGCCGGCTGGCGGGCGGCCACTCGGCACGGACGCTCAGCGCCCGCGACCTCGCCGAGCGAGTGCTGCTCGCCGAGTCCCCCCGTGGAGAGGCCGTTTGCCGGGGGCGCGCGGTGGTGGTCAGCTGCAGCCGAAGGGGCTGGCCGCTCCGCCGCCCTCCCAGTCGCCGTCGTGCCTGCGGGTTCTCTGCCTGAGGTGGCCGAGTAGGAGGCCGACGATGCGACCGGGCCCGACGTCGAGCTCGACGGCGCCCCCCTCGGCGGCGTGGCAGGAGGCGGTCGCGACAAAGACGAGGCTCCTCGCGCCGTTCGGGCGGCTGGGGACGTTTCCCTCCACGCGTGGGGCGGTGACGGAGGTGTTCGCTCAAACGTTGGAGGCAACCGCGATGCTGGCGGCGTGCGTCGTTCTGGCCACGCGGTTGGAGGCGCTCTTGGGGCCGCTAGTGGATCCCTGGGGTTGGTGCACGGAGCCGACGCGCGGCTGCGCGGCGCAGAGCGGCACCTCGAGGTGCCGGCCCGCCACTTAATCCTCGGCGCGGCGGTGCGTCACGAGCCCGTGCCGCTGGCGAGAGGAGCCTCGGCTGCCGAAGTGAAGCTGCATGCCGAGCTCTCTACTGTATCTGCCTACACGGACACGTGTGCAGTGAACCTTGGTCTCCCGGCTGCAATTGGATTGGCGCGGCAGGGAGAAGTGACGCAATGCCTCTCGAGGTCGTCTTGTGTTCTACAGTGATCTATTCTCGTCGGCTCTACTTTACCTTCTACCACTTACCCTACTCGAGTCCATTTCGTTGTGCCCGACCCTACCCTACTTGCTTCTGTTCAACATTCCAGTGCTACTCGTCCCTATCCTTACTCTACTCATCTATTCGTCGACTCATCTGTTCACCTACTGCTCCTCTCATATGACGATTGTTGGACACTTTTCGGGCTCCGTTGAAATAGCTGCAGGAAGCCATTGCAGTAGCAGTGGAAACCACTGCATTAGCAGATGAAACCCTTACAATTGCAGGGGAAACCATTGTAACTATTTGGGGCAAGGCAAGGGGCGGGGGGGAGAACCACGGCAGGCAACATAAGGGGGAACATTGGGCCAACTTTTCTTTGGAGGAGGCATGATTCGTATAGGCACACCGATTCTGAAGAACCTGCATCAACATAAACCGTCGCAACTCCGAAAGCTCATGTTTCTGCTTTACATGGTTTCTCTTAGCAGGGGACGCATTTGTTCTGTTGGCTCCGAAGACGCCTGGCCCTTCGATAGCTCAAGGAACGTCCCTCCGTCCCTTCTTCGTCGTCCGTCGCGATCGTGGTTGTCGTCCTTTTTCCGCTCCCTCCCCTGCGCGTGAGGACGTCGGGGACGATACTGTCAAGGTCACCATGGGGCAGGGCCTCGTGAGCAAGAAAAAGGGTGTGTTCATCGTGTGCTGCAAGACCCAGTTCCTCCTGGCGATGTACGACGAGGAGAGGTTCGGAAAAAGAACCACACGGCATGGACATACAAATTGTCAGAGTTCCGCGCGGACTTGTTGGACTGGTGCTGCCCCCCCCTTGGCGGCGCCTCTGGCGCAGCCCTAGGCGCGCTCCGCGCGCCAGGGAGTGGGGTCCAGTGCCGATCCAAGAAATCCGCGCGGACCTTTGGAAGCTTGTGTATATGAAGTTTCTCCTTTTTCCTCAAATGGGGTTCTTGTGATTACCAGGACGCCTTCGACTCACGCCTCGCACCTTCCTCCTCTTGCTCATTCAGACTCACCCATCCTCAGACTCACTCGCCCTCATACTTAGTCATACTCAGACTTACTCATACTCAGACCCACTCACACTCAGACTCACTCACATCCGTTGCTTCCTCACCCAGACTCACTCATACTCAGACTCGCTCATGCTCAGACTCATTCACACCCAGACGTACTCACATCAGTCTCTTCCTCCGTCAAACTGACGCATCCTGAGACTTACTCGCACTCAGACCTACTCTATTCAGATTCACCCACATTCAGAGTCACTCACGCTCAGACACAATCAGCACCATTCGCACTTAGACTTGCACTCAGAGTCACATATTATGAGGACGTCTCGAGCGAGGCATTTGCTTCAGCACCCCAAGGGATAGCTGCCAAGGGTGGTTGCACGGCCCCGTTTCGCGCCTAGATTGTGGGGATGTCTCAGGCGGTTAGCTTGTTTGGTTATTCAGACTCCTTTGCTTTTTCAGTGCAGACTGTGAGGATATCTTGCGCGAGACGCTTGTTTCAGCACCCCAGGGGGGAGCTTCCAGGGCTGGTTGCGCGTCCACGTTCGCGCCTAGATGGTGGGAATGTCTCAGGCGGTCTGCTTGTTCAGGTTGCCCAGACTCCTGCTTTCAGACCTGATCGTGAAGATGTCTCGCGCGAGGCGCTGGCTTCAGCACGTCAAGGAGGAGCCGCCAGGTTTGGGCGCCCAGATGATGGGGACGTCCCAGGCGGTCTTACTAGTTTGATTATTCTGCCTTCCTCCTTCATTCATGCGCTTTCCTCGCACAGCCATTCTCAACTCAGCCTGGTCTTACTCATGCACACTCATATTCAGGTTACGTGCGCTCAGATCTACCCACGCTCAGGCACTTCTTTTCCATCGCTCACACTCAGACTCGCTCAGACTCGGACTCACGCCCCGCGCATTCGGGACCACTCGCGCTCTGAAGCACTCCTGCTCGGTTCAGTCATGAGCTACCCACAGCCTGTCAATCGCACTCAGGCCCCCTCATCCTCGCCCCTGCTGCTCAGACTCGCCCCTGCTCGCCGCGATGTGGCAGGCGTGGTATTCTGGGGCCCCCCTGGGCAGGAGCCGCGCCGTGAGGGCAGGGCCACCTTGCCCGGCCGCGGCCAGATCTGTGGGGACGCCTTGAGCGGGGGGCTCGTTTGGCGTCCCTGGCTCCTCCCTGTTGAGAGCACCATGACTACTTGGGCTCCTCCTCCTCCTTCTCCTCCTCCTCCTCCTTCTCCTCCTCCTCCTCCTCCTCATCCTCATCCTCCTCACTCGTCCTCCTCCTTACTCGTCCCCCTCCTGCTCCTCCTGCTCCTGCTCCTGCTCCTGCTCCTGCTCCTGCTCCTGCTCCTGCTCCTGCTCCTCCTCCTCCTCCTCCAGTCGTGGATGGATGTTGCTGAAAACTGGACACTATGGAACCCTTGGGAAGATGATTCTGTTACCCACGCCAACAGCTGACCGGGCTCTGGCCGCCCGCGCCGCTCCTAGGGGGCCCGCTTGCCGGCGGATATGCGCGTCTCGTCGTCTCGTCGGCTCCTCCCCGTTGAGAGCACCATGATTGCTGCGGTATAACATGCATAGCACTTGGGCACCCCAGAGAAGAAGCTCCCAGGGGTTGCTCCATCTTCCCTCGTCGCGCCCAGATCTTGGGGACGCTTCGAGCAGTTCGATCGTTCGGAATCCGGGATCCCGTCTCTTGGGAGCTCCATGATCACCCTGATACAGCAGGCAGTCTATTTTGGCCTCCCCAGGAGGAGAGCCGCCAGGGGGTGTTGCACCTGCTCGTGTGCAGCCAGCTTGCGGGGATGCCTTGCGCGAAGCCCTGGCTTGGGCACCCCCGATTCCTCTTCCGGACTCCTGTGATCACCGCGATGTGGCAGGCATAGCCCTTGGGCACCACACCAGGGGGCAGCCAGGGGTTGTTACGCTTGCCCGTTCGCGGCCAGACCAAGCACAGCGCTGGTTTTGGCGTCCGCGGCACCTGTACCTTTGGAGTCCCAAGATCATTCAGATGTAGCAGGCATAACACTTGGGCACCCCAATGGGGGAACCGCCAGGGCGCGCTCAGATGCCACAGTATAAGACTCTCTCTCTTCACTCAGGCAATCGCAGCAGGGAGTGTAGGGTGTAGGAAAATGGGATGCACATATGGGGACCTCCGCGTCGAATATCTGTTCCTCTAGAGTCAGAGAGAATCCCCCGCGACTCGTGCCTGAACCCCCCACCCCCCGCGGCCGGATTTCTTTCCTCCTTTCCTTTCCCGCGCGCCAGCACCCCCTCGGCTGAGAGCTCATTCCTCTGCCGGACTGTCAGGCAGGGGTAACCCCCGTGCCCGAACCCCTCGCCAAGGATGTTTTCTTTCTCCTCCGCGGCAACCGGACCCCTTGGGTTCCCCGGCGCGCCCCGGGAATGTTTTTTTCTTACCGGATGGCCCCCCCATGGGTCCTGCAGTCAATCGGGGGACAGACCTCCTACCCTGACACGTCGATTAGCGAATTGGCCGTTTTCGGTTCGCGAGAGGGCGTCGCGGCCGTCATTATTGCGGGTCCAGGTCCGTCGGTTTCGGTCCCAGGCCGTCTTCATTAAAGTGTGGTTTACTAAAGGGAGGTTCGTCCACCGCCGAGTCAACCCGCATAGCAAGGATGGGCAACCTTCCCAAGGGTACCCTCCGTCTCGTTGGCCGCGCCACTTTCGTTGGCCGCGCCACTCTCGAAAGGCTTCGAAATGGGCGCCCAGGGCCCTTGCATCCTTACATCTCGCATCCTTCTGGTATAGAGTCGCCCAGGTGACGTCGGCTACCCTCGTCCTCCCCTCATTGCCTGGCTCGGCAGGGGTCGTCTCTCCGCCCGCGCCCCCTGCCCTCGCGCCTCGCAGCGGGGGAGCGGCGTCGGGGGGCCGGGAAGCCCTCGAAAGGGCGGGGAGCAGTGCGGGCGCTCGCCGGGGCGGGGGGGATGCCAGAGCACGTCCGCGCCCTCCTCCCCCCTCGCCCGCAGCGTCGGCGGCGAGGAGGAGGAGGAGGAGGAGGAGGAGGAGGAGGAGGAGGAGGAGGAGGAGGAGGAGGAGGCGGAGGGGGCGAAGGGGGCGAAGGGGGGAAGCGCGAGGCGGGGGGCAGGCCTCTCAGAGGGCGGCGAGGCTGCTCAGAGGTCCCTGCGCCCTCTGGGGAGCCGCCTGCGCCTGGGGAGGAGGGCCCCGAGAGCCCCCTCGGGATGCCGGAGGCCCTCCCGAGCCTTCGGAGCAGGCCCGCCCGCCCGTCCCCCCTGGGCTCACCCGCCGCCCTACAGCGACGGAGGAGCGGGAAGGGGCAAGAGCGGGTGGGGGCCTCCTCCTCCTCCTCCTCCTCCTCCTCCTCCTCCTCCTCCTTCCGTAGCCATTTTGGTTCAAGCCATTTTGGCTCAAGGGGTCGGCTCAGAGCGGCCTTCTTGCGAGGACAGGCCTCGCGGCACAGGAGCTTCAGTGCCCGTGCCTTCTGCTCGCTTTTTGCGGCACCTCCTTCCAGTTTGCTGCACCGTCTTTCTCAGCATCACTCCTGTCTCCCCTGTCGCGATGGCCCTTTCTGGCGCGGCTGTTGCGGCCGCTTCCCAGGATGAAGATCGCTTCGTGGACGCCGAGGGCGGCGACTTAGGGGCGGCCCCCGTCGACGGCTACAACTGCAAACGCAAAGCTGACTCGCTGGTGGACCTGATCACTCAGGAATCCGACGAAGAGATGGACGGGGAGGCCGCGCCGTCTGCCCAACCTGGTTGGCTGAAGGCGCTCATCAAACCTATGAATCGCGTCTGCGCCTCGGTCGGCACGATACAGCAGCAGTTGGCAGACCACGACCTCAAGTTCGACATTATGCAGCGCCAATATGAGTCCATCCACACTGAAATTCAATCATCAGTCGACAAGGCTCTCGACACCGCCTTGGACGCTAAGATCCGAGCCAAGTTTGACGAGCTCGACCGCAAGTTCCAGGTGGCTTCTACGGCGGCCTCTTCTGTTGGTGGTAGCTCAGTCGCAGGAGGTTCTGGCGGCTCCCCTAATCGTGAAGCTGATGGGCGCCCGCGCCCGTCACAGACTGCTGGCGACAAAACGAAGGTGTGGATTGGCGGCTTCAAGAGGCCCATGCTGGCCCGAGTTCTCCAACGGCACTCCGACTGGGTCAAGCAGCAGTTCCCGCAGGACACGACCAAGAACGCCACGGTCTACGCCACTAACTTCTCGCAGTCATACAATTTCAAGTTTCCAGATGAGGATGAGGCCAAGAAGTTCCTGGAGGATGCCAGGACCAGGGGGCTCTTCTACCAGGACACGAAGCTCGGCCAGGTCGAGTTGAGGGTCAGGCTCGACGCCCCGCCGTTCGTTCGCGCGCGGCACAAGGTGCTCGGTCAAGTCTGGCAGAAGGTCGTCGAGCACTGGAAGTCTCACAACGTCGACTTTCGCGGCCAACACTGGCAGATCGGCTGCAACGGCTTCCGTGGCTTCTTGTTCGTCACGGTCAACGACGACATCTTCGTGCTAGCCCGCATCCAGGAGCTCGACCACGCCCAGTGGGTCCTCGAGCCCGAGCCCAGCCACATCTCGCAGTTCCAGATCCCCGAGGAGAGCATGACGGAGTGGTGCAAGGCAGTTGGCCCTCGTGGCTCGCTGTGACACGCTCCATCGCAGGACAGTCAGCACTACCTGAGCGAGGGCATGCTGTGGGAGCATTCTATGCGAGCAGCCCGACCTTCTGGGGTGAAGCGTTCCCGCCGCGGGACTTCGGCGTGTGCTTCAGGCCGTGGGCTGAAACGCCTACGCACTACTCGAATTCGAACGCGCAGCAGCAGTACTTCCAGCTCATCATCGGCTTCCTCTTCTTCCTCATCTTCTGGTAGTTCCTGGTCGTCGTCTTCTTCCAGCACGTCTTCCTCGCCTACGCCGGGTGGCCCGAGTCCGCAGGCAGCGCAGCAGTTGCCCTTTCGGCCTCGCGACAAGTTTTCTATCGTGTCTTGGAACGCCCAGCCCCTGTTCGGCTCGCAGTGGTCTTCGCCGCAGTTACTGAGAAAAAAAGCGCATCGGTTTCTGCATTTCGTCTCTCGCCACTCCATCGTCTGCATTCAAGAAGCTCGTGGTAGTCGACATGATTTACGTCAAATTCTGAAAGAAACGGTTGAGGGCTTTGGGTATGGCAGGTTTTGCGACGTTCCTCATTCTGAAGCTGAAACTGCCCCCGCTGGCGGTTGCATCATCATGGTTCATCCCAGTCTTCGTGCTCAATTTAACAATATCTCTCATCATGTGCTGGTCCCTGGGCGAGCTCATTTGATAAACTGCACGGGCGCTTATGGTACGATGCATGTCTTCAATATTCATATTCAGCCTGAGCAACCTAGAGTAGAGTAAAAAGATTTTCTGAGACTAGTCAAAAGCAAGCTCGCCCCGCAGTCCTGCGCCCTGAGCTTCATCACTGGGGACTTCAATTTCGTTGCGGAAGGGGAGGCGAGTGCTCATCTTTCTGGTCGTCGGGTATACACCTCGCACGCGTTGGCTCAGTTCTTTTCCAGGCTGTTTCCGAGCATGTGTGAGATCGAGCAGCCACATCCTACTCACCAGGTGCTATCGCGTCAGGATATTCACATCCCCGATCGGTCCGACCCCGTTCACGGTGTTGCTCATGTAGTGTCTGCCTCTCGGCTGGATCGTATATACACTAGTATGTACACTGCTCAGCTACTCGATTATGGTCTTCACTCGTTCGTGATTGGCAAAGCCTGCGATAAGCAGCCCCTGTCCGACCACCTGCCCGTTGTCCTGTCCTTTTCACCCAAGCTGTTTCGGAGGGTCCAGAGTATCCCGCGGTGGATTTCCAAACATCCCCTGTACCCCATCATGTGCCAGGAGGTGTACGATGAGACTGGCATCAGCTCCCTGGACCCTTTTTAGGCTCTCGAGGAAGGTAAAGATATATTACGTGCTGGAGCCCAAAAAGTCCAACGTGAACTTGAGCGAGCTGGAGCCACAAGCACCCCTGAGTTCATCTCGTGGGCCCTGGTGGCCATGCGCATTGCCAATCAGTTGCCCCACGATAGGACCCAAGTTGACCTGCTGGTGCGAGCGCTTCGCCTCTACCCTAAGCTCAAGGAGTTCATTGATGGCGACTCGCTCCTCTGGCTGGACCTGGCTGGGTTCCACGCTCACCTCGCCTCCCTCAACATTCGGCTTCTCGAGGATCGGCTGCAAGAGGTGGAGGAGGAGGAGATCCCTGAGCCCCAGAAGCAACTCGAGAGGGTCAAGATAGGTAGCTACATGTCGCCCTGGGGCTCGGTTAGGAGGCGTATTGCTCTGGCAGGTGTTTCCGATCCCTCGGGAGAGCACATCACGGACCCAGGTGAGGTCTGCGCACATCTTGGGTGGTTCTGGGGCCGTGTGCACGCGCGTGTTTCTCCTGATCCTGACGCTTGGCTCGAGCTTCGTCAATATGTTCGCCCACTTCCTGGTCACATCCAGTGGACGCTCGAGCGCGACGAGTTCGCAACACTCATCTACAAGAAACGAGGTGCTGCGCCAGGTCCTGATGGGTTGCCATTTTCAGCCGTGACCCGTGCGGGGGATTTCGCGCACAACCTTTTGAATAATGTTAACCTTGAGCTTCAAGCAGGTCGGCTTTCTAACCCCGGCTTTAACGAAGGCGACGCAGTCTTTTTGGCCAAAGGTTCCGAGCAGTCTGATCATGCTGGGCTTTTCCGTTCTCCTGATAAGACACGGCCAATAACTTTGAGCAACAGCGATAACAAACTGATCTCGGCCGCCATCAATGCGCCTATGGGCTATGCATGTCAACTATCTTGCGTGGACTTTCAGCGCGGCTTCGTCAAGAATCGTTCCATGAGTCAGAACCTTGTGCAGCTGGAAGGTTATGTATTACACTGGCTGGTAAAGCATGGCTTTTTGGATGCGGGATTTATCTTGTTTGATTATGAGAGTGCTTTTCCCACGCTGGCGCACGAGTATATTTTCTGGATTTTGGAAATGTTAGCAGTGCCTGCGCATGTTCGTGCGAGTATCAAGCTGCTGTACCACAATGTTCGGGTATCAGTATCATGCGGCGGCGCCCGTGGCGGACAATTTGCCGTGAACCGCGGCATTAAACAAGGATGCCCTTTATCGGGCAGTCTGTTTGCATTGGCGATCGACCCTATTCTTCGCATGCTTGCTGATCGTCTACCTGCGCGAGTCAATATGTTCGGCGCCTTCGCTGACGACTTAGGAGTGGGATGCGCTGATGTCTTCACTACCCTTGCTGCCGCGCTGCCCATTCTGAACTTCGGCACTCGGGCATCAGGTTTGAAGCTCAACCTCTCGAAGACAGCGGTCATCCGAGTCCTGAGCGCCACCGACGGGTACATTCATCAGAAGCTGCTTGATGCTGGATTCATGCCGTGGTCGTTTCGTGTTGTGCAGTCAGGGAAGTACCTTGGTAGCATTCTTGGTCAGTCAGGCCACCTAGACAGCTGGATTGCGCCCACCACCAAGTGCATCAGTCGCGAACGGGCCATCAAGCACTTGTCCCTGGGTCTCGCCAAGAGCATCGTGCAGTTCAGCTCGGTTGGGTTCTCTGTCTTGTCGCACGTCATGCAGTACTATCGTCCGTCTCCTGAGGCCCTGCGTGCTGTTGACACTGCTGTGCAAAATGTCACGCCTGCCCCTCGCGACGCTTTTTCGACTGGCATGCTCACGGATTTAAAAAGCTTGTGGTTTCCCTGCGGGGTTCGGGACTTCCAGTGCGTTTCCCGTGCGGCCTTGTATAGGCTGGCCTGCTCCACTCCTGCTTTTTTTTTTCTCTCGAAATTCGGGACCTCCTGGATGGTTTCAGCGATTCTGACGATTGTATCTATTTATGGCGCCATCATGCCTGGTATAAGTCTAGCATGTTCTCGCATTTGCTTGATAATTATCTCGCTCTCACTGCCATGCCTCATGTGCCCCCAGTCGCGCAGTTTCGAACGCAAATGATGATTGAGCGTATTCTCCGTCGTCGGCGGTCTGATCTGGCTGCCACTTGTATTGCTATCAGAGCTGAGCACCACCTCGGCCGTCCGAGGACTATGCCTGAATGCATGTCGCTCACCATGGCGGTTCGCAGACTCGCCCAAGCCGGTCCTGCCTGTATTGTTGCTAGTGTTTATCGTACCATTTGTAACGCCTGGACCACTTCGGCCAGGTTTCCAGGGCCTACTCGTGTGTGCCACTTCTGTAAAGTCAGAACTTGCCCTGATTCGCTCCGTCATTATCTAGAGCGTAGTTCCTTACAGTGCATCTATCCCCTATTGCCCCATCTGTCCGAGCGCTTTCTCAATGCCAGTGGTGCCCAGCGTGCTGCGTTCCATCCTCTTCTGCCTGCCTCGAAATCCGAGCTGGTGTCTGCTGCTGTGTGCGTTGATGTCATTTGTTCTGTTTACCACGATAGCAAGGATTCCGCACTTGTCCAGAGGCTCATCCCCTTGCGTCCCATGGCTTCAGCTCGCATCAAGAAGCTGATGCGACGCTGGCCAGGGCTTCAGGCGCTTCTTCGATGAGGCGCGTGGTGGTGTGGGACGTCCTTTCCTCCCCCCTTCTGCTCTTGTCCGCTTGCCCTCTTGTCCCTTGCTCGCGTCTTGCCCGCTCTCTCTTCTCTTGGCCCTGTGCTCTCCTCCTCCTCTTCCTCCTCCTCCTTTTACAATTACTCAATGCGAATGCTACTCTCCCTCTTCCCCTGATGGCGTGCTGGGAATATTCGCCCCCCCCCGCGTGCTGTTTTTTACGCACAGGATTCCCGGGAGTTGGGTTTTCGCTTGCGTTTTTTTTTTTCTTCAAAATGCTGCTCTCGCTGAGGCGCCGGCCTCATTTCTGTCCCGAATCGTGCTCCCGCTGCAGCGTGGGCCTCATTTTCGGATCGGTGTTTTGCCTCCGTCGTTCAGGATGGCGTTCTCGCCCCAGCGCGGGCCTCTTTCTCGCGCGCCCATCCGCCCGCCACCACCGCGCCGCGCCGCGCCCCGCCCCGCCGCACGCACACCCGCCGCCACTTCCACCCACCAACGCCACGCAACGCACGGCAACGCGCACCACTCCCGCGCAACCGCCCCACACCG
>CAUYUJ010008918.1:0-37303 GCA_963575745.1 Prorocentrum cordatum
GCCAGTGTGCCTGCCATGAGGATGTGCCAAGTCGTTCGAATCTGCAGGGCTGTCTGACACACTTGAGTCTGATTGATGTTGAATGTGATTGCCAACGATATTGCCAATATCTGAACCGACTGCGCTGTGTGATGTATGTGAAACGTGATCAGCAATGGACGAGGCAACGGTCTCGGGGTTGGGGCCCGTAGGCGGAACTTCGGAACCCAAAAGAATTGGCTACTGCGTTGCCCATTGTGTTGTGTACAGTTTCCTTTGCTGCCTCTGCTGGCTGTGGCGGAGGAGGTGGGTCATCGGTCGAAGAGAAACGTGGTGGGTCCCACAGTGGCGGCGGCGGGGTAAGTCGTAGCGGCGGGATCGGCAACCGCGCAGGCAATAGTAAGTGTTGCGAACTTGAGTGCCACTTCGGAACGCCGTGCCTGTCATAGTCGTCGCCTTTGTTGGAAAATCGGTCAACGTGTTTGTAGATTAGACTGTCATCATTGAGCGCGATGTGAATACGATGGGTGCTGGTGGCAAGTCCGATTCTATTGCATGTCTTGTGCAGGTGCTTGGAGGATGCACGCTTGTTTACTGCTGGATAGGGGATGTCGCGAGCGCATCTAGAAGCATGGGGCGAGAGAGAGGACAACGAACGAATGCTAGGGCCTCGGGCGGTGATCGGATCGATCCCGTGCGTGGGCGGGCCCGGGGGCTGGCTTCCCGAGAGCTCGGGAGGTCATGAGCTAGATCGGCGACTTTGATCCGTTACGTGATGCGAATCGGAGGAGGAGGAGGAGGAGGAGGAGGAGGAGGAGGAGGAGGAGGAGGAGGAGGAAGGATGATGATTCGTCGGTCTTAGTCTTCTAACGTCTGCCAGTCTTCGGTCGTCGGCGGCTTCAACACCTGCTCTAGTCTTGTCTAGGGATTCGGGGGGGAGGGGGGAATTTCGCATCACGTGACGAAATCCTTCCACCTACTAGAGGTCTCACCTCCTCGCCCTGCTCCTCCTGTCCACTGCCGCTCCCTCGTGCAAGAGCTCGGGCGGGGCCAGGACCAGGATACCAGGGCTGGACCTAAACGCTGTTGTGCTGGACTTCGGCTGTGTTTTGTTTTTCGTTTTGGCAGGGAGGTACAGGAAAACAGGTAGAGCAGAACGAAGCACAACGAAAGCAACATGAAAAACAACGTTTAGGTCCAGCCCTGCAGGATACATCGTTCCGGAACGCTCCCATAGTGTTCTGGAGCGCTTTGGGACGGCCGCGACGCCCGATGCATCTTTCAGAGCCGCCGGATCCCAGAGATCCCCGATTTGTCGCGTTACGATTGCGTCCGTGGCCCTGGAGTCGTCTTCAGAGCCAGGGCACGACTGCCATTTGTTTTCATTCGTTCGGCGCCGTCCGTGCCTTCGTCGCCTTCCCCGCCTCACCCCGCCGCCCTGTCTCTCCTGGTCCTGGCCCCGCCCTGGAGGCCTGCGCTTTCGCCTCCCAGGGCCCAAGAGCCTGTAATTTGAGGTCGTTGGCCATCACGTCCTCGCCAAGTAACACGTGGAAGGCCCGCGTATTGATTCAACAAGTGGGGGGCCCACGCGTTGATTTGACCGGTGGAGTCCCTCGCCGCCCCCTCTTGTGCAAGAGCCAGGGCCCGCGTGCCGCTTGTTTCCCGAGTATCCCTGGAAGTCCACGAGCCTCCTTTAAGCGTCTTCGCTGCAGTGGCTCTTCCATCGCACCCCACTGCCGCCTCGCCCTTGAGGACGACGAGGACGGTGGTGGCGAGGGCGGCGACTGCGGCACGCAGTGAGCCGACGCACGAGTCGCCGTCACGCAGAAAAACATGCATGGCCCTTTCTTCCCTTTTTGGCTTGGACTTCGCTTTATCCCTCCACCTCAGTGGTTATTTGTGTTACCCATTGTGGCTCTGGTGCGAATGGAGTCTTCCTTCGAAGGGCTTCCAGCTAAGCCGCATTCATCTCCCAGGTTTCCAGTGTTGGTGCTGGCGTTCGTGTTGGCGTCGGCGCTGATGTAGGCGCTGGCGATGGTGTTAGCGTAGGCTCAAGCGATAATGCTGGCGTCGGCCATGGTCAGAAACCGGCGATAGTTCTGGCGTCGGTGCTGGCCGGGGTTGGTGACGGCACTGGCGATAGTGCTGCCTAGGCGCCAGCGTTGGTGCTGGCGACGGTGCTGGCCTCGGCGCTTGTGTAGACGCTGGCGCTGGTGCCAGCGGAGGCGCATGCGTGGATGCTGGCGTCGGTGCCGGTGTCGACGCTGGCGTAGGTGCTGGCGTTTGTGCTGGCGTCGGTGTACGTGCAGGCGCCGGCGTTGGTGCCTGCAGGCGTTGATGCTGGCGTCGACGCTGGAGGTGCCGGCGTTGGAGCTCACGTCCGTGCTGGCGTCGGCGTCGGTGTAGGCACTGGCGTCGGTGCCGGGGTAGGGGCAGACGTTGCTGCTGGCGTCGGTGCTGGTGTCGGCGCTGGCTGAGGCGCCAGCATTGGCGTCGGTGCTGGCAACGGTGGTCGGCGCGGGCGCGGCATTCGCGCTGGCGTCCATTCTGGCGTCGGCGCTGGTGTAGACGCTGGCGTTGCTGCTGGCCGAGGCACAGGCCTTGATGCTGGCGTCGGTATTGGCGTCGGCGCTGGATTAGGCGCCGACGATAGCTCTGGCGTCGGTGCTGGCGCTGCTGGCGTCGGGGCTGCTGTAGGCGGTGGACGTAACGGTCTGGACGTAAAGGTCTGGACGCCCAACTGGACGTGATGGTGGAGGCGCTGATGCTGGTGCAGGCGGAGGTGCATGCGTCGGTGCTGGCGTCGACGCTGGTGTCGGTACTGGAGTAGGCGATGGCGTTGGTGCTGGCGCAGGCGCAGGCGTGGGTGCTGGCGCCAACACTGGCGCCCACGCCAGCACGAATGCCATCGCCCATACCAGCGCAGACGCAGGCACCGACGCCGACGCCGACACCCGACACCAATTTCAGCGCCTGCGCCAACACCGACGCCAGCACGGATGCGAGCCCCAACGCCGGCGCCTCCTCCAGCGCCGCTGCCAGCGCCGACGCCAGCACCGACGCCTGCGCCAGCTGGTACCAGCGCCAGCGCCTGCATCAGCACAGACGCCAGCACCAACGACAGCGCCTACACCAGCACCTGCGCGTGCGCCCACGCCAGCACTGACGCCGGAATCAACGCTTGCGCCTTCGCTGGCACCTACGCCGCCACCACCCACATGGGCTACAACATGTTACCCCCGATCAGACTCGCCACGACCTTTGCTATGACGCTCGCCGCACTGGGGGCCTCGTGATGTCACGGAATACCCGCCTGGACGTGTCACGGTTTCCGCCCTCGCCTTGTCGCAACGCTCGCCGGCTTACGTCGAAGCGCACGCCTTGAGCAACACGACGGGCGCCACGAGCAGCACAGCCCCGTGAGCAGTGCGGCTGCGTCATGCAGAACGGCGTCAGCAGCAACTTGGGGACTTACAACGCGATTCTGGCACCCAGTCGGGGTACGACGACGGAACACTGGGACTCCGACCAACGGGACCGAGCAGATGGGCCCCACTGCAGGCCAGCCCTGCACCCGCCAGTGCAGCCACCAGCGCAGCCCAGGATGCGACGACCTCCACGAGCTCGACGAGTGGCTCCGGTACCAGCGGCATGAGCACGACGATCAGCAGCTCCAGGACTATCACAACCACCACGAGTTCGACGAGTGCGAACGCGAGATCGACGAGTGGCTCCGGCACCAGAGCCGGCACGACGACACTGAGCGTCACGAGCATGACGGCTAGCATCTACCCGGCGCCCTGCCCGGTGCCGTACCCGACGCCCTTCCCGACGCCCCACCCGTCGCCCTACCCGACGCCCTACCCGACGTTTTTTGGGGATGCCAGCCCATCCTCCTGAATCGGCTGTCCACGACGACCAGCAACTCCAGGATATGGATCCGACGGCCACCACCTGGATCCCACTGTGTGGCGGCATCCTTGTTTCGGAATCTTGGCTCGCTGGCTTTGCATGTTGTTCAGACCGTTACGAGTGACCAGCACCGTGTGGCGGTATCCTTGCTTCTGGCCAGACTGACGCACCCACCCCGTCGCAGTACCCCGACATCCAGTAGAGGACGAGTACATGCACACCGTGACGGGTACCAGCATCATTGCAGCCGCACAGTCAGACAGCCATCGCCGCCTCAGCAGCAGGAGGACGACCAGGGCACTCAATCGGGTGTCCCGGGCCTGGGGTGGGGTGCCTGCTGGCTCTGGTGTTCCGGGTGGGAGTGTGGGGGGGCCGTCTTTCTGTTTCCTGCAGGCTTCCTTGCCCTCAGGACCATACTCCGCTCAGGAATCTTTCACTTCGGAGTCGGGCGCTCCCACGTCGACCAGTACCAGCGGCTCAACATCACCAGGCGGCACGGCCACGACGCCCAGCAGTTGCGGGGCTACACTGGCCACCAGGTGTTCGACGAGTGGCTCCGGTGCCAGCGCCACGACGACGCTTGGCGACACGACCTCGAAGGCCAGATCAAGGGTTACGACGGCCACCACGATTTCGGCGACTGGCTCCAGTACCATCGGCACGCTGACGCTGAACGCTATGATCCTCAAGGCCGACTCCTACGTGATTCCCTGAGGCTTCCTCGTCTTTTCGCGTCGGTCGGCGCTGCTGCTTTTTAGCGTGTCCTCGCCTCGCGCGTTGCCCTTTTCCTTTCCCCCCTCTGCCTCCTCAATTGGCGCCTGGGGCGCCCAGTGCATTCCGGGGCTGCGGGTTGGCCGTTGGCCGCCCGGTCCTGCGAGCCGCTCCCGTAGGGGGCCGCTTCTGGCCCGCACCGTCGCTGGCGCCTGCGTGTCTCCTGGCGGCCATGCCGCGTCCGCACAGCTTAGTTATGTGGTCTCCTAGTTTCTGGTGTGCGTTGCTCGCCCAGTTTCCTCGCGTCTTGAGTTGGCGCTTCGCTTTTACAGGTCCTCACTTGCATATCATACTGTGTGCTGTAATTCGTTGGCGTGCAGGCTTGCGTGGTGACTCACGGAGCTACGCCTCTCAGATGCAACCGCCGTTTTTTGCGCCAGTGCTTGAGAGGAAAAAAATCATCTCCCAGGTTTCCGTCTGGGCCGCTCCTTGCTGTGCTTGTGTGTGTGTGTGTCTTGGCTGAGTCGCTCTTGTTCTTACTGGCTTGATATCCTCACATTGCCGTCTTCCCCCGATGGCCCTCCTCTCCCCCTCGCCCCCCCTTTGTCCATTTTCCTTTTCTCCACCTCCCCCCACCTCTCTGAATCTCTTCTCCCCTTCTTTCCGCTCCGCTCTTCCCCTCCGCCCTTCCTGTTCTCGCGCAGGACTTGCCAGGACCCCGGGCAAGGGGAACCGGTCAGTGATTCGGCCCGGAAGCCCCCCTAAACTTGCCAGAATCACTGAACCAGGTCTTCCGCAGGTGGTGTTTTTCGGGTGACGGCAGTTCCGCCTGCTTCGTGGAATGGGGGGGGGGGGCGGGGCGTTCACCGGGTATACATCGGTAAACCAGGTCCCGTCCTGCCAACGCCCAGATGAGATTGAGGATGGGGAGGAGCAAGAGGAGGAGGGGGAGGGGGAGGAGGAGGAGAAAGAGGAGGAGGAGGAGGAGGAGGAGGAAGAGGACGGGGAGGGGGAAGAGGAGGACGGGGAGGGGGAGGAGGTTCTCAGTCACCTCCTCCCTTCTATCTTCTTGTGCCTCGGCGCTGCCCCTGTTGCCGTCTGCCGTCTCTCTTCTCGTGCCCCTGCCTCGCCTGTCCCTCTCAGCCATTTCCCCTTATCGCCCTCGTGGAGGTTGTGTGCGGGGAAATGCCTGGAGACGTGAGAATTCCACCCTTCGTCCATGGGCAGTTCTCTCAAATGGCTTGGACATGTGGGAATTTGAGGGGGCGGGCTTGGTGCAGTGGAGAGGGAGAGGCTCAGCTTTCTCATGCTTTACTCGTTGTTCTCGGTTTTGTTTGTAGCATCTTGGGCCTAGTGACAGCAAGCATGCGAGCAGAGAAGGAGCGCACCTGCGTCAGAAGTGAGCGATGCGGGGCCATCCCACCCGTGCGGTGCACATCCTCCTCATTCTTCCTCCGCTTCCTCGCTTGATGGAGCGGAAGTGCGCCGCCACGCCGAGAAAGGCCGGAAGCGCCCGGTGTTTGACGCCTGGCCCCCGCCCCCGTCATAGCCCCGCGATGGCGATGAAGGCTGGAGTTATCAAGAGGCGCGCGCCTTGTTCTCCTCCTCCTCCACCTCCTTCCCCTCCTCACTCCTCACTCCTCGCTCCTCATTTTTCAATCCTCACTCCTCGCTCCTCACTCCTCGCTCCTCACTCCTCACTCCTCCCTCGTCCTCCCATGTCCTCCTCCTCCTACTCCTCCTCTTCCTCACTCCTCGCTCCTCGCTCATCACTCTTCGCTCCTCGCTCATCACTCCTCGCTCCGTGGCCATTTTGGTCCAAGGTGTCTGCGTGGGGGGCTGCTGCTTGGCAGTAGGGGCACTGCCGACCGCGGCCAGGCCCGCCGTCTCGGCCTGGCTCGCACCAGGTCTTCCTCCTCCTCCTTCTCCTCCTCCTCCTCCTCCTCCTTCTTCTCCCCCTTCTCCTCCTCACTCCTCGCTCCTCGCTCCTCGCTCCTCGCTCCTCATTCCTCACTCCTCACTCCTCACTCCTCACTCCTCACTGCTCACTCATCACTCCTCACTCCTCATTCCTTCCCCTCCTGCTCCTCACTCCTCGCTCCTGACTCCTCACTCCTCCCCCGTCCTCCCCGTCCTCCTTCTCCCCCGTCCCGCTCCTCCTCCTCCTCCTCCTCCTCCTCCTCCTCCTCCTCCTCCTCCTCCTCCTCCTCTCGCTCCTCGCTCCTCGCTCAGGTCTGGATCCTGGGCCACTCGCGGGGGCGCGGAGATAATCGCGTGGCTCCCGTCGCGGTCGGGGCCAGGGTTGCTGCCCTCCTCCAGGGGGGGGCGGCGCGAGGGCGCGAGGGCGCGAGGGCGCGAAGGTGGTCGCGCGTCGGGCATCGCGGGGCGCGATGGGCGACATTGGGTGACGTGGGGACCCCACTGATCCTCTCGGCAGGAGGGCCCGTCGAGGCAACGGCGGCTCTCCCGCCCAATCCACAACCGAATAACGTCGGCTCTCCTCCTCCTCCTCCTCCTCCTCCTCCTCCTCCTCCTCCTCCTCCTCATCATCATCATCATCATCATCATCATCATCATCAGAGCCTCGTCCTCCTCATCCTCAGGATCCCTGCTCCTCCTCCTCCTCCCTCCTCCGCCTCAGGTCCTCCCTCCTCCTCCTCCTCCTCCTCCTCCTCCTCCTCCTTCCTCCCCCCTCCTCCTCCTCCTCCTCCTCCTCCTCCTCCTCCTCCTCCTCCTCCTCCTCCTCCTCCTCCTCCTCCAGTGCATTCAGCCTGCCACCGCTGCGGGCTCGGCGGGCGGCCCACCGTCGGCTGCTGCCCCCCCCCCCGGCCGCGGGGGTGCCCGACAGCGTCGGGGACGGCTGCCAGGCAAGCTGCTGGCAGGGCAGCCCAGAGCAAGAGTGTGGAGGTAGGAAAGGGGTGTGGTGCTAATTTGATCTACAGGCGAATCTGGCGATGGTATTTATCGCAGGTAGCATCCCCATTTCCACGATTGGCACCATACCCCTTTGTGCCACACCCTTTCCGACTTCCGAAAAGAGGCGGCAAAGGCAGCGCACGTGGCGCTGCCGCGGAGGCCACTCCTCGGAGGCGCCTTCGCGGCGGGTCGCAGTCCCCGATCGTCGCTTCGTCCTGCTCAGTCTGGCGTGGCGAGCTCCTGGGCTGGTACTCCTGCCGTTCCTCGTCCTCGTCCTCGTGAGCGGGGGCTGGCCCAGCGAGCCCCAGCACTCTCGCAGTGTGCCAGGGGCGGACGTCGCTGCGCGCTGCTCGTCGTCGTCGTCGTCGTCGTCGTCGTCGTCGTCGTCGTCGTCGTCGTCGTCGTCGTCGTCGTCGTCGTCGTCGTCGTCGTCGTCGCCAAGAGAGGTGACGTCAGGGACGTTCGCGGCGCAGGAGCTGGCCCTGCGCGGTGGCACTGCAGGCGGGGGCCTCGCCCATCGGCGCACCCACCCCCCAGCGGGCCAGGCCGCCGAGTCGACTGCACCCCACTGGCCCGCTGGCCTACAGCCAAGACGCTGAAATAAGGAACAGTTTGGGTTCGGAAGGGGCTCGATGTTCCTTAGGTTCCTCCAGTGCTGTTCCTCTTGCCCTCCTGGGGCACGGAGGCGCTTACAGGGCCAAGAAGGGGCTTCGTCCCTTACTTAGCGTTCCTTCTTTCAGCGGCCCGACCGTAACGGACAAGGCCTCGGCCTCCAGAGCGTGAGATTCCAGGCTCGAGTCCTGGGCGGCCTTCCCCCCCCCGAGCTGCGCGGGGCTCGCCGCGCGGCCTCGGCCGCTCGCCCCGCCCCCGGCCTCGAGTCGGGCGTGCCCCTCTACAGGAGGAATCCTCAGAAGTGGTAAACAAAATGGTCAGGGGCCGAATTTTGCGATTATCTGCTTGTTGAAATCGCATTTTGAATCATTTCGGCCTTCCTCGTCCTCCCTTCTCTTCGCTCCTTCCCCTCCGCTGGCGTTGAACCGCAGCTCCGTTTTGTCCAGGCCGCCTGGACGGCGCGCGCTTGACAGTTACGCTGGGCGAGAGCGATTCTCCTTCCCCCAATTTGTTTTTGAATATTCAGCATTTTTCCTCCCAAATCCGACTGTAGGGGGACATGCCCGACCTGGAGCTTGAGCTTGAGCTCGCTCCTTTCCTGCGGCGGTTGCCGCTCGAGCTCGCTCGTTTCCTCCTCCTCCTCCTTCTCTTCTCCTGTTTCGTTGTTCTTTCTATCTTCGGATCCGCCGCACGGCCAGCAGCCGACAGCTCGCGGTATAGCGTGCACGGTGCTCGAGGTCGCCAGGGGATTTGGTCGTCTCACGACTGCGCCACCGAGCCTGTCATCGCCCTGCTGTGGCCCTTCCACTCCTCCAGCAAAAAAGGTGCCCAACCCGATCCTGGCAGCGGGGGCGTGCTTCCTGGGCGATGGCGGCAGGGGGGTGCGGGCTTGCAGCGGCACGGCTGGCGCCAAGGGGCGCCCTGCGCCCCGCTCCGAGCGCGGGGCCCGAGCCGCCTCCCGTCGGCGGCACCCCGACGTACGAATACTGTGTGTGCGTCGCCCCTCCTCCTCCTCCTCCTCCTCCTCCTCCTCCTCCTCCTCCTCTTCCTCCTTCCCCTCCTCCTCCTCCTCCTGCTCCTCCTCCTCCTCCTCCTCCTCCGCCTCCTCCTCCTCCTCCTCCTCCTCCGGGGGCGACGCGCGCACCGAGACACCTCGCGGCGGGGGCGTGGGTCAAGGAGTGCGCCCAAGAGCCTCCAGACCCTGGAGGCTTCCCTAGCTGAGGAGGGCGGCGGCGGTATCCGTGGCCGATCCACGAGCGGAGTTCCGCGGGCTTCCAGACCCCTGGAGTCCTTGTCCAAGGCGGCTTCCTCATCCAATGCCTCCGCCGTATTCAGTCAACGCGCATGGGAAGGACGCGCGCCTTTCCTAGGGTACCCCTGTGTCCTTGCTTCTGCGGCCTGTCCTTTGCCGTTTCCATTGGGGTTTTGGTCGCCCGCCGCCCAACAAATCCGGATTTTGGGCTCCAAGGGTCTTGCGTCCTTACCGCCCGTCCTTAATATACGTTTTCACTGTAGTATGGGCACCGTGGCGGGCGCTTTCTGGCCGTGCTGTTCGGGCAGCCGTGCACTGCAAGGGCGGTGCGGTTCTGCAGCGGCACGGCGGGCGCCAAGGGGCGCTCTGCGCTTCCCGCTCCGGGGCGCGGGGCCCGAGCCGCCTCCTGATGTGCGGGTCCTCGGCAGACGGCGCGTCTCCTTCGGATGTTTACGTTTATGTGGTCTCAATGTGGTGATTGTGCCCAACTCGTCGGTACAGTCCTGACGTGTTCGTTCCTCACATCCTCGGTACAATATTTAGTTCCTGATGTGAGATTCGATGAGCACATTTGAATTGCGCACAGAGACAGATCGAAGTGGCTCCCTGCCATGCCATTCTCATCCTTCGGCGGTCCGTCGGTGGGCCGTGTATCCTGAGGATCAGAGGAGGATTGGGCGGGCCGGTGGTGCGTCGCCGTCGCCGTCGCCGTCGCCGCCTCCCTGGGCCGATGTGGGTCCTCGGCGGACCGTGCGGCAGACGGGCTCGGTGGCGCAAGTTGGCGCGGGCAGAGCGGTCCAGGCGTCTTGGGACCGTCTCGGCGGTCACGCAAGGAGGAGGAGGAGGCGGAGGAGGAGGAGGAGGAGGAGGAGGAGGAGGAGGAGGAGGAGGAGGAGGAGGAGGAGGAGGTGGAGGAGGAGGAGGAGGAGGAGGAGGACGGAGGAGGAGGAGGAGGAGGGAGGAGGAGGAGGAGGAGGAGGAGGAGGAGGAGGAGGACGGGGAGGAGGAGGAGGAGGAGGAGGAGGAGGAGGAGGAGGAGGAGGAGGGGAGGAGAGGAGGAGGAGGAGGAGGAGGAGGAGGAGAAGGGAGGAGGCAATACTGCGCTCTATTTCGTGATGCGACGGGGCGTGGATTCGACAACGGTCTGCCTCACCGTCCTAGTGCTCTTGTCGTTGCTGGCGCCGGTGCGACAGTCCAATTCGGAGGCCCGGACGCTGTGGTGTTGATCCTGCCAGCGCGCGAGCGCATTTTTGCTAGCAGGTTAACATGGGCAGCAGCAGGAGCAGCCTGGTGGATTACTTTGCCCCAGCTTTGGATGACCTAAACGAGTGGACGGCCATCCTCGACGCTTTGTCATCTTCACTGGCCAGTTGGACTCCGAGTTGGGAGAGCGCGCAGGTTTCAAATAGCAACGAGGACGATGACAGTTCTGGAAAGAGCAATAATGCTCGCAGCGCGGTGGCCAGTAGCGCGTGAGCGTCCTGGCGAGACGCTTCATTCTCCGTGGAGTCAATCTTATTGCGGCCACTGGTCGGCTTGATTTGGGTGTTTGGGGCGAGGTCGGAGCAGCTGTGGCGTTTGCCCGAGTCCTTGGTGCAGACTGAGACTATCCGCAGCTACGATGCTACCGTGAGGCGTTCCGCCTGGCGTCTTGCTGGCGGACCGTCGCGTGTCTGCGTCCGTCTGCCCTGCCCGGCCACCGCACACCCTCCAGCGTTGCCATGCCAGCTCCGAGCATTTCTTGGTCACCGAGCGCGTTTCACTGCTCGCAGAATGCCTGCTCGCAAACCTCCGAAACACACCTGTTTGCCTCGATGTAATATATCGTAAAGCCCCCGCGGCGGATCCAGGCCATTTGCGAGTAGTCACTCTGCGAGCAGTGGAACGCGCTTGGCACTGCCTCCAACATCAGGCGACTCTGCCGAATCCAAAGCAGTCGCGCCAGCCCGTGGCCGCTTGTGCATTTACGGCTTTTCAACCGCGCCTACGTATTGACATGCCCGTGGTGATTCGGTCTGAGGCCGTTCTCGTAGAAGAAGCCCTCGGCGCCTCTGCTTTGGCTTTGGCGGCTCGGTCGGTAACGGTCCGTCTTGCCTCGGCAGGCCACGTCCTCTTCCGGTGCCGGTCGGCGGCGAGCATTTTGAAAATTTTGCGTGTTGCCCGGCCAGGCGGAACCCGCTCGCACGTCCTTGCACCTCTTTCTCCACACCCTCGTCCTGCTCTTGTCCTTTTTGCTGCTGCTGTTCCTTCTCCTCTCCCTCTTTCTCGTCCATCTCCTCTACGTCCTCGTCCTCCTCCTCGCCGTTTCCCCCTTCCCTGTCCCCTCCACCTTCCTTCCCGGGCCTTCTTTCTCCTTTACTCGTCCCATCCCTCCTCCCTCTTCGCCTTCTCACGTCTTTTTCAGTCTGACTTCTTCTTTGTCGTGCAACGTGTGTTTGCATCTGCTCCGCATTAAGCTTAGCCAGCGCCCTCTCACCCGCCCGACACGCACAACTCAGGGAACTGGCTCCAGACTCGAATCTCTTGATCAGGGGCAGGATCGTCCATGTCCTCCATCTGCTCTTTCTGCTCGTCTACCCTGAGAGGTATAACGTGGAGAAGGGCTTCGGGTTCATATCTCCGGACGAGGGTGGCTCGGACCTCTTCGCGCCGAAGCGGACCCGCGTCGCCCATTATCGGCCGTTCCCATCCCCGAATGCAGCAGGGCAGGGGGGGGAGGGAGGTAAGCGGCACAGCAGATGGGGAAGGGGATGCGAAGGAGGGGGTGGGCAAGCTATGTGCGCTCGTGCCATATCTGACATCCGACCCATCCCACCCATCACTTCCCACTGCGCTGCCTTTTTCATCCACCCGCCGACGGGTGTCAGAGCGGACTTGGACCCCCAAGAGGACCCCGCTGTGCCATGCGAAATCACAGCAGGGGAGCTGCGTACATCGGAGGAGGGGGATGTGTCAGGTGGGGTGGGTGGGGGAGGGGGGACATGAGCGGAGGGGAGTGCAGTCACGACCGTCTGGCCCAGGGCCGCCCTTCTAAGCGGAAAGGTTAGCAGTCTGCCTGATCAGGTCCACTTAAGCCGGCTCGCAAACCTCGAGGAAGAAACTGCAAGGCGGCATTGCGCCGCGATGTGTCATACCTGTGTCCTCTGGTGGGTCAAAACAGCATTCCGGACCACGTCGTTGCATCAGGCTTGCTCCGCCATGACGTGTTCCATGGGAACCAGCACAGACGTGGTCGTATGTCGCTCACGTCCACTGCGGTGGGGATACGCCTCTTCTTCTCCTCGCACCAGGCTCTGCCGCAGGCAGACCTTCTGCAATTTGACTCTGATGAGGGTGTTCTCTCTTAGCCATCTTTATCGTGTTGCACCGTGATGGCTTGCAATCTGTCCAGCGTGTGAGGCGGCCACGACGCGGCCGCGGCCGGCGACCGGCTGAAAGCCCCGAAGCGCCAGCCTTCGCACCGAGGCAGCCACGACGCGGCTACGGGCGGCCACCAGCGGAAGACCGGGAACACCGCGCCAGGCATGTGGCGGAAGCCTGAGGGCCCCTCTGTGAAAGCACTGCTTGGGGAACTCGGTAGGCGTTTGCTGCATTTGGCCGTCGTGGGCCAGCCCCCCGGCGCCTCCAGGACGGCCCGGGAGGCGCCCCCAGGAGAGTCGCAGGAGGGCCCTTCTGTGCCGTCATGCGCCGTGTTGGGCACGGGGACTTCGAGCACTTGCAGGGGCGAGCGGAGCCCCCTCCTCCTCCTCCTCCTCCTCCTCCTCCTCCTCCTCCTCCTCCTCCTCCTCCTCCTCCTCCTCCTCCTCCTCCTCCCCTCCTCCTCCCCCTCCTCCTCCTCCTCCTCCTCCCTCCTCCCTCCTCCCTCCCTCCTCCCTCCTCCTCCTCCCTCCTCCTCCTCCCTCCTCCCTCCTCCCTCCCTCCTCCTCCCTCCCCCCCTCCTCCCTCCCCCCTCCTCTATCCTCCCTCAGCTGCCGCCCCGGTTTGAGAGGTTTCGGGCGCCGTACCAGGTACGGCGAACCTCTCTCGGGGCGTGGCAGCCACGCGCGCCGGCCCGCGCCCGCGCATCGGGCGTGCGGGCCCCGCCGCGCCGCCGCTCGCGCTGCCCGCGGCGGCTGGCTACCTGCTGATATCCTGCCCCGTGTTGTGCCGCCCAGCTGGTGTGGCCTCCGCTGCGGGCAGACGTCGCCTGACGTGCAGGGTCGCCATCCGGCATGCGCAAGTGCAGGCGATGGACGTGCGCAACTTGATGGGGTGTGGCCCCCCCCCCAGGCCTCGTCGTGTCGCCCGTGGACATCCTGCTGCCGGAGCTCGTGGCGCACGTGGAGGCGCCAGAGGCTGTGGGTGTACGGGCGCCGCCGCTGCCGCCTGCCAGCTCTGCGCCAGGTTTGGCTGGCTTGGGCGCCAAGACGATGACACCACTTGCGCCGTGGTGGTCGCCGAGGCTGGTTGGCTTGCGCTCGCGATCAAGCCCCTTAGTTTTTTCTTTGGCGGCGCAGTCGCGAACCGCTGCCATTGCTGGCCCCCTGGTGACAACGTGCCCGGTGACACCATACCGCGCTGCTTGGCCGAGGCGCCGCGCCGGTGCTTCGCGACAGGCTGGGGCTGGGCGCTTAGCAGTGGCTGAGCGCGAGGCTGATACTGCACGCCTGACCGCAGAGGAGCGCCAGGCTGCAGCCGCTGGTGTGGCTCGCACTCGTGCTCTCCCTCGTGCCGTCCCTGCCGTACGTGTTCCTGCTAGTGATGATGCAGATCATGCTCTGCCTAGTGCCTTGCTGCACGCCCAGCCAGTGCTGGTCCTCCCGAGGCGCTGCTGGCTGACCTGATCACCGGCGTGGAGTTGCAGAGCGAGCACCACGGTAGTGCCGACGACCACGCCAGCGCCGACTCCGACTCCTCCCTGAGCACCGCGGCCGCATTGGAGTTCGGCATGACTGCTGAGCAGCGGCGGCCCCAGGATCCTACTGAGGCTGCTCCGCCTACGTCTGCTCTCCTTCGGCCGATGGCGATGCAGAGGGTGCAGATGCGGACTCGCCCCGCGCCGGAGGACCTTCCGGCTGCCGTGGACCGCTACGCCGTAGTCTCCGATGCAGGCGTGCTACTCGTGACAGGGGGCATGCTGACGGCGGCGGCGATGTTGCTCCCCATGCCAGACCGTGGGGCTTCCTTGCGCCGTTATTGGCAGCGCGTGGCGCTAGACCGTGATGCCGCTGCCGGTGCTGAGGCCGCTGGGCGTGATGGCCGCACGGCGGAGGAGGGCAAGCCCCTCCCCCCCAGCGTCCCCTGTCGGGGCCTGGGGGAGGCGGCGAGGCAGCCTGCAGGCCCCACCCCGCTTCCAGCTGCGAGAGCGGAGATGGACAGGCCCCTCCCCCCCAGCGTCCACTCTCGGGGCCACGGGGAGGCGGCGCGGCTGCTTACGGGCCCTACCCCGCTACCAGCTGTGAGGTCGTCACCGGCCGAGGTGCGCGAGGAGGGCGCGAGGAACTGGGACCCAGCCGGCCTCATGGCGGATGGCAGCACGGAGCACCTCGCGAGCCGGAGGCCGACGCTGCCCTCGCACGGCCGTGGTTCCATGCTCGCGTCCATGAAGGACTACGTCAATCCCGCGACCACTGCTGCGCTGCCGGGCTATATGTCCCGCGCGATTTGGACCCCAGAGGCATGGTTCACGGCGCGTTCTGCGAGCTGTCCCAGAAGCAGTCCGTGGACGTCCCCGTGGCGGCCGGCGACTCAGGTTTCATTGTGCTGATGCCGAGCCACGCCGACTCTAAGCTGCAGCTGGTCGCCGGGACACCCGTTGGCCGCCTTGCCATGATGGTGATCGCTGACATGTTCTTCCCGCGCGGTCTGCCAGGCTCTCTGAGGCGCCTGCTGAGATAATCGTGCTGCTGTGTATCTCTATGTGCGCTGCGGGTGTGCGAAGATGCCTCAACTTGCACTGATTCCGAGTGACTATCGCGGCCATATTTTATCGCCGAGCTTCATGACATGTAATTACACACTTGCTGTGTATGTTTGTGAAGTGAGGGAGGATTGGAGGGGATGATCAGGAGTGCCGGAGGATGTAAGCCTGCGTTCCAGCTTCGCTCCTTCGTGCTCTGCCCTCATGATCCTCCTCCTCGCCTCGCTTGCTTCCTCCGCGCCTCGCCAGCCGGCGGCGAGAGTTTCAGATGGAGTAGCAGCGCGGGTGGTTGCTGCGAGAGAGCCCCCCCTCAAGCCTCCGTCTTCGCGCCTTGATAGCCGCGTGCCGTCTGCCGAGTCGGTCCGCGTCGCGAGGGTGCGAAGGTTTCTCCTCCTCTCGCTCAGTTGCGTCGTCCGACGCGGCCGCATTTATCTTGGCACAGTTTTCTGTGTGGCAATCCCCTTTGTGGTGCTCCACGCGGCTTATTCCTTGCGCTCACGAGAATAGGAGGTGATCAGTCTGAGGACCAGCCTTCTCCCTCTCTCTCGTTATCATGTTCCCCCCCTGCATGTGCCTGCTCCTCCCCCTCCTCAGGCATTCGGTTATAATGATATGCTTGTCAATGCGCGCCTGGCCCAGCTTGGCGACTAGTTGCGCATGTGGAGGACTGGCTGGGAGGATGGTAGGAGGACGGTGGATGGAGGGTAGTTGGACGTCGCCGAGCTTTTTGTCGTTCCAATTCTGCGCCCTCCATCGGATTAGCGTGGCGATAATCGTGCGGTTTTCCGCCGCCGTCTCGACTTACGTTTCCCGGCGTCAGGTCGCGCAGATGTTTTTCTTTCCCCTCTCAGGAAGATGAGCTGTTGTTGTGCGTTCCTTGTGCGGCACCGCCTTATAAGAGCTCAGTCTGGTCGGAGAGGTCAGGCAGCCTACTCGCGACTCTTCCCCTCGGTCTGCCCTCCTACCGAGCGGGAAGTTTTGGATATGCGTCCCAGTCTTACTCTCTCCTCTCGGATCTTATCATGCCTCCCCTCGGTCCTGCCCCTGATCCTTCCCCTCCAGTGCAGAATGGGAGCTACGTATAGCTGGCCATTAGTCGTGCCAACCCCGTGCTGTTCCGCCCAATCTGGGGGTATGTGGGGACTTTAGGTCTGGGTACGGTCGGGGGGAGCATTTACACCTTGGCGCCCGTGCTGCTAGACACTGCTTGTTTCTGCCAGCAGCTAGTGAGTGTCGCACTCAGCTGACCGTCTCCCCGGCGAATCAGAACGCAATCCAACAATCCTCCTCCCTCCTCCCTCCTCCCTCCTTCCTCCTCCCTCCTCCCTCCTCCCTCCTCCCTCCTCCTCCTCCTCCTCCTCCTCCTCCTCGTCCTCCTCCGCCGCCGTCTCCAGGAGGCGTGCAGGCGTCGAGCGGGCCTGCCAAGACCTTACCCGGATGAGGCGGTGGCCCCGGTCGAGAGGGGATCCCCCCGTGTGCGGGTGGGGGGAACCGTGGCACCGCTCGGCTAGCTGCAATCGCTCGGCGGCCAAAAAGTCCGCGCGGCCGCGGAGAACCTCGGGAAAGGGAAGGGGTTCGACGGGTGGCGCGGCGTTCTCCCGCCCAATTGTCCTTGTCCGCGAACTCCACGAACTGGTTGCGGTTGTTGCTCTTCCGTGCCCTTCTGCTCGATGTATTGGTACCCTTCGAGCTTCTTCGCCTGCGCGGTAGAACGGTTGGCAGTCAGCGTGGGAATGCGAATCTGTAAACCGCCGAGTCTCCAGGAGATGACAGATCGCATTGCGGCCTGCCCAGTGCTGATTTCCATGTTGGTACGGGACGCCTGTGCCCTGGCACATGGACTCGCAATGGGCCATCTTTAGGAAGTGGCCCTTCAGGTCAACGTCCTGGAAAATGTGCGCCTCGCCCTGGCCTGCACCCGCGACGAAAATCTGCGCGGCGCGCGGCCCGCCAGGTTTCGTGGTGGGGCGGGTTCAAGACCCCACGTGGTCGCGCCCCCAAATTGTCTGTGCCCATCGCCCCTCTTGCCACGACGCGCAGCAATACTGTGTGCGAAGAGTTACCTGGCGCGCGGCGCGCGCCCTGGTGCTTCAGACACCGCGCGCAGCTGTGCTATTGGAGAACAGCAGCGATCGACTGCATCGTTGCCTTCAGGGCCTTGTCGCGACCTTGGGAACCCGCGCGATGCTGCTCCCGCAGGCTTGTGTCGATGGCCCGAGGGGCCTGCGTCGTGGGTTCGAGAATTAATGTCGTTGCCATAGGTCCATCTCGGGAAGTCTTGTGCCCGAAAGCGCGGGTTTCACGGTGCAATCTTTTTCTTTTTGTGCTGCGCCCTGAATGGCCCTCAGAGCGGTGCCCCGAACGTTCTTTTTGAAATTGTCTTGTGCCCAAACTTGGTTCGGGTGCGAGGATGTTTCGCGCCGTATGCCCGCTTTCGTTCGGGGCGCAGTTTTGGGCACCGAACGAATTTCTCTTGGGCGCAACGTGTTTTGTTGCGAACGTTTGGGCGCGCGGCCAGCCGATTGCATCCATGTTGGGCGCCGCGCGCGCTCCTTCTTCCGAGCGTTTTCTTTTGGTGGAGGGCAAAGGGGGAAATGTGAAATGCCGTTCAAATTGATTCCCGATGCTTGAATCGGCAAAGGGTGAATCACGAGACGGATGGAGGTGCAGAAGCCCTCATGGATTTCACCCTGAGCCCTCCACCCTGAGAAAATGATCAGTTTTTGGGCGAGCATGTGCTCGTTCCGGGCGCGTGTCTAAGCGTCCAGACGTTGGGTTGCGAGGGCCCCGTTTCGTTGCCCTTGCCACGGCGCGTCGTGGCGGCGCCGCGTCGCAGCGGCGTCGCGCCGCACGGATAGAGCTCGAGGGGCCTTGCTCCTCCTTTTCCTCGAGAACGGGGGATTGTGGAGCCCCTCGGGGTCGAAGGCGCCAAAGCGAGGCTTTCACACTGAGTTCGCGCGTCTATTTCAATGAGATATGCGTGCTCTGTGGCGGCCTCCTCTCTCCTCCTCCTCCTCCTCCTCCTCCTCCTCCTCCTCCTCCTCCTCCTCCGCTCCTCCAAAAGGAACAATACCATTTTCGTTGTTTGGCCCCCTCCCCCCCCCCCAGAAAAAAAAAAAAAAAAAAAAAACTGGCGGATCCGTTTTTTTTTTTTTTTTTTATTTTTTTTTTTTCGGGGGGGGGGGGATGAAAATCCTCTCCTCCCTCCTCCTCCTCCTCCTCATCCTTCTCCTCGTCCTCCTCCTCCTCCTCCTCCTCCTCCTCCTCCTCCTCCTCCTCTTCCTCCTCCTCCTCCTTCTCCTACCTCTCCCCCTCCTCCACCGTCGGAGCCCGAGTGGCACGGGGCCCATCGGGCCGCGAGGGGCCGACGGCCAGGGGGGCAGCGCGGAGCATGAGGGGGAGGGAGGGGGAGAGGTAAGGAGGAAGTGGAGGGAACGAGAAGACTTTTTAAACGACGCATGAACAATCAGATCTCGCATAAGTGTTGGAGTACAATACACCGCGCTGAAGGAAAGTACATAAGTCTAAAGCCACGCTGAAATAATGTAAATAACGCGAAAAGCGCCCCAGTGGCACATCTAGTGTATCATCGCAAAGACCATCCCCAAATAGCGCACCACGCACTATCAAAGCGCCCCGCTGGCACATCTAATGCACCATCTATGGAGTATTATACTCCACGTTGCAGTAAAGTACATAAAGCTAGAGTCGCGTTGGCACATATGCTTTCGCGCTGAGTTCGCGACTGTTTCTGTGCAAACTCTGCTCTGTGTCGTCCTCCTCCTCCTCCTCCGCCTCCTCCTCCTCCTCCTCCGCCTCCTCCCTCTCCCCCTCCTCCTACCTCTCTGCCTTTTGCTTTCTTCTCCTGGCGCCCCCCCCCCCCTCCCCCCCAGGAAAAAAACATGTGTTTTGTTTTTCTTGGGGGGTGGGAACGCCAGGAGAAAAAAAACAAGGAATGCGACGTGGCCACATCTGCCCTCCCCCCTAGAAGGATTCCTATTGAACGCCCCCATAAGAAGGATTCACAGTGAAATCCTCGACAGAAGGGTTCCTATCGAAACCCTCCACTGAATGATTCCTACTGAAATCCTCCACATGTGGATTCCTACTGAAACCCTCCACTGAATGATTCCTACTGGAATC
Organism: Prorocentrum cordatum; assembly: GCA_963575745.1. Taxonomy (NCBI): domain Eukaryota; class Dinophyceae; order Prorocentrales; family Prorocentraceae; genus Prorocentrum; species Prorocentrum cordatum. Next base: position 19,425 of record CAUYUJ010008918.1, read on the forward strand.
CTCGAATGGCAATGGCAATGGCAATGGCAATTGTAATGGTAATGGTAATGGTAATGACAGTGGAAATGGTAATGGTACTGGTAATGGTTACGGTACTGATAGTGGTAACGGGGTAGCGAGGCAATGACAATGGCAATGGCAACGGTAATGGTAATGGTAATGGCAATGACAATGGCAATGGGAATGGCAATAACAATGGCAATGGCAATGGCAATGGTAATGGCCATGGCAATGGTAATGGTAAGGGTAAAGGTAAAGGTAGAGGTAAAGGTAATGGTAATGGTAATGGTAATGGCAATGGCAGTGGTAATGATAATGGTAATGGTAATGGGAATGGGAGTGGGAATGGGAACGGCAACGGGAATGGAAATGATAGTGGTAGTGGTAATGGTAATGGCACTGGTAATGGCACTGGTAATGGGAATGGGAATCGTAATGGTATTGGGAATGGGAATGGGAATGAGAATGGGCATTCTAATGGTAATGGCAGCGGTAATGGGAATGGGAATGGGAATGGGAATGGAAATGGTATTGGCAATGGTAATGGTAGTGGCGAATGGCAATGGCAATGGCAATGGCAATGGTAATGGTAATGGTAATGGTAATGGTAATGGTAATGGTGATGACAGAGGTAATGGTCATGGTAATGGTAATGGTAATGGTAACGGTAATGGTAACGGTAACGGGGTAGCGATTGGCAATGGCAATGACAATGACAATGGCAACAGTAATGGTAATGACAATGACAATTGGATTAGCAATGGCAATGGCAATGACAATGATAATGGCAATTGCAACGGCAATGGTAAGTGTAATGGTAATGGCAATGGTAGTGGGAATGGGAACAGGAATGGGAATGTGAATGGGAATGGGAATGGGAACGGGAACGGGAATGGAAATGGTAGTGGTAGTGTAACGGAAATGGGAAGGGTAAGGGTAAAGGTAATGGTAATGGTAATGGAAATGATAATGGTAATGGCTATGGGAATGGCAATGGCAATGGAAATGGTACTGGCAATGGTAATGGTAGTGGCTAATGGCAATGGCAATTGCAATGCGAATGGTAGTGGTAATGACAGGGGTAATGGTAATGGTACTGGCAATGGTAACGGTAATGATAGTGGTAACGGGGTAGCGATTGACAATGGCAATGGCAATGACAATGGCAACGGCAACGGTAATGGTAACGGCAATGGCAATGGCAATGGCCATGGCAATGGCAATGGCAATGGTAATGGTAATGTGAATGGGAATGGGAATGGGAACGGGAATGGGAATGTGAATGGGAATGTGAATGGGAACGGGAATGGGAATGGCAGTGGTAGTGGTAACGGAAATGGGAATGGTAAGGGTAAGGGTGCAGGTAAAGGTAGAGGTAATGGTAATGGTAATGGCAATGGCAGTTGTAATGGTAATGGTAATGGTAATGGTATTGGGAATGGGAAGGTGAATCGGAATGGTAATGGTACTGGCAATGGTAATGGCAGTGGCGAATGGCAACGGCAATTGCAATGGTAATGGTAATGGTAGTGGCGAATGGTAATGGTAATGGGAGTGGCCAATGGCAATGGCAATGGCAATGGTAATGGTAATGGCAATGACAGAGGTAATGGTAATGGTACTGGGAATGGTAATGGTGACGGTAACGGTAATGGTAATGGCTATGGCACTGGTAACGGGTGGCAATGGCAATGGCAACGGCGGCAATGGCAATGGTAATGGTAATGGCAATGGCAATGGCAATGGGAATGGCAACGGCAATGGCAATGGCAATAGCAATGGCCATGGCAATGGTAATGGTAATGGTCATGACCATGGTAATGGGGATGGAAATGGGAATGGAAATCGTAGTGGTAATTGGAACGGGAATGGAAATGGTAGTGGTAGTGGTAGTGATAATGGCAATGGTAATGGTAATGGCACTGGTAATGGCACTGGTAACGGTAATGGCAATGGTGATGGGAATGGGGATTGTAATGGTGATGGCAGCGGTAATGGTAATGGTAATGGTAATGGTAATGGTAATGGTAATGGTAATGGCAATGGTGTTGGTAATGCTAATGGTAATGGTAATGGTAATGGTAGTGTCTAATGGTAATGAGAATGGGAATGGTAATGGTAACGGTAATGGTAACGGGGTGGCGACTGGCAATGGCAATACAATGGCAATGGCAATGGCAATTGTAATGGCAATGGCAATGGCAATGGGAATGGCAATGGCAATGACAATGGCAATTGTAATGGCTATGGTAATGGTAATGATAGTGGTAAAGGTAAAGGTAAAGATAAAGGTAGAGGTAATGGTAATGGTAATGTGAATGGGAATGGGAATGGGGATGGGAATGGTAATGGTAATGGTAATGGTATTGGGAATGGGAATGGGAGTGGGAGTGGGAGAGATTGAGAGAGAGAGACAGAGAAAGCGAGAGAGGAAATATCATGATAATGATGAGGAGCAACGTGAAAGATTGTAAAAAGTCGTTTGAAACCCACAGGGGCTCCACAATCCCCCGGCCTCGAGAACTCCTCCTCTTCCCCTCTCCTCCTCCTCCTCCTCCGCCGCCTCCTCCTCCTCTTCCTCCTCCTCCTCCTCTTCCTCCTCCTCCCCCACCATGAAGGCATCGGGCAAACAAGCGAAAGGGGCTACAAACGTATCGGGCAAACCGGGAAGGCAGTCGCGAAACGCGACGCGCGTGAACAAACTTTTTTTTGGGGGGGGGGCGTTTTAGGCGCTTTTTGGATGCCGTGCGGGGCATCGTAACTGTCTTGAATTCGCCCTATGGTGACAGGTTAGCTCTTGAGATTGAGCGGCGGAGGGAGGCCGGTGAAATTGGACTTCGTCGCAAGGTCCGTGTCCAAGCGGAGCGGTTGTCTGTGGGCGTCATTGCGCCTGGTGGGGGCACCGACTGCTTCCCCGTCGGGGCCTTGGATCTCCTCGCGGTCCTGGTTCATCAGCAGGTCCTTCAAGTAGGAGATCTTCGTGCCCGCGTGGACTTTCATGGGTGCAGCAGGAAGTCCGCGATCTTCGACAGACCGTCTTGCCAGACGTGGCCGTGCAGGAGGCCAGCATTGAAGCGGGGCTTCATGCCGTTGGCGCGCGCGAGGGGGTTCACCGAAATTGATGCTCTCGTCCCCAAAGGCGTCCCCAAGAGTATCGCGGAGGGTCTTGGGGAGGATCGCGTTCCCCCAACATGGCAGCCGCAAGAGAGAAGAATGGGCGCGAAAGGCGCATGCGATGAAACAGTCTGGGTCTGAGCCGATCGAGCACTGCGGGACTTCGTGGAGGGAAGACGGGCAAGGGCTTCATAAGGTGCCGCATCATCATAGCATAACATCGGCGTCGGCCCCCTTGTGGGATGGCAGGGGCATCTCGTTGTAGGATGCCCTTGTATATGATGGGCGCTACTTTCTTATGTTTCATTTGAGGTGGGCTGAGCTGCTCCACGTGTGACCGAAGGGGCATTGCATTTTGCGATGTCGCCTTCTGCCGCACCAAGACATGGCATCATTGTTGCAAGGTCACCCGCAGTGTCTCGGACCTTGCCGCCGCATGGCCGAAGGGGCATATTCGTGTGGATGCCCCCACTTCTACGGCATCAGGACACGACGAGTGGGGAAAGAGGGCGCCAGAAGTTCTGGCTCTGGTTCCTGTTCAGTCTCTGGTTCAGGTTCTGGTTCTGGCTCTGATTCTTGTTCTGGCTCTGGCTCTGGCTCTTGCTTTGACTCTGGTTCTGTGAGAAAGAGGGCGTAACCTGCAGAGGGAAGCCAACGTCACAGTCGAAGTGCACCGTGCCTGTTCGAGCGCGTTGTACCCTCGTCGCCGTCGTCGTCGTCCTCCTCCTCCTCGTCTTCCTCTTCCTCCTCCTCCTCCTCCTCATCCTCGTTCTCATCCTCATCCCCCTCTTCCTCCTTTTCAGCTAATCCCCGAAACGCGCCCCAGAGGACTCGCGCGTGTGCGTCCCAGTGGATGCGCGCCGAAGCACGCCCCAGAGGAATCGTACGTGTGCGTCCCAGTGGATACAATATTCGCCGAAATGCGACCCAGAGGAATCGCATGTGTGCGTCCCAGTGGATACGCGCGGAAACACGACCCAGAAGAATCGCACGAGTGCGTCCCAGTGGGTATGCGCCGAAGCGCGACCCAGAAGGCTCGCACGTGTGTAACATCGTCTGCTCCTCTTCCTCCTTCTCCTTCTCCTCCTCCTCCTCCTCCTCTCCTCCTCCTCCTCCTCCTCCTCCTCCTCCACACCGTCTTCTCCGCCATCCCCTCATGCTCCAGCTCCTCCTCCTCATCGTCATTGTTATCCTCCTCCTGCACTGCCTCCTCTTCCTTCTCGTCGTCATCCTCCCTTCTTCCTCCTCATCCACCCAATCAGAATTCCCCTTCGTAACATAGTCAATGGGAACCACCGGAAACGCAGCACACATTCAAACAATAATAATAATCACCTAGCTTCGCGAGGGCGCGCCTTCAGTCTGGATTCTCCCAAACGTGTTTGTTTGTTGCGTTTTTGTTGTTTTTGTTATTTGTTCTCTTCTTCTTCTCCTTTTTTTCCAATGGTTTGAGGGAGTGAAGAGAAACTTGAGGTGGAGCAGGACAAGTTTTATTTATCCCGAGGAAGAGGAAGGGGAGGAAGAGGAGGAGGAAGATGAGGAATGGTTTTGAGATGGCCCAAGAATGCCCCTCACAGGAGTGCCATGCCTGAAAAGTGGACCCTTGAAGCCCACCAGGCCCCCTTTGCGGATGAAGCTGGTCGAATCCTTTGGCTTGCAGGACTCTGGACATTGGCCCCCCAAAGGCCGATCCCAGGGCAAGCGTGCCAGAGGTGGGGGACGTCCTAATCACTGGCGATTTCTCGTGGGCGCCCAAAAGGATTCGATGAGTTGCAGGTCATCTTCTATCGCAGGCGTCGGACTTGGCAAAGAGGTCTCGCTCACGCGACTGCTGCAGAAGACGGAGTCGCGGGCCCTTTGGCTTTTGTGCATCCTGCAGCTGATCACGCTGACACGTGGATCCGCCTCGTCGACTTGCGAATCAGCGATGGCGAGCGCGCGGACCTAGACGACATCAGCAGTGTGAGCGTTTTCTTAGTCGGCGTTTCGACATCGAAGAGGGGGGGGAGGGGGGGGGGGTCTGGCTCCGGACCTCTGCTTAGTGCGACTGTTTGCAGCAGTGCGTCCTGTGGGGGGAGGCTCCACCTGCTCGAAACAGGCGCCAAAAACAGCCAACATCTACTCCATGGGAGGGGGCGGGAGGGGGGGGGTGCGAGGGCCCGTGCCGATCGGCAAAACGACGAAAACAAGAATGATCACAATACGTTCTGCATGTTGGGACAGCCCCGTGTAAGCCCCAACGGTATTGCCATTGGGTAGCGTGTGACAGCATCTCCGATGCCGCCTTTCTAAGGCCGCCCGTGGACGCGACGAGCCGCTGGTGCTCGCGGGCTCTGAAGACGAGCGCCTGAGCAGCAGGAGGAGGAGGAGGAGGAGGAGGATGAGGCGGAGGAGCAGGCGGAGGAGGAGGAGGAGGCGGAGGAGGAGGGGGAGGAGGAGGAGGAGGAGGAGGAGGAGGAGGAGGAGGAGGAGGAGGAGGAGGAGGAGGAGGGGAGGAGGAGGAGGAGGAGGAGGAGGAGGAGGAGGAGGAGGAGGAGGAGGAGGAGGAGGAGGAGAGGAGGAGGAGGGAGGAGGAGGAGGAAGAGGAGGAGGTGGAGGAGGAGGATGAGGAGCAGGAGGAGGAGGAGGAGGAGGAGGAGAAGGAGGAGGAGATGGAGGAGGAGATGGTGGAGGAGATGGTGGAGGAGGAGGACGAGGGGGAGGGAGAAGAAGGCGATTTTAACTCGAGAGCAGTGGTGACGCCACTCCCGGGCAAAAAGCTAGCCGCGTTGTCTTTGCCAGATGCCTCTTACGCCCTCGCGGGTCCGTGCACATCCGAAGAGCTTGGGCGAATTCCTGACAGAGAACTTGCGAAGTCAGAGCGGGTTCCAAAGCGATCCCAAATCAAATCCATCGATATGCCATCGCCCACACTTCTGTCAGGGCTTGCCATTCTTTGTGTTGACGGACTGCCAGGACATTCGCTGGGGCCGAGATGCACATTGTGGAGGGCGCCAGGGTGTCGTACCAGAGCGATATCGAGGGGAGGACCGGGAAACCGTTCGCCTCCATGTGGCAGGCGCCCGTCGGGGAGGGGAAGGAGGCGGAGAGCACAGCCGTAAATCAATTGCTTTTCAAGTCAATCGGGGAAGGGGCATATACTGTAACTACCCCGAGTGGGTGGGTGGGTGGGTGGGAGCGTCACCTTCATCCTCAACCGCATCCCTAGCAAGGGGAACACTACACCTCCCCCTCCCCACCACCATCTTGTCCTTCTCATCCTCTGCCAGGTGGAGGGGTCGCCTATCTCTTCATGCTAAGTCTACTAGGGCACCCAGCTGTTTGCTAGGGGCTGTCGTGTCCTAGCCCCGGACCCCGCAACAAGCCTCTGCTTAGCTCAGTGCGCGTTCAGCAAGTCGCGTCCGCATGCCCAGTAAGCCAACGCTTTCCCTGAGCTCAGCACTATAAATCTAACAGCCGAGTAGAGCCTCACCAGGACCGTACTCGTCGGTCGTTGAAGGTAGGTATTCTTGGACTCTCAGATCCCAGTCTACTTCAAGCGCTTTACTATTGTAGAGGCCTCCGGCTGGTGCCGCCGATCCGGGACGATCCCGCTGTCAGAAGGACGCTTTCGCCCCAGCGCGCTTGTTCAAACGTAAGTGGTCTGGAAACAGCATGGAGGCATTGAGTGGGCTTCTTGAGGGGCCTCGACGACGCATCTTCGGGGCCTCCTGGGGGGGGCGTCTTGGAGGTGATTGTTGAGCCTCTTGGGGGCCTTTTGGGCTTCTTGGGGGGCATGTAGGAGGTATCCTGGAGGCCTCCTGGGGGTGTGTAGGAGGTAATTTTCAAGCCTTCGGGAGCGCTTTTGTAAGCCTTTTGGGGGCTTCTTGAGGGCCACTTGGAGCCTCTCGGGGCTTCTTGGGGACTCCTAGGGCCATTTTGGTGCCTCCTGGGCGCTTCTTGGGCCGTCTTGGGCCGTCTTGGGCCTTCTGGGGCCGTCATGGAGCCCTCTTGGGCGCTTCTTGGGCCTGTCCTGGGGCCCGCTTGGGCTGTCTTGGGGACCTCCCGGGCAGTCCTGGGCCCTTCTTGGACCGACTTGGGGCCCTCTTGAGAGCCTCTGGGCCTGTTTTGGGGGTCTCTTGGGCCGTGTTGGACACTGCGAAGGCCGAAGAAGCGAAAATGCGAAACATTTTCGTTTTCCTAAGGGAAGGGAACAGATTTTCTGTCGTCGGGCACTCTTAGGAGGTGTCGGGAGGGTACGTCGGAGGCTTCCGGAGCTGTCTGAGGAACATATTGAGCGTCTTGGAGCGATGTTTCGGCCACTCAGGGCCCTCTTGGGCCGTCTGGGCGGTCGCTGGGTTTTTTTGAGCCCGCGTTCGAGCTCTCTGGGGCGAGGGGCCGACCCGGAGTGAGCTGGAGCTCCGATTTTGCCACCAAAATTGCCCCCCCCCCCCCCCCCCCCCCTACCCCGGCAGAGCCACCCCGGCACCCACCCCCCCAGCAGAGCTGAAGCTCAAGAATTGAGGCTCAGGCTATATCTGAGGGTCTTTGAAACTCACACGCCGGATCGGCGGATTTCAAGAACCGATCTGCTTTTGCTGTGTTTTGTTCTTCTCTGGGAGGGCCTGAGATGATTTTTTGAATCCGACTTCCTACTTCATGTTTTACCCGCTTCTTTCGACCGGCGTGTACTGGTCATATTCCGTCCCCACATTCTAGCGGAGCCACTCTGCGGCATTCGCTTTGCAGGGTCGTTGAGCAGGAGCACCCCGTTGCATGCAGCCCCATTCGCGCAGATGTGATCAGCCAGTGTCATTGTGTGAGTCCCCCTGCCTCACCCCGCCACTATCGACATTGCGATCCCACAAAAGTCCAGCTGTCTGCTACTGTCCTGTCCAGCTCATCAAGAGGGTGGGTGTATTCGGGTGTACAGACGGACCTAGAATATAATAGCATCCTCCAAGAACACGAGAGCCTGCGCTCACCAAAGCACGCAGAGCATCCGAGGGTACGCTCACAAGGATTCACAAAAACGCCCAACATGCACGAATAATATTAGGGCACCCTCCCCGAACTGACCTCGATCTTATACTTCGTTCCGACTGTACCATCATCTCTTCCGCATCATAATCTCAGCACGGGCCTACCCGAGCTTCCCCGCCAGCGTGGAGTTTCACCTATGCCGTTCTAGCCATGCCGATCCGACCGTCAAGCGAAGCCGTTCAGTTCCAACCTCTGGGCAAGTCCGTTCGGGCCACCCGCCAATAACTGATACGTGCAACATGAGCGTACTGTGCATGTGTGTTTGTGCGTGTGTGTGTGTGTGTGTGTGCGTGTGTGTGTGTGTGTGTGTGTGTGTGTGTGTGTGTGTGTGTGTGTGTGTGTGTGTGCGTGTGTGTGTTTGTTAGTGCGTGCGCGCGCGTGTGTGTGTGTGTGTGTGTGTGTGTGAGAGTGTGAGTGTGTGTGTGTGTGTGTGTGTGTGTGTGTGTGTGCGTGCGTGCGTGCGTGCGTGCGTGCGTGCGTGCGTGCGTGTGTGCGTGTGTGCGTGTGTGTGAGAGTGTGTGTGTGTGTGTGTGTTTGTTTGTTTGTTTGTTTGTTTGTTTGTTACTGTGTGTGTGTGTGTCCGTAGCCCCTCTGGCTCAAGCCCCTCTGGCTCAAGCCCCTCTGGCTCAAGCCCCTCTGGCTCAAGCTCTGACTCAAGGCCATCTCGGCTCGAGCACGCCCCCGCTTCAGGTGCGCGCAGGGCCTGGTCCATGGCTGCTGGCGGCGCCGCTGGCCTCACTGGTGCTGCCTTGCGGCGGCGCCAGCGCCTGGCCGCTTCCGCCCGCGCCCAGCCGCCGGGCGTGGCGGTTGCGGTGTCCGCGGCGGCTGGCGGCTGGCTTGGTGCGGATGCCGCCGCTGCTGCTGGCCCCCTTCCAGTGGCCGGTGGCGGCCAGGCGGCGCTTCCGCTTTCGGCGCTGGCGCGGGCGGCCCCAGCGCCTGCCGCTGCTGCTGCTGGCGCTCTGTCAAGTGGTTTCTGTCAGGGACGGCGGGGGTGGTGGCGTATGGCCTGCTGTGTGCAGGCTCACCGGACACAATGATGGGCATTGGTTTTCGACAAGGATGGTGGGGGCCGGCATGTTTCCCGATGTGTGCTGTCACGTGCGCAGGCGCACCTGACACATTCTGCACGTGCCCCGAACGTGGCGCACCTGGCGCGGCTGAAGTATGCGGCACACCTGGCGCACGCGGAAGCACGTGGCGCATTTGGCGCACCAGGCGTGCCTGGCACGCTCGGGCCCCAGGGGTACGTGGCGCGCGTGGCGCGCATGGCACGCGTGGCGCACCTCGCCCCAGCGTCGCGCACATGGGCTCGGTTTTGGTTCCCAGTAGCTGTCTATCCAAAGACGACCGTTGAACATGCTGAGGCTCGGGTGTTACTTCTGTGTTGGGAGGGCGGGTGGGAGTGAGCTAGACGGCTTGCTGTCTGGAGGGTGTCTTGACCCAGCCCCTCACCCGATGCCCCACCCGACGCCCTGCCCGACGCCCTCCCAGACGCCTTTCCCGACACCTTGCCCTCCGACGGCCCTTCGGGCGCCCCTCCCGGCGCCCCTCCCGACGCCCTTCCCGACGCCCTTCCGGAGCACGACGCCGGCCCGACGCGCCTCACCCCCGAGGTGGCGCAGGAGGCGGGGGCGTCAGCGGCTTGTGAGACGGGTAACGCACAGGACAACGTCGTGCTGTGTGACCTCGAGCTCTACATTGCCTGGGCCCTGAGCGCGCTGCCCAAATACACGCAGCCCTTGCGACGTTGCCGCGCTCGGCCCTTCGTGAGCCAGAGGGCCTGGCTTGACCACCTGGCGGGCGCAACCTGAAGCCTGGCACGACGATGTCCGCTGCCGCGCCTGCATGGGGCTGATACGCGGCACCGTGTGCGGGGCGCCTGGCGGGCCCCTCCACGATGGCTGCTGGTAGGCTGTGCTGGAGCTGCGCGGCGACCGCCTGGAGGGTCGTGCCTCGGACGACGCATCCTGACGCGCGGGTCCCGGGATGGGCCCCTCTGGTTCCCGTTCAGTCGTCGGTCGCCTCGGCTAGTTGCAGGCCCCTGTCTTCACCTGGCCTTCTGGGGATTGGCATTCGCCGCGACCCGGCGCCAGACTCTGAAACCCTGGCTCTGGGACCCTCCTCCCGCCTCCTTTCTTCTCGGGGGGCTGCTGGTTTGCCCGCAAGGCTCGCCTGCTCCTGGTTTCTGTGAGGTGGCCTGGCTCCTTGGTCGTCTCGGTGTCCAACCACAGGTGTTGGCACCATTCCGGTGTCTTGGCACGCATGCAGCCCTCCAAGGCGGCGCGCTGCTTGGTAACAACTTGTGCTTGCTCCATTCCGATGCCCTGGCCGGGGCGCTTGCCCTCCAAGGTGGACGCTCCCATGTTCCAATGAGAAACGTGTGAGGGGTGTGCCGACATAGGTGTGGGGACTGCATGCGAGTTCCCCCACCAGGGCCTTCGGTGGAGCTCCCTATGGGGCCACGAAACGTGTGAGGGGTTTGCCGAAGTGGGTGTGGGGACCACATGCGGGCACCACCATTAGGGCCTTCGGTGGAGCTCCCTATAGGCCACGAAGCGTGTGAGGGATGTGCCGAAATGGGCGTGGGGACCGCATGCGGGCACCCCCCACTAGGGCCTTCGGTGGAGTTCCTTATAGGGCCACGAACCCTGCGAGGGGTGTGCCGATGTGGGGACCGCATGCGGTCACCCCCACTAGGGCCTTCGGTGGAGCTCCCTATGGGGCCACGAGGCGTGTGAGGGGTGTGCCAAAGTGAGGGGGGTGACGGCAGGAGGGAGGAGGGGGGGGAGGAGGAGTAGAGGAGAAGAGAAAAGAGGAGAACGCGTTGGACGCTCCCATGTTCCAGTGCGACTGCGCCAATCATTTGCTTATTTGCAGCGGAACGCCTCCTGGCTGCCTATCCCCCTGTCGCGCTCGCGCCCTCCGCGCCAGCGCCCCCCCCCTGCCCTGCTTGGCACGCGGCACCCCTAGGGCGGCGCCCCAGAGATCCGACGCTCCCCCAAAATGGGAGCGGCGGGAGTTTGGCAGCTGTTTCTGGCTCCAGAGGCCCTCGCTGGGGCCTCGGGCGCGTCGAGCAACGACTCAGGGCGAAGCACCAGCCCCGGGGAAGCGGTCCAGACGTCCGGGCCCCACGCGTCGAAAAAATTGGAGCAGGCAGCCGGACGTCAGGTTGTTGACAGGCCGCTGAGTGGTGCTGCGCGACGGCGAATGCCAAACGGCGTTTTGCAGCCGGACGTCTGGGGCGCCGGGTGGGCGGGCCCCCGCCCGGCCCCCTCCGGGCCGCCACCGCCCGCCACCGCCCTGCCGCTCCTGCGGCGGGGCCTCGGCCACCGCCCAGCGGACCCTGTGGCTGGGCTGCTGCCCGCCCCGCCCAGCTGTGATGCGTGTGCCGGCTGGGCGGGGCGCTTCTCTTCCTCCCTCCCACGCTGCCATGGCGCCGCCTGGGCCGCCGCCGCCGCGCGTTCCCAGCTGGCGCTTCCAGCCTCAGCTGCACCGCCTTGGCAGTCGTCAGCATCCTGGCGGCTGGTGCTGGTCGCGGTTTTCTGCAGCCCACACGGTTCGGCGCAGTCTCGGGGGGGCTTGTCGTGCATTCGCCTGGACTTTGGTCTGGCATCCAGCTGGCGCCGGCCCTCTGCAGCGAAGCCTGACGTTCCCGACAACGTGACGGACAATCGGATGCTCCCGCTTCCGCCGCCTCGTGGGCCTTCTTTCTGCTGCACTGGTTCACACTGCTCTTCACGTGTCCAGCGCCTGTAGCCTTGGCTTCGGTCCCTGGTGTGGCCGGATGCCGTCCCGCGTCCATTGCCAGGTCACTTCAGCCCCAGCTGGCCGTTCCGGCGCGCTCATCCTGAAACGCTTTCAGCCGTGAGTACCCTCCCCCGCCCTCCTGTCCTCTACTTCGCTCCATTTAGTTTGTCGAGCACCCCCAACAAATCGAAAGCCGTGCGGATTGCTTCTGCCGTGCTGTGATGGAAAGAGAGTGTGTGAGTGTGTGTGTGTGTGCGTGGAAAGTCGATGCAATTGCAACGTGTTGCGCCGTTCCGTGGTTTGGATTCATTCGCGCGTTGAAGGGACATGCGTGCGTGTGCATTTCAACAACACTCGAATCCAATAGTAGCCGGGCAGTCAACTGAAGAAACCAATCACCGTCAGGTCAACACATCAGGGAGACGCATCCTTACGTACAGTGCTTCACTACGTTTCCATGCGAACTCATCATTTGTTCCCCGTAGCACCCCCCCAGGAAACCGCACGCGCCTCCAGCCACCTGCCAAACGAACTCTGTTACCACCCCGAGGGCTTTGCAAACACATCGGGGGCAACGGGGGTTCTGGTTTTGGAAGGGGATTGGGACGGTCATCGCATCAGTATCCCGACACCTGCAACCATACTGCCCAGATGTCCGATGCCCAGCAAAGCAAAACGCAAACGGACTCTCCATGGCGTTCTGGGTGAACGTCCCAAGAACAGCTTGTAGCTTGCACAGCAGGTTCCAACGTTTCCGGCTGAACCCAGTGCTGAACGTGATGACCTGCCCTCTCAGCATGTGCCCCCATGGACTTCCCCCCCCGACTCCTCTTGCATGGCGGATCGAGAAGCACCCGGCACATAACCCCCGTCGGCCCGCGGACGTGCCCCTGAGATTCTTCAGATGGGACATCGCGCCCTTGGAATGGTTCGCACCCCGGTGCCCGCCCAGGTGGAGGGCGGTGGCGTCGGCATGGCGGGCGCCCTGGGCGCGCTCGCAGGCGGGGCGCGCCCGAACTGCTGCCGAGCCTTGACAACGGACGGCCGGAGCCCGCGCGCGCGCGCGGCTTGCGAGTCGTCAGTGGCCTCATGGGAAGACTCCTGCGGCGAGCCACCGCCCCCCCGCTGCTTCTTGACGCTCCAGTGTGACCGAGCTTTGTGTCCAGAGCTTGGACACGCTGTCGGACCATGTGTTCCCCGAGCCGTTGCTGGAAGGCCTGGGGGAACTCCTGGGGGAGGTGGAAGAAGAGGAGGAGGGCGCCTCTTGGGAGCCTTCTGGGGCACTCTTGCAGCCGCCTGGGGGTCCTCTTGGAGGCCTCTTGGGGGCCTTCTTGGGCCTCTTGCGGGTCGCTGGGGGCTTCATGGGGGCCTCTTTGGCCGGATTAGTCCGAAAACACAATGGATAGCCTGAACGTCCTGGCTTTGGGATCATCGTCGGTTCGGTCGGCAAGCGCGTGGGCCTGGTCAAGCGACTGAGCGCGTGTCGGGATCGATGCTCGGGAGGTGGGGCACAGTCCAGCAGTGCGTCGCAAGAAACGAGGCGAATAAGAGAGTAAGGCCCCGACGCGCACACACCAACCGCTGCAAGCGCGGTGGCGGACATGTTTAGCAGTTACAGCGGAATGATGTTAATTCACACGGGTCGGGCATGATACATTAATGGTTGATCCATGAGCAGAATGCCATCGTGTAGTTGCAATGCTTTCTCCGCTACTCTTGTCCATGAACCGCAAGGCGTGGGAGGTGATGGACCGGCTTTCTATTGATAGGGCAGCGGTGCGCGCTTCAATGCTCTGGGTCCGTGAGGGCGCTCCGCTGCCATCACATGCATCACGTTACAGTTTTATGCTCATGCTGCTGCGATCCATCGCTTCGGTTAACCACCATCTCAACCAGGCACCCTGTTGGAGCTTTGAATGCCACAGCCTGCTTCAATTCCCAAACAGTATTGAAGCGATTGGAATCTCATGCGACTGAGCGTGCCCAGCCTGACGGGTGGGCGGGCGGGCACCCTGAGGGGCGGGCGGATCCAAATGGGCGGGCGGGACATCGAGGCGGGTGGCCTTTCATGCACGCGAGCGAGCGGGCCCTAACGGGGGGTCGGGGCGGGCGGGCGGGCGGGCAGGCGGCGATGCGATGCGCTGGCGAAGCGGTCCGCTAGCGAAGCGGTCTGGGCGGCACGGTGCGGGCGAAACGGTCTGGGCGCGGGCGCAACGGCCCGGGCGGCACGGTCACCAGGCGAAATGGTTCGCGGGCAAAACGGCCCGGGCGGAGCGGCTCTCGGCGAGTCGGTTTTGCCCTGGAGGCAGGGGGGGGGGGCAGGGCGAGGGGGGGAGGAGGGGGTGATCCAGCTTCGAGTTGCGCGCAAACAGCCCCCCCAGGCAGTCACGGCTGGCCTCAACAACCCCCCCCGAGTATTCCCAGTTGGCTTCGACAGGCCCCCCGAGTAGCGCGGGGCGGCCTCGAGGCCTCGGCCCCGTGGCGCGGAGCGCTCCAGGGGCGCCGCCAGAGGCGGCGCCAGGGTGTGGAAGACATGCCCACCGGGGCGCCTGTGGAGGCCCGCTGGGACTACACCCACCTGGGCCAGGGGCAGCGATCGGGGGGGGGGAAAGGCACAAGGGACGGGCTGCATCGACCCGCCATCGCCCATTGGATCGCCGAGAAGGGGGCCCAACGGCCCCCGGGCCGCCCCAGGAGAGGTGCGGCCTCGCTGTCGGGGGCCTGCCGCAGAGCCCTCGGCGATGCCTCGCCGCTTCCCGGGTCGAGGCATCCCCCCCCAGGCCAGCGCCCCCCCCCCAATCGTTGCCCCTCCCTGGGGGCCCAGACCCCCGACGTCATGTGATTTTTTCATGAAGCGACCCCCAGAGGTCCGAACCCACTCCCCGGGCTTGGTTTTTCATCCTGGATCGTTTTTTGACGGTCCCGAGGCCCCGTGAGGGCCCCTAGAGGCCGAACGTAGCGAAAAAGCACCCGTTGTGATTTTTGTTCATGGCCCGAGGGTGTCTGGGGGGATTGCCCGTGCGGCCCGAAGCCTCAACCAGGGGGGAGGCGGAGCAGGGATGCGGGGCCGAGAGAGGTGGGCCGGGGCGAGCGGAGCCGAGACGCCCCCAGGCCTCGCGGCGGCGCCTATGTCGGCGGTGGGCGCCAGCGCCTACTCGCCGTACGGCGCGGCGGCGCCCGCCACGCTGGGGGTGCCCGGATATGTGCCGGGTCGCAATGATGATGATGATGATGCTGATGCTGATGATGATGATGATGATGATGATGATGATGATGATGATGATGATGATGCGATGTTGATGATGCTGCTGCTGCTGCTGATGATGATGATGATGATGATGATGATGTTGATGATGCTGCTGCTGATGATGATGATGCTGATGCTGCTGGATGATGATGATGCATGTGATGATGATGATGATGATGATGATGATGATGATGAGATGATGAGAGGAGAGGAGGAGGAGGAGAGGAGGAGAGAGGACTTGGAGGAGGAGGAGGAGTTTGTGAGGAGAGAGGAGGAGGAGAGAGGAGGGCTGAGGAGGAGGAGGAATGAGGAGGGAAGGAGCGAGGAGGAGGAGGCGGAGGAGGAGGAGGAGGTTAGTAAGGCCCATGAATGAATGAATGAATGAATGAATGAATGAATGAATGAATGAAGGAGGAGGAGGATGAGGAGGAGGAGGATGAGGAGGAGGAGGAGGAGGAGGAGGAGGGTAGGGAGAAGCATGCGTATGACTATGCAGAGGGGGAGTACTTCGGGTGTGGGAGGGCGAGGCGGGATGTGCTGTCTGAATGGTGAGGTCTCGCTCTGCGCCGCTCACGCCGCCCACGCACCGCCTTCACAAGCAGGGTGTGGACGAGTGGCAGCGTCGGGAGCGGAGGAGACGGCAGAGGCAGCCCCGCGGCGCGCCAGGTCTGCCCTCCGTGGTCCCCAGCGCCGTCCCTGTTCTTCCCGCAGGCTGGCGCGCCGACCGCGTCGCGGTGGACCGTGCACGATGTCTGAGCTGCTCGTGAGTTGCCATCGTTGCCAGATTCGCTGTCGCCGCCGAGAGCTAACATGTTACGGACTCCGATTCTCAAAGCCGGAAGCGCGGCAGAGTGCTACTTTTTCTGCTCGCGTCTACAGTCGGGAACGTCTGCTTAGCGTGTCGCGCCGCTGGTTCCGGCCCACCACGCTTCGGCGCGACACGCTAACCTCGTCCCGGTCCCCGAGCGTCACCGTCCCGAGCTTTTCCCGGTCTCCTGGCCCGCGGGGCGGAGTTACACGCTGTCCGCTCGCACAGCATAGCTTGTCGCCAGTGCCGCCGCCGAGACACGCTAAGTAAAAGTTCCTGGCCGTATTGGCTGGCTTCATTAGCGGGGCCCCGTGGGCGAACGTCAAGCTTTTCCACGAGACTGGGGAGACCGCGAGAGCCCGTCGACGGGCACTATCCGAAGGGATGAAGCCAAGACGCTGACATGAGGAGCACCTCGGGTTCGGAAAAGGGGCTCGCGGTTGCCCAGGTCCTGCCATGGCTGCCCCTCCGGTGCTCCTGGTGCACCGGGGCGATGTTGGGGTCACGAGGGAGCTTCGTTCCTTGACGTAGTCGTCCTCGTGTCGTGGTCTCAGTCGTAATCGTAGTCGTCGTCGTCGTCGTTGTTGTGCGGCGGGTGCCGGGGAGAAGTTGCTATTTTCTATTATTGGTTGGGCCCCAGTCCGTCAATAAGGGTTTCGAAGGGATAATTCGTTTCCACTATTGGGTGGGTGTGGTTCTAAAGACCTGTTGAGATTATTCAGCGTTCCTTATCTTGGCATCGCACGGACCGGCGAGGACCATCGAGGAGCATTCTGGATCACACGCGCAATGCCGAAATATACAAGGGGAATGGACGTCTGAGCGACGGCGAGAAGACTCGTATGAATAAGAAGAAAACGAGTAATACGACTCACAATCATAGTAGTAATGATAATAGTACTTATCACAATATAAGAAGTATGAATCACAAAAGCAATACTATTAGTCATAATAGTACACATCTTATCGATACTGATAGTAGTAATAGTAGCGGGACAAAACATACTTCAATTATTATTGTCACAAAAATCGTATTACTGTGAATACTTAAGCATGGCGCTGATAATACCAACAGTAATACTTCTCACACAAAGTAACATTCATACCTTTATTGATACTACCAACAGCATTAGGATTATTATTAAGGAGAAGGCTAGTACTACTCATACTCGTTAAATTGTTATTCGTAATATTATCAGTATGGTTATTAGTAGTAGCGATGCTAATACTACTGCTACCAGTAATGTACATGACACGGGTCTCAACAGTAACTCAATGCATCATACTAATAACGCAACTAGTAAGAACATTAATACGAGAGATAATACCAGTCATACTTATACTACGAATTAAAATGTTATCAATCATACCTGTTGCCCCTGGCATAAGAAGAAGAGGGGGCGAACCTCAGCAGAAGGAGACCCAGATGAAGGAGCGGGGGCAACACTTCGCAGAAAAAGAAGAAATATAAGGAGAAGCAGGAGGAGGAGGAGGAGGAGGAGGATGAGGAGGAGGGAGGAGGAGGAGGAGGAGGAGGGAGGAGGAGGAGGAGGAGGAGGAGGAGGAGGAGGAGGAGGAGGAGGAGCCACCGCCACGACGGCGTCAGGGACTGGCTCGCCGGCTGGCTGCAGGCCCGGGGCGCAACGGGCGTGGGCACGGAGAATTTCGTGCCCGCCTGGGACCGGGCTCGGGCGGACGGCTCTGTCGAGGCAGCCCGCCTCGACGTGGTCTTCACCGACCCCGCGGCCGGCGTGTCCTACGTCGACGTGGTGGTCACGGACGCCGCCCTGGGCGCAGACACGCCGGCGGGCCAGAGCCGAGCCGTCCGGGACGGCGCGGCCGCGGCAGCCGGGGAGGAACGCAAACACAGGCGCTACCCGGGCCCGGCCCTCACGGCCTTCGCGCTGGAGGCGCTGGGGCGCGCTTGGGCGGAGGCGCAGG
>CAUYUJ010008919.1:0-37303 GCA_963575745.1 Prorocentrum cordatum
TTCCCCAAATTGGCCATTTCGCTCGAGACATCCTCGAAAAATCGAGGTGTTGGAGGCTATCGTTTAAGACGTCTTATGTTAAAAATGACGGTTTCGCTCGAGACATCCTCGAAAAATCGGGATGTTGAAAAATATCAAAAATTTTTGTTATGCATGAAAAATGAGCGTTTCGCTCGAGACATCCTCGAAAAAATGAGATGCCGACAGAGGTGTTTTAGAACCTCTTATGTTAAAAATGACGTTTTCGCTCGGGACGTCCTCAGAAAATGAGCAGGTGGTCTGCCGTGCTCCTGTGTGGAGCACGGCAGACCACGGCCAATTCGCTCGAGACATCCTCAAAAAATCGAGGTGTGGTCTGCCGTGCTCCTGTGTGGTCTGCCGTGCTCCTGTGGTCTGCCGTGCTCCCCACAGGAGCACGGCAGACCGCGCGTAGGAACCGAGAGGAGCACGGCAGACCAAGACGAGGAGCACGGCAGACCAGGCTAGGAACCGAGAGGAGCACGGCAGACCAAGACGAGGAGCACGGCAGACCAGGCACCAAGAGCGCCCTCAAGACGACGGAAAGGATGACCAAGACGAGGAGCACGGCAGACCAAGACGAGGAGCACGGCAGACAATGCTTTAAGAGTGCCCTCAAGACGGCCGAACAACGGCAGACCCCATAGGAGCACGGCAGACCACAGAAGAGCACGGCAGACCAACAAGAGCACGGCAGACCACACAAGAGCACGGCAGGCCACACAGGAGCACGGCAGACCACACAGGAGCACGGCAGACCACAAAGGAGCACGGCAGACCACACAAGAGCACGGCAGACCCCACAAGAGCACGCCAGACCCCACAGGAGCACGGCAGACCCCACAGAGCACGGCATAGCAGACCCACAAAGGCAGCGCGAATCAACACAGAGCAAGGCAAACCAACGCGAGCACGGCAGACACACAAGCACGGCAAGACCCCCACAGTACAAAAGGCAGACCCCAAAGGACACGGCAGACCACCGGAGCACGGCAGACCACACAGGAGTACGGCAGACCCCACATGAGCACGGCAAATCCCAAATGAGCACGGCAGACCACAAGATCACGGCAGACCACACAGGAGCACGGCAGACTCCACAGGAGCACGGCAGACCACAAAGGAGCACGGCAGACCACACAGGAGCCCGGCAGACGCCACAGGAGCACGGCAGACGCCACAGGAGCACGGCGGAACCCACAGGAGCACGGCAGTCCGCGCGCGGGTACAACATAAACGCGCCTTTTTGTTGTACCCCGAACGCCGCTGGCGTTTCCCCAACAGGAGCACGGCAGATCTCACAGGCGCGCGGCAGACCCCAAATGCGCACGGCCGACCACAGGAGCACGGCAGACCCCAAATGAGTACGGCAGACCCCAAAAGAGCACCGTAGACGCCTCAGGAGCACGGCTGACCACACAGGAGCACGGCAGCCTGGGCCGGTTCCGGCGCCGTCCGGCGCCGGAAAATTGAATTCCGAGGCGGTGCCGAAAAAAGGCCACTCCAAGACATATTTTTCTTTCGAAAATATTGATTTTCTGCTCCCGGCGCCCGGGAACCCCTTCCGGTCCGCTTCTGGCACCCGGGCCGGCGCTCGAGCCAAACGCCCGGGCCAGCACCCGGGCCAGCGCCCGGGCCGGTTCCGGCGCCGGCCGGCGCCGGAAAATTGAATTCCGAGGCGGTGCCGAAAAAAGGCCACTCCAAGACATATTTTTCTTTCGAAAATATTGATTTTCTGCTCCCGGCGCCCGGGAACCCCTTCCGGGCCGCTTCCGGCCCCCGGGCCGGCGCTCGAGCCGAACGCCTGGGCCAGCACCCGGGCCAGCGCCCGGGCCGGTTCCGGCGCCGGCCGGCGCCGGAAAATTGAATTCCGAGGCGGTGCGGAAAAAAGGCCACTCCAATACATATTTTTCTTTCGAAAATATTGATTTTCTGCTCCCGGCGCCCTGGAACCCCCTTCCGGGCCGATTCCGGCACCCAGGCCGGCGCTCGAACCGAACGCCCGGGCCGGCACCTGGGCTGGCGGCCGACGCGCGATGCGCTGCCACAAGCCAGCTCCCCGCAAGATCGGTCCAGATGGGAGGGACGGAGCTGGCGGAAGGACCACCAGAACCTGCTCCAGCCTCCCACACCCTGTCTGCTACCACAACAGAGCACGCAACCACACAGGAAAACGCGCAAACCAGCCAGCGGAAGGCCAACCCCAATGAGCAGGTACCGACCCACGTTCGCACGGCAGACCGCACAGGAGCACGGCAGACCGCACATGAGCACGGCAGACCAAGAAGGAGCACGGCAGACCACACAGGAGCACGGCAGACAACACAGGAGCACGGCAGACCACACAGGACACGGCAGACCCCACGGGAGCACGGCAGACCACACAGGAGCACGGCAAACCACACAAGAGCACGGCAGACCATACAGGAGCACGCCAGACCACACAGGAGCACGGCAGACCACACGTTCGCACGGCAAACACCACATGAGCACGGCAGACCCCAAAGGAGCACGGCAGACCACAGGAGCACGGAAGACCGCACAGGAGCACGGCAGACCACACAGGAGCACGGCAAACCAAGAAGGAGCACGGCAGACCACAGGAGCACCGCAGACGCCACAGAAGCACGGCAGATCGTCGTCGTCGTCGACGACGGACAAACAAAAGACAAGACAGGCTGGAACAGAAAAAGTAGGCTGGGCGACAACGGGTGGGGGCCCGCGTGGCCGAGAGAAAAGCACGGTGTCGACACCATGATGTGGCCAGGGCAGCAGACTACCTCGACAGACCAGCGCGGCAGGCCACCATTTAGTCTGTTCTGTTGCGTTATGGGTTTCTCTGACGTTCTCGCCAATACGGTCTCTGACGCACGTGGTGGATAAAAAACGGCGCTTCCCGTTCTTGTCCGGTCAGGTTCCCCAACATGGCCATTTCGCTCGAGACATCCTCGAAAAATCGAGGTGTTGGAGGCTATCGTTTAAGACGTCTTATGTTAAAAATGACGGTTTCGCTCGAGACATCCTCAAAACATCTGGATGTTGAAAAATATCAAAAAATTTTGTTATGCATGAAAAATGAGCGTTTCGCTCGAGACATCCTCGAAAAAATGAGATGCCGACAGAGGTGTTTTAGAACCTCTTATGTTAAAAATGACGTTTTCGCTCGGGACGTCCTCAGAAAATGAGCAGGTGGTCTGCCGTGCTCCCGTGTGGAGCACGGCAGACCACGGCCATTTCGTTCGAGACATCCTCAAAAAATCGAGGTGTGGTCTGCCGTGCTCCTGTGTGGTCTGCCTTGCTCCTGTGGTCTGCCGTGCTCCCCACAGGAGCACGGCAGACCGCGCGTAGGAACCGAGAGGAACACGGCAGACCAAGACGAGGAGCACGGCAGACCAGGCTTAGGAACCGAGAGGAGCACGGCAGACCAAGACGAGGAGCACGGCAGACCAGGCACCAAGAGCGCCCTCAAGACGAAGGAAAGGATGACCAAGACGAGGAGCACGGCAGACCAAGACGAGGAGCACGGCAGACTATGCCCTAAGAGTGCCCTCAAGACGGCCGAACAACGGCAGACCCCATAGGAGCACGGCAGACCACAGAAGAGCACGGCAGACCAACAGGAGCACGGCAGACCACACAAGAGCACTTCCGTAGCCATTTTGGCTCAAGCCAGCTTGTTCAGGCGTGCTTGGGCAGGCGATGGCGCGGGAGGTTCTGCGGGGCGCGGCTGGTGCCCGTGCCTCGGCAGACCGTCTGGTGCAGAAATTGGTCAAGCAGCACGCGGAGGCCCGCGAGGAGGCCGACTCCCTGAGGCGCACCCTTCGGCAGCTCCTGGGCGGCTTCGAGGTTCTCATCGGGGACGCGGAGCTGGCGGACCGCGTGGCGGCGCTGATTCCTGCCTTGCGCGCACTCCTTAAGGGCGAGACGCCCTCGCCCGAGGACGTGCTCAGGCGCAACGTCGCGCTACACGCCGACGCCGAGGGCGAGAGCGTGGCAGAGGCGCGGCCCGCGCGCCTTCGGCAGATGCAGAGGAGTGCGCGTCTCGAAGCTCGTCTGCAGGGCGTCGGTGGCGCGGAGGTGCTCGGGCGGAAGCTGAGCGCCGTGGAGGGCAACCCGGCCGTGCTTCGCGAGCAGGCTGCCCCGTTCTGGCCGCGGCACCCCCCAGGAGTCTGGGAGCAGCTGGGCGGCGCCGGCTGGGAGAGCAGGACTGCGAGCGGTGCTGCACGCGCGGAGGCGCGGCCGCCGCGGGCGCGGGACGCCTTCCTCACGGTCCAGCGCGTTGGGCCTTGGGAGACGCTGCCCCCCGTGTCCATCCGCTGCACGTGTGGCGCCGTGGTCTTCGCCTCGGCTGGTCTTCACGCGCGTACTGACGCTGCGGCTGGTGCTGGAGGGCCCCTGCCGACGGGCTCCGCGGGCTCGGGTGTTGGTCACGTTGAGGCCGTCTCCAGCCCCGCGGGCAATGCGGCCGACTCGGCCGAGTTCGACTACCAGGAGGTGGGTGCGGCCGAAGCTGAAGTGGATACGGCCTGCTCGGTTTCGGAGGCGGCGCCACTGGCCAGCACTGCGGTTCTGGCGTACCTGCACGCTCACCCTGCGGCGCTCCTCTCGGGAGGCGGCGGGGCCCTCGCGGCTCCTGTGGCTGGCGGTACTGGTCCAGGCGCTGGTTTCGAGGGCAGCCGCGTCCGCAGGAAGCGTGGTGCCAGCGCGGGGCGGCGCGCCCGTCGCGTCCGCTTCGACCTGCGTCCCGTCGTCATCGGCACGGCCTTCGAGGAGGAGTCGGAGGAGGCCCCCCCGCGCGGAGGCAGGGCTGGCGGCGTGGACGAGCCCGTCCGCGGTCTCTGGGCCTTTTTGGACGGCCTCTCGGTAGCATCGATCGCCTGTGTTGCTCACGGGCCCTCGCTCGCGCTCGAGAGGCTCCTCGTCCTTGCCGAGGCCCAGGTGCAGGACGGTTAGCCTTGCGTGCGGACGCTAATTCCGTTTGCTCCGTGCATTAGCATTTCTTGTATTTGAATGTGTACGTGAGCTTGCAACACTACGCTGTTGTCGTCTCTGGAGCTACGAGGTCTGTGAGTGAGTCCTTCCTCCGTGGCCTTGCGTGCGGACGCTAATTCCGTTTGCTCCGTGCATTAGCATTTCTTGTATTTGAATGTGTACGTGAGCTAGCCTTCGGTGCAGCTTCGCTGCTTCTGCATGCCTCTCGGCTCTGCCCGCCCTCGTGGCCCTGGGGCCTAGGCGCCCCCGTTGGCCCTGGCGGCCTGCCCTCGGTGAGGCCCGAAGCGGCCCCCCGTGAGGGTGTGCTGGAGGTTGGCCCTAAGCGGCCCCTCGGGGAGGGCGGCCCGAAGCGGCCCCCTCCTGCTGGCCCTGGAGGCTCCTGGGAGAGAGCCTCGGGCCCACCTTTTTTCCAGCCTTTAGAGGCCCCGCAGTCCACAGTCCACACAAGAGCACGGCAGGCCACACAGGAGCACGGCAGACCACACAGGAGCACGGCAGACCACAAAGGAGCACGGCAGACCACACAAGAGCACGGCAGACCCCACAAGAGCACGGCAGACCCCACAGGAGCACGGCAGTCCCCACAGGAGCACGGCAGAGCAGACCCAAAAGGAGCACGGCAGACCACACAGGAGCAAGGCAAACCACAGGAGCACGGCAGACCACACAGGAGCACGGCAGACCCCACAGTAGCAAGGCAGACCCCAAAGGAGCACGGCAGACCACCAGAGCACGGAAGACCACACAGGAGTACGGCAGACCCCACATGAGCACGGCAAATCCCAAATGAGCACGGCAGACCACAAGAGCACGGCAGACCACACAGGAGCACGGCAGACTCCACAGGAACACGGCAGACCACAAAGGAACACGGCAGACCACACAGGAGCCCGGCAGACGCCACAGGAGCACGGCAGACGCCACAGGAGCACGGCGGAACCCACAGGAGCATGGCAGACCGCGCGCGGTTACAACATAAACGCGCCTTTTTGTTGTACCCCGAACGCCGCTGGCGTTTCCCCAACAGGAGCACGGCAGATCTCACAGGCGCGCGGCAGACCCCGAATGAGCACGGCCGACCACAGGAGCACGGCAGACCCCAAATGAGTACGGCAGACCCCAAAAGAGCACCGTAGACGCCTCAGGAGCACGGCTGACCACACAGGAGTACGGCAGCCTGGGCCGGTTCCGGCGCCGGCCGGCGCCGGAAAATTGAATTCCGAGGCGGTGCCGAAAAAAGGCCACTCCAAGACATATTTTTCTTTCGAAAATATTGATTTTCTGCTCCCGGCGCCCGGGAAACCCCTTCCGGGCCGCTTCTGCCACCCGGGCCGGCGCTCGAGCCAAACGCCCGGGCCAGCACCCGGGCCAGCGCCCGGGCCGGTTCCGGCGCCGGCCGGCGCCGGAAAATTGAATTCCGAGGCGGTGCCGAAAAAGGCCACTCCAAGACATATTTTTCTTTCGAAAATATTGATTTTCTGCTCCCGGCGCCCGGGAACCCCTTCCGGGCCGCTTCCGGCACCCAGGCCGGCGCTCGAACCGAACGCCCGGGCCGGCACCTGGGCTGGCGGCCGAGCCGGATCCAGCGCTGGCGTCGGCTCTGGCCGTCGCCGGAAAAATTGAATTCCGAGGCCGCGCTAACAAACCTCATCCAAACAGATTTTTCGAAAGTGCATCATTTCTGCTCCCGGCGCTCGGAGGCTTCTGCGTCTCAAGGAGAGGTGGAGCAGACATTAAAGGAGGTAAAAGCAAGCACACGAACGCTATGACGCGCGATGCGCTGCCACAAGCCAGCTTCCCGCAAGATCGGTCCAGAGTGGGAGGGGACGGAGCTGGGCGGGTGAAGGACCACCAGAGCACTGCTCCAGCCTTCCCTCAGCCCTGGGTCTGCTGACCACACAGGAGCACGGCAGACCACACAGGAGCGCGGCAAACCACAAAGGAGCAAAGCAGACCCCAAATGAGCACGGCAGTCCACACGTTCGCACGGCAGACCGCACAGGAGCACGGCAGACCGCACATGAGCACGGCAGACCAAGAAGGAGCACGGCAGACCACACAGGAGCACGGCAGACCACACAGGAGCACGGCAGACCACACAGGACACGGCATACCCCACGGGAGCACGGCAGACCACACAGGAGCACGGCAAACCACACAAGAGCACGGCAGACCATACAGTAGCACGCCAGACCACACAGGAGCACGGCAGACCACACCTTCGCACGGCAAACTCCACAGGAGCACGGCAGACCCCAAAGGAGCACGGCAGACCACAGGAGCACGGCAGACCGTCTTCGAGGCCTCTTGGGCCGTCTTGGGGCCCTCTTGGAGCCATCTTAGCCGGCTTGGAGGCCATCTTGGCCGTCTTGGAAGACATCTTGGGCGTCTTGGAGGCCTCTTGCGCCGTGTTAGGGCCCTCTTGGGACCGTCTTGGGGACTTCTTGGGCCGTTTCGGGGCCATCTTGAAGGCCTCTTGGGCGATCTTAAAGCGATCTTGGGGGCCTCTTGGGCCGTCTTGGGCCGTCGGAACGCGGCAGGCCATCATTAGTCTGTTCTGTTGCGTTTATGGGTTTCTCTGACGTTCTCGCCAATACGGTCTCTGACGCACGTGGTGGATAAAAAACGGCGCTTCCCGTTCTTGTCCGGTCAGGTTCCCCAAAAAGGCCATTTCGCTCGAGACATCCTCGAAAAATCGAGGTGTTGGAGGCTATCGTTTAAGACGTCTTATGTTAAAAATGACGGTTTCGCTCGAGACATCCTCAAAAAATCGGGATGTTGAAAACTATCAAAAATTTTTGTTATGCATGAAAAATGAGCGTTTCGCTCGAGACATCCTCGAAACAATGAGATGCCGACAGAGGTGTTTTAGAACCTCTTATGTTAAAAATGACGTTTTCGCTCGGGACGTCCTCAGAAAATGAGCAGGTGGTCTGCCGTGCTCCTGTGTGGAGCACGGCAGACCACGGCCATTTCGCTCGAGACATCCACAAAAAATCGAGGTGTGGTCTGCCGTGCTCCTGTGTGGTCTGCCGTGCTCCTGTGGTCTGCCGTGCTCCCCACAGGAGCACGGCAGACCGCGCGTAGGAACCGAGAGGAGCACGGCAGACCAAGACGAGGAGCACGGCAGACCAGGCTTAGGAACCGAGAGGAGCACGGCAAACCAAGACGAGGAGCACGGCAGACCAGGCACCAAGAGCGCCCTCAAGACGACGGAAAGGATGACCAAGACGAGGAGCACGGCAGACCAAGACGAGGAGCACGGCAGACTATGCTTTAAGAGTGCCCCCTCAAGACGGCCGAAAACGCAGACCCATAGAACACGGCAAGAGAACCACAGCAAGCACGCAGACCAACAGAGCACGGCAGACCACACAAAGCACGCAAGCCCCACCGGAGCACGGCAGACCACACAGGAGACGGCATACCCCACGGGACGCCCCCCCCCCCCCCCCCCCCCCCCCCGCCACCCACCCCCCCCCACCCCCCCCACCCCCCCCCACCGCATACCCACACAAGAGCACGGCAAACCCCACAAGAGCACGGCAGACCCCACAGGAACACGGCAGACCCCACAGGAGCACGGCAGAGCAGACCCAAAAGGAGCACGGCAGACCACACAGGAGCAAAGCAAACCACAGGAGCACGGCAGACCACACAGGAGCACGGCAGACCCCACAGTAGCAAGGCAGACCCCAAAGGAGCACGGCAGACCACCGGAGCACGGCAGACCACACAGGAGTACGGCAGACCCCACATGAGCACGCAAATCCCAAATGAGCACGGCAGACCACAAGAGCACGGCAGACCACACAGGAACACGGCAGACTCCACAGGAGCACGGCAGACCACAAAGGAGCACGGCAGACCACACAGGAGCCCGGCAGACGCCACAGGAGCACGGCAGACGCCACAGGAGCACGGCGGAACCCACAGGAGCACGGCAGACCGCGCGCGGGAACAACATAAACGCGCTTTTTTGTTGTACCCCGAACGCCGCTGGCGTTTCCCCAACAGGAGCACGGCAGATCTCACAGGCGCGCGGCAGACCCCAAATGAGCACGGCCGACCACAGGAGCACGGCAGACCCCAAATGAGTACGGCAGACCCCAAAAAAGCACCGTAGACGCCTCAGGAGCACGGCTGACCACACAGGAGCACGGCAGACCACACAGGAGCGCGGCAAACCACAAAGGAGCAAGGCAGACCCAAACGAGCACGGCAAGTCCACACGTTCGCACGGCAGACCGCACAGGAGCACGGCAGACCCCACATGAGCACGGCATACCAAGAAGGAGCACGGCAGACCACACAGGAGCACGGCAGACCACACAGGAGCACGGCAGACCACACAGGACACGGCAGACCCCACGGGAGCACGGCAGACCAAACAGGAGCACGGCAAACCACACAAGAGCACGGCAGACCAAACAGGAGCACGCCAGACCACACAGGAGCACGGCAGACCACACGTTCGCACGGCAAACTCCACAGGAGCACGGCAGACCCCAAAGGAGCACGGCAGAGGTACGTGGCACTGCTGTGGTATGCCGTACTAAAAACGTGGAATATCTCATAAGCCCAGGGGACAAAAGGACGCTTCCCGTTCTTGTCCGGTCAGGTTTCCCAAAATGGCCATTTCGCTCGAGACATCCTCGAAAAATCGAGGTGTTGGAGGCTATCGTTTAAGACGTCTATGTTAAAAATGACGGTTTCGCTCGAGACATCCTCAAAAAATCGGGATGTTGAAAAATATCAAAAATTTTTGTTATGCATGAAAAATGAGCGTTTCGCTCGAGACATCCTCGAAAAAATGAGATGCCGATAGAGGTGTTTTAGAACCTCTTATGTCAAAAATGACGTTTTCGCTCGGGACGTCCTCAGAAAATGAGCAGGTGGTCTGCCGTGCTCCCGCGTGGAGCACGGCAGACCACGGCCATTTCGCTCGAGACATCCTCAAAAAATCGAGGTGTGGTTTGCCGTGCTCCTGTGTGGTCTGCCTTGCTCCTGTGGTCTGCCGTGCTCCCCACAGGAGCACGGCAGACCGCGCGTAGGAACCGAGAGGAGCACGGCAGACCAAACAACACGCTGGCCAGCATAGACCGAGAGTATGGGGTAGGGTAGGTGAGTGATGAAAAGGTAAAGAACCTCAAGCATCATGCAAAGCGCTGCAAAATACGGGAGCACGGCAGACCAGGCACCAAGAGCGCCCTCAAGACGACGGAAAGGATGACCAAGACGAGGAGCACGGCAGACCAAGACGAGGAACACGGCAGACTATGCCCTAAGAGTGCCCTCAAGACGGCCGAACAACGGCAGACCCCATAGGAGCACGGCAGACCACAAAAGAGCACGGCAGACCAACAGGAGCACGGCAGACCACACAAGAGCACGGCAGGCCACACAGGAGCACGGCAGACCACACAGGAGCACGGCAGACCACAAAGGAGCACGGCAGACCACACAAGAGCACGGCATACCCCACAAGAGCACGGCAGACCCCACAGGAGCACGGCAGACCCCACAGGAGCACGGCAGAGCAGACCCAAAAGGAGCACGGCAGACCACACAGGAGCAAGGCAAACCACAGGAGCATGGCAGACCACACAGGAGCACGGCAGACCCCACAGTAGCAAGGCAGACCCCAAAGGAGCACGGCAGACCACCGGAGCACGGCAGACCACACAGGAGTACGGCAGACCCCACATGAGCACGGCAAATCCCAAATGAACACGGCAGACCACATGAGCACGGCAGACCACACAGGAACACGGCAGACTCCACAGGAGCACGGCAGACCACAAAGGAGCACGGCAGACCACACAGGAGCCCGGCAGACGCCACAGGAGCACGGCAGACGCCACAGGAGCACGGCAGAACCCACAGGAGCACGGCAGACCGCGCGCGGGTACAACATAAACGCGCCTTTTTGTTGTACCCCGAACGCCGCTGGCGTTTCCCCAACAGGAGCACGGCAGAACTCACAGGCGCGCGGCAGACCCCAAATGAGCACGGCCGACCACAGGAGCACGGCAGACCCCAAATGAGTACGGCAGACCCCAAAAGAGCACCGTAGACGCCTCAGGAGCACGGCTGACGCCTCAGGAGCACGGCAGCCTGGGCCGGTTCCGGCGCCGGCCGGCGCCGGAAAATTGAATTCCGAGGCGGTGCCGAAAAAAGGCCACTCCAAGACCTATTTTTCTTTCGAAAATATTGATTTTCTGCTCCCGGCGCCCGGGGAACCCCTTCCGGGCCGCTTCTGGCACCCGGGCCGGCGCTCGAGCCAAACGCCCGGGCCAGCACCCGGGCCAGCGCCCGGGCCGGTTCCGGCGCCGGCCGGCGCCGGAAAATTGAATTCCGAGGCGGTGCCGAAAAAAGGCCACTCCAAGACATATATTTCTTTCGAAAATATTGATTTTCTGCTCCCGGCGCCCGGGAACCCCTTCCGGGCCGCTCCCGGCACCCGGGCCGGCGCTCGAGCCGAACGCCTGGGCCAGCACCCGGGCCAGCGCCCGGGCCGGTTCCGGCGCCGGCCGGCGCCGGAAAATTGAATTCCGAGGCGGTGCGGATAAAAGGCCACTCCAAGACATATTTTTCTTTCGAAAATATTGATTTTCTGCTCCCGGCGCCCTGGAACCCCTTCCGGGCCGATTCCGGCACCCAGGCCGGCGCTCGAACCGAACGCCCGGGCCGGCACCTGGGCTGGCGGCCGACGCGCGATGCGCTGCCACAAGCCAGCTTCCCGCAAGATCGGTCCAGATTGGGAGGGGACGGAGCTGGGCGGGTGAAGGACCACCAGAGCACTGCTCCAGCCTTCCCTCAGCCCTGGGTCTGCTGACCACACAGGAGCACGGCAGACCACACAGGAGCGCGGCAAACCACAAAGGAGCAAGGCAGACCCCAAATGAGCACGGCAGTCCACACGATCGCACGGCAGACCGCACAGGAGCACGGCAGACCGCACATGAGCACGGCAGACCAAGAAGGAGCACGGCAGACCCCACAGGGGCACGGGCAGACCACACAGGAAGCAACACCGCAACGCAGGCGCAGCACCAACACACACACAAAGCACCAATCACAAAGCACACCGGGCAGACCACACAGGACACGCAGACCCCACGGGAGCACGGCAGACCACACAGGAACACGGCAAAACCACACAAGGCACGGCCGACCAATACAGGAGCACGGCAGACCCACAAGGAGCCCGGCAGTACCACACGTACGCAAATCACCGCCACGGCAAACCCCCACAGTATCACGGCATACCCCACACCAAAGGCCACACGGCCAGAGCCCAGACCACAGGAGCACGAAAGACCGCACAGGAGCACGGCAGACCACACAGGAGCACGGCAAACCAAGAAGGAGCACGGCAGACCACAGGAGCACCGCAGACGCCACAGAAGCACGGCAGATCGTCGTCGTCGTCATCGTCGTCGTCGTCGTCTTCGTCAATAGCGATCTCGAAAATTACGACAAAAAAACGATGACAGAAAACGACCACAAACATAACACAAAAACCAACCGAACACGGAATCCAACAACAAAAAACAATCAGAAAAACGACCGCAATCATAAAATGATAACGACGGCGACAGCGAGAACGGCAACAGCGGACGATTATAATGAAAACGACGACCACGACAAAGGAAAGGCACGCGACGACGACGACGGACAAACAAAAGACAAGACAATGCTGAACAGAAAAAGTAGGCTGGGCGACAACGGGTGGGGGCCCGCGTGGCCGAGAGAAAAGCACGGTGTCGCCACCATGATGTGGCCAGGGCAGCAGACTACCTCGACAGACCAGCGCGGCAGGCCACCATTTAGTCTGTTCTGTTGCGTTTATGGGTTTCTCTGACGTTCTCGCCAATACGGTCTCTGACGCACGTGGTGGATAAAAAACGGCGCTTCCCGTTCTTGTCCGGGCAGGTTCCCCAAAATGGCCATTTCGCTCGAGACATCCTCGAAAAATCGAGGTGTCTGCCGTTCTCCTGTGGTGGCCTGCCGTGCTCCTGTGGTCCTGTCGGGCTCCCACAGTGGCACGGCAGCCGCGCGCAAACCGAGAGAGCCACGGCAAGACCAGACGAGGAGCACGGCATACCGGCACTGAAACTCGGAGTAGCACGGCAGACCAAGACGAGGAACACGGCAGACCAGGCACCAAGAGCGCCCTCAAGACGACGGAAAGGATGACCAAGACGAGGAGCACGGCAGACCAAGACGAGGAGCACGGCAGACTATGCCCTAAGAGTGCCCTCAAGACGGCCGAACAATCATCAAACAAACAATGCGTCTAACGTCGTCTTGGAATCGTTTTTGAGGGCATCAGTACGGCCCCCCAAAAACAAAATCGGCCCAAAGATGACCCGCAGAGTGCCCTCAATACGGCCGACCATGACGATTTCGCTGGGGACGTGTTCAATAAATTAAGAGTGTATCAGCACCGTCTGCTGCAACAACGCTGTGCTGGTCTGCCGTTCTCCTGTGGTCAGCTGTGCTGCTCTGCCGTGCTCCTGCGGTCTGCCGTTCTGGTCTGCCGTTCTGGTCTGCCGTGCTCCTGTGGTCTGCCTTCCTGGTCTGCCGTGCTGCTGCCGTCTGTCGTGTTGCTGCGCTGTGCCGTGTAAGCTGATAAACCGGTCAGACCGATGAAGAAAACGAGAGTCGGGTTACAACGGCTATGCAGATTTAAATTGCTAGTCCAAAGGCTCTCCAGAGGACCCCAACATCTCCCAAGCACACCCCGAGAAGTCCATCATCATCATCATCCTCATCATCATCATCATCATCATCATCATCATCATCATCATCATCATCACCATCATCATCATCATCACCATACTCATACTCATACTCATCATCATCATCCTCCTCCTCCTCATCATCATCATTATCATCATCGTACGCATCACCATCACCATCAGCAGCAACATGATCATCACCAACAACAGCAGCGTCAATGACATGATATGGTCTGCTATGTTCCTATGGGCTGCCGTGCTGGTCTGCCGTGCTGGTCTGCCGTGCCGGACTGCCGTGCTCGTCTGCCGTGTCGGTGTGTTGTGCTGGTCTGCCGTGCGGGTCTGCTGTTCTGGTCTGCCGTGCTGAAGCTGAAGCTTTGGGGGCTTAAAGCCAGAGAAAGAGAGAGACATAGAGAAATAGAGAGGGAGAGAGATTCTCTAACTAAGGGGTACGGGCTCCATCCCGAAACTCGTTGGCGGTTCTCTAACTAAGGGGTACGGGCTCCATCCCGAAACTCGTTGGCGGATGACGGGAAGCGTCTTCGAGGTACGACAAGCAAGCGGGACGTTCTGGCAGAATCCTTGAGTAAATATATCTTTTCTTTAACTATATGGGTTGCCGCGCTGCACGGGATTTTTCGTTAACGGATTCCCCATAATGGTCTGGCGTGCTCCTGTATGGTCTGCCGTGCTCTTGTGTGGTTTGCCGTGCTCCTGTGTGGTCTGCCGTGCTCCCGTGGGGTCTGCCGTGTCCTGTGTGGTCTGCCGTGCTCCTGTGAGGTCTGCCGTGTTCCGGAAAATTGGCCGTTTCGCTCGGGACGTCCTCAAAAAATCGGCTCCGGAGGGGACTCCGAAGCAGCATTATCTTGGAATCGCTCCCGGAGGGCCTCCAAACGGCCCAAGAACGCCCCCGACGGCCCCCCAGAGGACCCCCAGAGCGCCCCAAGAGACCCCCAAGAGGCCCCCAAGGGGCGGCCAGAGGCCCGCCAGAGCGCCCAAAACGCCCCAAGAGACCCCCAAGAAGCCCCCCAGGGCCCCAAAGAGGCGGCCAGAAGTCCCCCAGAACGCGCGAAAAGGCTCCAGGAGTTCCCTGAGAGCTTCATATCGCCCCATAGAGCCCCCGAAGGCCCCCCCCGGGACTCCCCCAAGAGGCCCCCGAGAGGCCAGAGGCTACCACAGCCCCAAGAGCGTCCAAGATACCTCCAAGACGGCGCCGAAGCCAGGAAACGCAACAGGGATGTTCTCTGACGTTCTCGCCAATACGGTCTCTGACGCACGTGGTGGATAAAAAACTGCGCTTCCCGTTCTTGTCCGGTCAGGTTGCCCAAAAAGGCCGTTTCGCTCGAGACATCCCTACAAAATCAGCTCGGGAGGGGACTCCGAACCAGCTTTGTCTGGGAATCGCTTCCGGAAGGCTTCAACAAGGCCCATGGGAGCCCAAAGGAGCCCCCGAAAGCCCCTCCGGGGATCCCCAAAGCGCCCCAAGAGACCCCCAAGCGACATCCACGAGGCGCCCAGAGGCTCAAATCGGCCCCGGAGGGGAATCCGAACCAGCATTATCTTGGAATCGCTCCTGGAAGGCCACCAAACGGCCCAGGGGACCCCCCGGAGGCCCCTCAGAGAACCCCCACAGGGCCCCAAGAGACCCCCAAGAGACCCCCAAGACGCCCCAAGAGACTTCCAAGAGGCCCCCAAGAGCCCCCCAGTGGCCCCTCAGACCGCCCGAAGAAGCCCCATGACTGCCCCAGACATCCGCAAGACAGTCCAAGAGAACGCCACGACGGCCCAAAGCAGCCCCCTCAAACCGTCCATACACGCCCGGAGAGTCAAACAGGGTCACAGAAGCCTCGAAGAGGCGCGGCCCGAGCTTTCGTTCTGGACGGTCCCAGGTCCGGCTCAGGGCCTCTGGAGGTTGCGAGTGGGACAACACGTAGGAGCGGCTATGCGTATCATTAGGATCAGGAGTAGGATGACGATGGGGAGGAGGGGGACGATGGTGCTCTGCAAGCATTCCTCTTGAGGAAGCATGGCATGTGCGGGGATTGCGGTGCTAGCCGTCCTGGCCCCAAGTCGCGGGCCTCTGCCAGTGCAGAACTCTTTCGGCCAACGCGTCCTTCATGCCCGCTCCGCGGTGTAACAACCCTCGTTGCACCTTCGCGCCCGATGGTGGTCCGTCGTTCCTTGGCAAGGTCGCTGTGGAATCTGGCAGCATGCTCTGCGCTCTTTGTGCTGACGTCGACGAGAGCACTTTGACCCCCCGGAGTCTTGCTGCTCTCCGGCGGCGGCGCGAGGTCGTCGCGGAACGCCAGGCGGAGCAGGGCAGCCCGACACAGCCGCGCACAACAGTGCCGACGCCTCAGCCACAAGAGAGCCCAGCAGAGCAGCCGAGCACACCCGCCCAGGTCGTCCGCGGCACAGCGGCAGCAGGGCCGAGCAGAGCAGCCACCAGCCCGGCACAGCCGCGCACAACAGCGCCGGCGCCTCAGCCACAAGAGAGCCGAGCAGAGCTGCCGAGCAGACCCGCCCAGGTCGCAGCAGCGGCAGGGCCGAGCAGAGCAGCCACCGCAGAGCTGACCGCAGCAGCGCCGCAGCCGCAGCAGAGACGACCAAAGCAGCCGAGGAGCGCCGCTCATGTCGTCCGCGGCGCGGCCATGGCAGCGGCGAGCGGGCCAGCGGGGCAGCAACCCGCCCAGGAGGCGCGACTGGAGCAGTCCCAACCGCGTCTGTGCCCCTCGACGCCTCCCTCTATGCTCGCTCGGGGGGCAGCGGGGCAGCAACCCGCCAAGCAGGCGTGATTGGAGCAGTCCCAACCGCGTCTGTGCCCCTCGACGCCTCCCTCTATGCGCGCTCGGGGGGTGCCCGCGACGGCGGGGCCGACGCAGACTGCCGCGCTCGAGCCGCGCCCGTGCCCCGCGACGCCTCCTTCGATGTTGTCTCGGGAGTTGGCATCGAGGGCGGGGCAGGCGCAGACCTCCGCAGGGCAGGGCGCGCAGCCGACTGACTTGTTCGCGATGTTCGCGAGGACGATCCTGACCCAAACGGTGCTCAACCAAGGCGCCTTCCCGCTGTGCTCGATGTACGCGTCGACGCAGTGCGCGGGGCGGGCTCTCGCGGCCAAGTTCCGCATCGCTGTCGAGCCGCAGACCCTGCTCAAGATCGCCATGGAGGAACGCATGCCCGCCGGCCCCCAGTGGCCAGACCAGGTGTTCAGCAGCCGCCCCAGCCTGTTCGTGCAAACGCCCTCCTTGAACTTCACGCTGGCCACGTCGGTGCTGGTCACGGATAGCCACGAGAACGCTGTCCGTCAGGTCTCCCGACAGGGCGGGTGGACACTCACCGCCGTCGTGGCATCGTGGGGGGCGCCTTCCACTGGCGCGGACGCCCGAACGCCTACGCGCACGTTGCTGGCTGCGCACGCGGCCCGTGACGGCGCCCTGCAATGCCAGAACTC
Source organism: Prorocentrum cordatum (assembly GCA_963575745.1). Taxonomy (NCBI): domain Eukaryota; class Dinophyceae; order Prorocentrales; family Prorocentraceae; genus Prorocentrum; species Prorocentrum cordatum. Next base: position 17,209 of record CAUYUJ010008919.1, read on the forward strand.
TTGGGGCGTCGGCTCGGACAATCCGTAGACGTCTGGCTGCCGCCGCCGCCGCCGCCGGGCGGTCCCGCCAGAGCGCCAGGGTGGCGCCGCCAGAGCGAGCGGGGCGCGGCTATGCCGTATTACTTCTCAGGTTTCGTGCCCTTCCCTCCCCTCCAGGGAGGCCCCGCCAGAGCAAGAGCCTGGCGCCAGTCCTCGCGCAGGGCTTGCGGACCCCACGGTCACCAAGGCGTCCTTCCATAGAGCGTATTTTTCCGATCCCATCATCGAGGGGGCGCGGCGAGGGATCGGGCGCGCTGTCGCCGCGGCGGCCCCCGCCGTGTCGCCCGAATGGGCGCATCTGAAACCGTCTTGGCCTGACTCCGCCAGGAACGGCGCGTGATTTCATCTTGCTTGTTCGGCTGCCGCCGCGCCGCCGTGCCCGGAACTGCCGTCGGGAACCAGACGCGCGCGGAAGATGATGAGTCGCCAGGGCGGGGCGGCAGGGCTGGATGGGGGGCGACAAATGATGGTGGAACAGGCGCTGGGGCAGGGGGAAGGCGGGGGAGAGGAAACCACAACAGCGGAAACCACAACGAAAACCACAACGGCATGGGGCACGCACGCGCCGCCGGAAACGTAACGACAACAGCTACCACGGAAGAAACCCTACCGGGAACCGTAACGGAACCACGCCGGGAACCGCGACGGAGGCTAGCGAGCCGCTCTCTACGGAACCCGCGGCGGCAACCACAACGGAGCACGCAGCGGAAACCACGCTGGGAACCGCGCCGGTGTCCATCGCTGAAATTGGAGGGGGAATTACGGGGCCATGGGGCATCCAGCGGACGCACGCCCGCATTCCTTACGGCAACCACAGCGGAAACCACAACGGAAACCGCACAGGCATGAGACATGCACGCGCCGCCGAAAACGCAACGACAACAGCACACGCGGCAAAAAAAACACAACGGAAACCGCAACGGGAACCACGCCGGAGACCGCGACGGAGGCCAGCGAACCACCCTCGACGGAAACTGCGGCGACAACCGCGCCGGAGCACGCAGCGGAAGCACGCTGGGAACCGCGTTGGTGTCCATCGCATGCAGAAATTGCAAAGGAAACTACGGCGCCACGGGACATCCAGCGGGCGTACGCGCGCGTCCTCAACGGCAACCACGGCGGAAACCACAGCGGAAACCACAAGGGCATGGGGCATGCACGTACCGCCGACAACGTAACGAACCACAACGGCAACCACGGCGGAAACCACAACGGAAACCACAAGGGCATGGGGCATGTACGTACCGCCGACAACGTAACGACAACAGCAACCACGGGAGAAACCACGGCGGAAACCGCAACGAGAGCCACGCCGGAAGCCGCGACGGACGCTATCGAGCCACCCTCTACGGAACCCGCGGCGGCAACCACCACGGAACACGCAACGGAAACCGCGCCGGTAACCGCGCCGGTGTCCATCGCAGAAATAGCAAGGAAGAGTACGGGACCATGGGACATCCAGCGGGCGCCGGCAACCACATCGGAAACCACAACGGAAACCACAAGGGCATGGGACATGCACGCGCCGCCGAAAGCGCAATGACAACAGCAACCACGGCGGATGACGGGAAGCGCCCCTGGCGTGGACCGTTTGTTGGTGGTAAAGAATTATGGGGTCCGCGCCGCACCGGGAAACTCGCTGGCGGATTGCCCAAAAAGGCCGTTTCGCTCGAGACATCCTTACAAAATCAGCTCCGGAGGGGACTCCGAACCAGCTTTGTCTGGGAATCGCTTCCGGAAGGCTTCAACAAGGCCCAGGGGGGCCCAAGGGGGCCCCCGAAAGCCCCTCCGGGGATCCCCAAAGCGCCCCGAGAGACCCCCAAGCGACATCCACGAGGCGCCCAGAGGCTCAAATCGGCCCCGGAGGGGAATCCGAACCAGCATTATCTTGGAATCGCTCCTGGAAGGCCACCAAACGGCCCAGGGGACCCCCCGGAGGCCCTCATAGACCCACGGGGCCGCCAAGAGACCCCCAGAAGACCCCAGACGGCCACCAAGAGAGATTCCGAAGAGGCCCCAAGAGCCCCCAGTGGTGCCCCTCAACCGCCCGAAGAAGCCCCATGACTGCACCCCACATCCGCCAGACAGTCCGAAGAGAACGCCACGACGGCCCAAAGCAGCCCCTCACCGCCATACAACGCCCGGAGAGTCCAAACAGGGCACAGAGCCTCGGAAAGAGGCGCGGGCGTTCGAGCTTTCGTTCTGGACGGCTCCCAAGGTCCGGCTCAGGGCCTCTGGAGGTTGCGAGTGGGACAACACGTAGGAGCGGCTATGCGTATCATTAGGATCAGGAGTAGGATGACGATGGGGAGGAGGGGGACGATGGTGCTCTGCAAGCATTCCTCTTGAGGAAGCATGGCATGTGCGGGGATTGCGGTGCTAGCCGTCCTGGCCCCAAGTCGCGGGCCTCTGCCAGTGCAGAACTCTTTCGGCCAACGCGTCCTTCATGCCCGCTCCGCGGTGTAACAACCCTCGTTGCACCTTCGCGCCCGATGGTGGTCCGTCGTTCCTTGGCAAGGTCGCTGTGGAATCTGGCAGCATGCTCTGCGCTCTTTGCGCTGACGTCGACGAGAGCACTTTGACCCCCCGAAGTCTTGCTGCTCTCTGGCGGCGGCGCGAGGTCGTCGCGGAACGCCGGGCGGCGCAGGGCAGCCCGGCACAGCCGCGCACAACAGTGCCGACGCCTCAGCCACAAGAGAGCCAAGCAGAGCAGCCGAGCACACCCGCCCAGGTCGCCCGCGGCGCAGCGGCAGCAGGGCCGAGCAGAGCAGCCACCAGCCCGGCACAGCCGCGCACAACAGCGCCGGCGCCTCAGCCACAAGAGAGCCGAGCAGAGCTGCCGAGCAGACCCGCCCAGGTCGCAGCAGCGGCAGGGCCGAGCAGAGCAGCCACCGCAGAGCTGACCGCAGCAGCGCCGCAGCCGCAGCAGAGACGACCAAAGCAACCGAGGAGCGCCGCTCATGTCGTCCGCGGCGCGGCCATGGCAGCGGCGAGCGGGCCAGCGGGGCAGCAACCCGCCCAGGAGGCGCGACTGGAGCAGTCCCAACCGCGTCTGTGCCCCTCGACGCCTCCCCCTATGCTCCCTCGGGGGGCAGCGGGGCAGCAACCCGCCGAGCAGGCGCGATTGGAGCAGTCCCAACCGCGTCTGTGCCCCTCGACGCCCCCCTCTATGCTCGCTCGGGGGGTGCCCGCGACGGCGGGGCCGACGCAGACTGCCGCGCTCGAGCCGCGCCCGCGCCCCGCGACGCCTCCTTCGACGTTGTCTCGGGAGTTGGCATCGAGGGCGGGGCAGGCGCAGACCTCCGCAGGGCAGGGCGCGCAGCCGACTGACTTGTTCGCGATGTTCGCGAGGGCGATCCTGGCCCAAACGGTGCTCAACCAAGGCGCCTTCCCGCTGTGCTCGATGTACGCGTCGATGCAGTGCGCGGGGCGGGCTCTCGCGGCCAAGTTCCGCATCGCTGTCGAGCCGCAGACCCTGCTCAAGATCGCCATGGAGGAACGCATGCCCGCCGGCCCCCAGTGGCCAGACCAGGTGTTCAGCAGCCGCCCCAGCCTGTTCGTGCAAACGCCCTCCTTGAACTTCACGCTGGCCACGTCGGTGCTGGTCACGGATAGCTGCGAGAACGCTGTCCGTCAGGTCTCCCGACAGGGCGGGTGGACACTCACCGCCGTCGTGGCATCGTGGGGGGCGCCTTCCACTGGCGCGGACGCCCGAACGCCTGCGCACACGTTGCTGGCTGTGCGCGCGGCCCGTGACGGCGCCCTGCAATGCCAGAACTCTTGGGGCGTCGGCTCGGACAATCCTTAGACGTCTGGCTGCCGCCGCCGCCGCCGCCGGGCGGTCCCGCCAGAGCGCCAGGGTGGCGCCGCCAGAGCGAGCGGGGCGCGGCTATGCCGCATTACTTCTCAGGTTTCGCGCCCTTCCCTCCCCTCCAGGGAGGCCCCGCCAGAGCAAGAGCCTGGTGCCAGTCCTCGCGCAGGGCTTGCGGACCCCACGGTCACCAAGGCGTCCTTCCATAGAGCGTATTTTTTCGATCCCATCATCGAGGGGGCGCGGCGAGGGATCGGGCGCGCTGTCGCCGCGGCGGTCCCCACCGTGTCGCCCGAATGGGCGCATCTGAAACCGTCTTGGCCTGACTCCGCCAGGAACGGCGCGTGATTTCATCTTGCTTGTTCGGCTGCCGCCGCGCCGCCGTGCCCGGAACTACCGTCGGGAACCAGACGCGCGCGGAAGATGATGAGTCGCCAGGGCGGGGCGGCAGGGCTGGATGGGGGGCGACAAATGATGGTGGAACAGGCGCTGGGGCAGGGGGAAGGCGGGGAAGAGGAAACCACAACAGCGGAAACCACAACGAAAACCACAACGGCATGGGGCACGCACGCACCGCCGGAAACGCAACGACAACAGCTACCACGGAAGAAACCCTACCGGAAACCGTAACGGAACCACGCCGGGAACCGCGACGGAGGCTAGCGAGCCGCTCTCTACGGAACCCGCGGCGGCAACCACAACGGAGCACGCAGCGGAAACCACGCTGGGAACCGCGCCGGTGTCCATCGCTGAAATTGGAGGGGGAATTACGGGGCCATGGGACATCCAGCGGACGCACGCCCGCATTCCTCACGGCAACCACAGCGGAAACCACAACGGAAACCACACAGGCATGAGACATGCACGCGCCGCCGAAAACGTAACGACAACAGCGCACGCGGCAAAAAAAAAAAAAACACAACGGAAACCGCAACGGGAACCACGCCGGACCGCGACGGAGAGCCAGCGAAAACCACCCTCGCGGAACTGCGGCGACAACCGCGGCGGAGCCGAGCGGCGGAAGCGGCGGGAAACCGTGTTGGTTCCATCGCATGTCAGAAATTGCAAAGGAAACTACGGCGCCACGGGATCATCCGCGGGCGTGCGCGCGCGTCCACAACACACACAAACCAACGGCAAGCCACGGCGGAAAACCACAACGGAAACACGAGGCGCATGGGCATGCGCGTAACCGCCGACAACGTACGAAGGGCCAACCCACAACGGCACCACGGCGGAAACCACAACGGATAACCACAGGAAGGCTGGGTCATGTATACCGCGGACAAACGCAACGAACACAGCAACCACGGGTCCTAGGACGCGGAAGCCGCAACGAGAGCCACGCCGGAAGCCGCGACGGACGCTATCGAGCCACCCCTACGAACCCGCGGCGGCAACCACCACGGAACACGCAACGGAAACCGCGCTGGTAACCGCGCCGGTGTCCATCGCAGAAATAGCAAGGAAGAGTACGGGACCATGGGACATCCAGCGGACGCCGGCAACCACAGCGGAAACCACAACGGAAACCACGAGGGCATGGGACGTGCACGCGCCGCCGAAAGCGCAATGACAACAGCAACCACGGCAAAAACCACAACGGAAACCGCGACGGGAGCCGCGCCGGAAACCGCGACGGCGGCCAGCCAGGCGGCGGCCGCGGAACCGCGGCGGCAACCGCAACGGAACACGCAGAGGAAACCACGTGTCCGTCGCAGAACTTGCAGGGGAAATTACGGGGCCACGGGGCATCCAGCGAGCGCACGCTCGCATCCATAACGGCAACCACGGCGGAAACCACGGCCACGGCGGCGCTCCTCTCCTCCTTCTCCTCCCCTCCCTGCCCTGTGCGCTGTTTGGATCTCAGCAGGGGCGATTTTTTTAGTCGTCGCGGGCTAAGCGCCCCCCGCTCCTCCTCGTCCTTCTCGCCCCCCTCCGTTGTTGTGTTCTGCTGCTCCTTCCCCGCCCTTCCCTCCCCCCCTCCCTCTCCCTTTCCTCCCTTCTTCTGCTGCTCCTGCCCCGTCAGTTGCATTTTTTATTTCTTTCTCATATTTTTTTCCTTCACTTTTTTTTTTTCGTAATTTTGTTTCTCTCTTTCTTTTTTTTTATTTTTTTTTTATATTCTTTTTTTTTTTTTGTGTTCTTTTATTTTTCTTTTTTTCCTTTTTTTGTTTGTTTCTTTTTTTGTTGTTCTTAATTTGATTATTTTTTTGTGTTATTTTATTGTTATAGTTCTTTTTTTTTCGCCGTCGTCCCCGCCACCCATCTCCGAGATATCCCACCCCTCCCTCGCCCTTCAACTCCCCGGGGGTTCCCCTTCTCCTCCCCCCTCTTTCTGGCACTCCGGTCAGACAGCCTAGTAACTTTTTAGTCGCAGTCATAATTTTTTAAAGTGATGCAGACCTGCGGTGAGAGGTATGCGCGCTGCAGAGGTTGCGTAGAAAAAAAAAGAGCATGGGGCATGCACGCACCGCCGAAAACGCAACGACAACAGCGACCGCGGTTAAAAACCACGGCGGACACCCTCTACGGAACCCGCGGCGGCAACCGCAACGGAGCACGCAGCGGAAGCCACGCTGGGAACCGCGCCGGTGTCCATCGCAGCAATTGCAAAGGATATTGCGGAGGCATGGGACATCCAGCGGGCGCGCGCGCGCGTCCACAACGGCAACCACGGCGGAAACCACAGCGGAAACCACAAAGGCATGGGGCATGCACGAACCGCCGACAACGTAACGACAACAGCAACCGCGGGAGAAACCACGGCGGAAACCACGACAGGGGCCACGCCGGAAACCGCGACGAAGGCCAGTGAGCCACCCTCTACGGAACCCGAGGCGGCAACCGCGCCGGAGCACGCAGCGGAAACCACGCTGGGAACCGCGCTGGTGTCCATCCCAGCACTTGCAAGGGAAACTACGGGAGCATGGGACATCCAGCGGGCGCACGCGCGCGTTCACAACGGCAACCACGGCGGAAACCACAACGGAAACCACAAGGGCATGGGGCATGCACACACCGCCGACAACGTAACGACAACAGCAACCACGGGAGAAACCACGGCGGAAACCACAACGGGGGCCACGCCGGAAACCGCGACGAGAGCGAGTGAGCCACCCGCTACGGAACCCGCTGCGGCAACCACAACAAAGCACGCAGCGGAAAAACCACGCTGGGGGCCGTGCCAGTGTCCATCGCAGAATTTGCAGAGGAAATTGTCGAGGCATGGGACATCCAGCGGGCGCAAAGGCAACCACGGCGGAAACCGCAACGGAAACCACAAGATCATGGGCCATGAACACATCGCCGACAACATAACGACAACAGCAACCACGGGCGAAACCACGGCGGAAACCACAACGGGGGCCACGCCGGAAACCGCGACGAGAGCGAGTGAGCCACCCTCTACGGAACCCGCTGCGGCAACCACAACGGAGCACGCAGCGGAAACCACGCTGGGAACCGTGCCAGTGTACATCGCAGAAATTGCAGAGGAAATTGTCGAGGCATGGGTCATCCAGCGGGCGCACAGGCAACCACGGCGGGAACCACAACGGAAACCACAAGGGCATGGGGCATGAACGCACCGCCGAAAACGCAACGACAACAGCAACCACGGGAGAAACCACGCCGGAAACCACAACGGCTGGCCGGCCGAAGACGCCCTCGACGACGCGCGGTTCGCCTACGCGTTGCACGTGATGATTCTGTTTAGGCCATTCCGATCCCTCAAAGACTTTGTCACTCGGATCACTCGAGAACCATGGACGCATGGCGAGTGCGCATTCCAGAGAGCCGTCGTCAACGATTTCCACGCCTGGGAGACTTCAATCCGAGAGGCGGCTCGCCAGTTCACCGCGGAGACGCCGCCTCTGTCCGCGGAGTGGTGGGCGCGCAGAACCGAGGACTGCCTTCGCAACTGCGACTTCGCTTCCTCCAGAAGACAAGCCATAAGTGAAGCCGTCCCCTCGAGTGCGCAGATGTCGTTCCCCCCGCCATGGGGCGCCGCGCGCAGCGGACAGGCGGAGCCGGTGGCTCACGATCCCGATCCTGTGCTGGACACCGACGACGACGCAGACGCCCATCCGAACGACCTTCCCTTGGACGGAAGCGATGCGAGTGACAGCGACCCCGCCCCGCGGCACAGAGCTCCCGACCCGACGAGCGTACTCTGCGGCACTTTGCCTGAGGGCGTGGAACTGAACGACGTCGTTGCCCCTGCGTCATGGCAGAGAAGCACAGCTGCAGAGGCGAAGTACATCGTAGAGTTCATGCGGGAGACACCCGCCCGCCTCAGAGCAGCCAGCGCGGCCGCTGGCGCGCCTCTCGCTTCAGTAGTCGCGCGGCTGCGCCCGGCCGCCTCCCTGGCAGCTGCGGACCGACAGGCGGACTTTTTCAAGATGACTGACGCATGGAAAGCAGACGCCTCCAACCTATCGGCAACCCCCTCCAGGAAGACGGTGGACTCATTGCAGCACCGGCTGGACACCGCAATGGCGAACGGCCGAGAGTCTGCATTCCCTCCGGTGCCTCCCCAAACTCGGACAGCAGTGCTCGACGCCTGCGTTCACCTGCTCCGAGCGGGCGTTCTGAACGTTGTCGACATGCCGGAGATCAACGTGAAACAGGCGCGTGCCCTGATGTGGAATGCTGCCTGGCTACAGGACGTGATGAACCGCGCGCGGGGGTTCGACGACCCGTCGGGGCCGACGGCCACTGGGCGACTCTCTCTTGATGACGGGTTCCAGCTCGCGCTCATGGGCCCTGGCGGCACTGGCAAGACGGCGGTCCTGCGAGTTGTTGAAGCAGTTGCGTGCTATTTTATCGGTCCAGACACCGTGCAGAAATGCGCGCCGTCGAACTCGGCGGCGCGACTTCTCAAGGGGGACACGCTCCACGCACTCTGCAAGCTACCGTTCGGCAACAACGTGACAGTGTCCAGCAAGCGCGGGCGCCTCACTCGCAGTGTTTTGGAGACCCATCGAAGCCGATGGGAGAGCGCCCGCGCGTGCTTCATTGACGAAGTCTCCATGGTCGCAGCGGCGCAGCTCTTCCAGGCAGAAGTCCGGCTGAAGACAGCGAAGAACTCCACCCGGGCTTGGGGCGGCATGGGCATGACGTTCTCCGGGGACTTCATGCAGCTCCCACCGGTCGACACAACGGGAGACAGCAAGAGCCTCGCCACGGATCTTGACGAGGTCGACGTCCTCAATGAGAAAGTTGATGACGGCCTCGAAAAGGACGTGGACAGGAAGAGATCCAAGCACGTGGAAACAGTGCAAGGACTGCAGCTGTGGCGCCGCGTCCGGTACGTCGTGACGCTTGACGTCAACGTCCGCGCGCCTGGCCCGCTCAGCCAGCTGCTGGCGGAAATGCGTGCCGGGGACATCTCAGACGCGATGTGGTCCCTCTATACCAGCCGCATACTATGTCCTGATGACGCGCGTCCGCGCCACCCCGCGTCGCCGTTTTCGACGCACCCCTGGACGTACATCGTCCACCGACACAAAATCCGCGTCTACCGATCCATGCAGAACGCCAAGCAACACGCAGCGCGGCATGGCCACGTCTGATAAAACTCCAGATCTTCTTTATTTGGGCTGGAAGCCTCCTCCACCCCCCTTCCCCTCCCCCCTCGCCCTCTCCCCCCTCCAAGCCGCGCCTTCGTCCAGTTAGATATATGTTTCCCCCCATCTCCTCGGTCCTCGCCCTCTGTCCTCTGTCCTCGCCCCCTTCCTCTCCTCCTCGCTCCTCACCCTGCCTCCCCCCGTCACCCGTCGCCCGTTCCTCCTCCCTCCCCGACTCGACCCCCCTCCCTCCTCACTCCTCCCTCGCCGACGCCCCTCGCCCTTCCCCCCTTCCGAGCCTTCCCTCCTTCTCCCCCCCTCCTCCCTCGCCGTCGCGGCCGTCTACCCCGCCGCGGGGCCGCGAGGGGCCCGCGCGGCGCGGCCCGCGCGCCCCGCCGCGGCGGCGCCGCGGGGCCGCCAGGCCGCGTCGGGGCGGTGGGCGGAGGAGGAAGGAGGAGAGGATAGGGTAGAATAAAGTAGAGTAGAGCAGAGTAGTAGGGTAGAGCAGTGCAGCAGAGGAGTAGGGTAGAGTAGAGCAGAGTAGTAGGATAGGGTAGAATAAGGTAGAGTAGAGTAGTAGGGTAGAGTAGAGCAGAGTAGTAGGATGGGGTAGAATAGGGTAGAGTAGGCTATCTACCTACCCTACTCTAGGGTAACGGTAGGGTAGAGCAGAGTAGAGTAGGGTAGAATGGAGGAGTGGATGCGGGGGGGACTATGCCTTATCATGAGGGGGGTGAAACGAGGGGGGGGGGGGGGGCTCGGAGGAGGAGGACGCCGCAAGGAGATGCAAGGAAGGAGTGGGTGGGCCGAGAAGGAGAGGGCGGAAGATGAGGAGGCTCGAGGAGTGTCCGACCTGAGGTGGGCGAGGACGGAGGGGGAAGGCCGGCCGATGAGGATAGGGATGATGATGAGACGGGGAGGCATGCTTATGATGACGGAGGAGGAGGGGAGGGAGGGCCCGGACAGGCGGAAGGGAGGAGGAGGAGGAGGAGGGGCCAGGAGGGGCCAGGAGGAGAAAGAGGAGGAAAGGGCCATCAGCCCGAGCACGACGCCCGCGGGCGGGAAGATAATCGCACTTCGCGCGTCGTGCGTCGCGGCTTGGGTCATGGAGAAGGGCAGCCCCCTATAATATGGGACTGCCCTTCTCCAAGGAGCCGTGCCGTCGTCGTGAGTCGTGGTCAGCAGCAGTTTTGGTTCGGTCCAGCCTGGGCCGTCCAGGCGCAGAGGCTGCGCGGCGGCGGCGGCCGCGGCGCGGCCCTCCTCGAGCATGGCGCCAATGCCGACGCCGCTGCCGCCCAGCCCGCAGCCCCAGGCTCAGGCGATGCCGCGGACGCCGCCGCTCAGGGCTGAGCGGCGGCTCACCATCGACCTCCCCGCCGTCGGCACCGTGATCCTCACGTTGTGGGCGGTGGCGGGGGGCGGCGGCGGCCAGGCGGCGGCGGCGGGCCGGGTGGGCGGCGGCGGCGGCCAGGCGGCGGCGGGCGGGGTCCGCGGCGGGGTCGGCGTCGGCCAGGCGGTGGCGGCGGGCGGGGTGGGCGGCGGCGGCGGCCAGGCGGCGGCGGGCGGGGTCCGCGGCGGGGTCGGCGTCGGCGACCACGGAGGCCGCTCTCGCTCGCCGCGGAGGCCGCGCGCGGTGGAGCATGGCCCGCATGTCGCTCGCAGGGCGGGCGCAGTCTAGTGGTCATGGACAGCAGCGCCGACGGCCGAGGTCGCCGAGATCGCGCAGATCCCGAGCACGCCAGGCGGCGACCTCGAGGACGAGCTGCAGCAGCAGCAGTGGGATCAGCAGCAGCAGCAGCAGCACCAGGAGTGGCAGCAGGCTCAGGCCACCCGACGCCCGCCCCCGCCGCCTCCTCCCCCTCATCCCCCTCCCTCCTCCTCCTCCTCCTCCTCATCCTCCTCTTACTCCTCCTCCTCCTCCTCCTACTCCTACTTCTACTCCTACTCCTACTCCTACTCCTACTCCTACTCCTACTCCTACTCCTCCTACTCATGCTCCTACTCCTCCTCCTGCTCATGCTCCTACTCCTACTCCAACCCCTCCCCTCTCCTTCCTCCTCCTCCCCCTCAGGGATGGGCCGCGCGGCCCCCTCCAGGCCTGGCCAGGCCCAGGAGCCCCAGCCCTAGGGGGCTGGGGGCAGTAGTACCAGTGATTAAAAATCACCCCCCAGGACAGCGTCCGTGCCTACTCATCCCCCCCATGCCCTCCTTCCTTTTCGTCTCCCCCCCCCTCCCCGCCTGCTCCTCCTGGAGGCGCGCTCGGAGGCGGTCGTGGAGTCGCTCCGCTCGAGTAGGGGATAGACGACATAACATATTTACCCCCAACTTGATTTCTCGTCGAACCCATGGGAAACTACGTAGTATTGCCAGTAGATCTACTGAGCAATTCACGTATGTTTCGTGAACCCCCAAGGCGGATTCCACGGGGAATCAATTTTGGGGTAGATCGATTATGTCGTCGATCCTCTACTCGATCTTAACCACGATCGCGGAGCAGAACAACGCGCTGGCCTTGCAGCGCAGGGCGCTCGACATCTACGACAACATGGACATGGCCCGCATTCCCGCGCGTGACGACGAAGAAGAGCCAGTTCATGCTGATCCACCGCGCCGCGTGCGGCGCTGGGCCATCCCGCTCCACGACCGCGGAGCCCAGTGGAACGCCGACCAGGACGAGGACGAGGGCGAAGACGAGCAGGAGCAGGAGGCCGCGGCCGAGGAGCAGGAGGCCGAGGAGCACGAGGCCGCGGAGGCCGAGGAGCACGAGGCCGCGGCCGAGGAGGACGCCACGCACGACAGCGACAGCGACTAGGCCTCGAGCTTCGAGGAGGCGCGCGAGCCCCCGCCCGAGGCCCTCCAGGCCCCAGAGGCTCCAGGCCAGGCCAGAGGAGCCAGCGCAGCGCGCAAAACCAAAAAAGCATTTTGCTCGACGTGGCTGGCCTGGCCTGGGCGAGAGCTAGACGCACATGTGGCACGTGGCCGCGTGCCTTTCCAGCGCTCGGCCGCCCGCTCGTGTATCCAGAGCGTCCTCCTACCCACCTCCTCGCATCCTCTTTTCCTCGCCCTATCGCCATCCCTCTACCCTCGCGTTGCTGGCCGCGGGCCCATGCAGCCCGCGCTCGTCCTCCTCGCGCTCGCCCCCCACAGCATGATCGTCCTCCTCGTACCCATCCTCATGCTAGTGCTCCGCACCACCATCCTCCTCCTCGTCCCCGCCGCCTTCCTCGTGCTCATCCTTGTTCTCATCCTCCTCGTGATCATCCTTTTTCCCCAGTCTTGCCCCGCCCTTCTCCTCGTGCTCGTCCTCCTCGCCATCGACTCATGTGCCCCCGTTTTTGGTCATCAGCCTTGCATCCACCTCCTCGTCCTCAGTTTCCTATCGTCATCGTCATTATCCGATCCTCGTGTTGGGGGCCGTGCCGTGAGCCCCTGCCGCTTGTGCTCATTCCCCACGGCGCCCATCCGCCTCATCATGATCGCCCTCGCCATGCCTATCCTCATCGCCATCGTCCTCCTCGGCATCTTCCTCATGCCCATCACCGTCCACGTCCTCCTCATGCTCATTTTCTTCCTCAGTCATCCCCCGCGCTCCTCCTCGTGCTCATCTCCCTCAGCATCGCCCCCTGCGCTCTCATCATCGATGCCCTCTAATCCCCCCTCCTGTCGCGTGGTTCACTTTTTTTTTTCATCAGCCTGATCCATCATTCTCCTCCTCATGTTCGTCCTCATCGCCCTCGTCCTCATCTCATGCTCGTCCTCCCCTCATCGTCATCATCGCCCGTGTGCTCGTCATTTCCCAGTCGCCGTCGCCCTCGTCGCCCTCAGACTCGCCGCCCCCGCCTCGCGCTCGCCCCCGTGCTCGTCTTCGTCGCCCATGGTCCCCTGGCCCTCCTCGTGCGCGTCCTCATCTCCGCCCTCGTGCTCGCCCACCCCCCCTTTTCATCCTTCCCCACCGCGGCCCGCGTCGAGGCTGGCGATGGCCGCGGAGGGCATTATCTGGGCGCGCCCCTTCGGCCTCGCCGCGTCGAACCCCGAGGACTGGGGAAAGACGCAGCGGGCTGCAGCGGGGAGGGGCGTGGATGACGGGTGGAGCAGGGCGGGGGAGGGGGCACGACGGAGGAGTGCGAGCGCAGGGGCGGGAGTCGGGGGAGGGAGGCCAAGGGCGCAAGAAACGCCCCTACTCTGGTTTAGGCGGCGCTGTGCCCCCAGAAGACGGCAAACCCTGCGTATCGCGCGGCGTTCTGGCGGATTTCTGGCCTCTGGGAACTCACAGGATGTGTGCGTGCCAAGCGCTCGTAGCCCAGGGTAGGCGCGCGTTGTTCACTCTTCCAGTGGGGGGGGGGGGGCTTCTGACTGACTGGCTGACTGACTGACAGGGCTTCTGACTTACTGACTGACAAGGATGGGCGAGGGTGGGGGAAGGGCGGGAGGTAGAGGCGGAGGAGGGGGGTGAGGCCGCCGGGTGAGGGTGGAAGATCACCGAGTGAGGGTACGCTGTTGAAGTTTGAGGGTCTGTCGATGCCACCAACGGCCAGGATGCCAGCAGTGCTAGCACTGGTCAACCGAGTCGTGCGCTATAAGAACCTGCTGCGTGATTCTATTTTACAGAACGACGCCGACGTGTCCTGGCTCGTGGAAAACAGTTCCCAGGGGTGGGTTGGACATCAGCCCAAACGCGAAACGTGCCCCTCCCCACCCCCCTCCCATTTAGGCCAGCGGCCAACCACGCCCCCGCTCGTTTCGATTTGCCCCTAGGTTTCGAGGCCCCTCGCGCCGACGAGGGCCATCGCGATCGAGTCGTGGCCCTTCTACTGGTGGACACTCCTGGAGTACCCCTGTCTCTCATCGGGCTGGCGTCCCCAGAAGCTCGGTGTCGGCTTAGGTCTTATGGCCAGTGCGGGCGGCTGTACGCGTGCAAGGTTCTGGGAGTGGTTGAGCTCGGGCCTGGCAATTCTCCCGACGTGGATGGAAAATGGGATATTCTGGGCCACTCGCAATTCAAGATGCGCAATGCTTTTAAATTGATCCGTGGGGACGTCCTTGGCGACCTGGTCAGTATTCCAGAGGTTCGGGGGGGGGGGGGGGCTAGAAGGAAGCTGCGAGGCGGCCAGACTTTGTCGCTTGCCGATTTCCGCCAGGGCTCTGGGGTGAAGATGGCGAGGGCAGGAGGGGGTGGAAGGGTGAGGGGCATGAGAGATTGAAGGAGGATAGGAGAGGGGGAGGAGGGATTCAGAGCCCGCCCAACGCCCTTGGCACAGCCATGGCCTTGGCGAGGCGGACGCGGCAAATGCATTGGCCCGACCGCCCCTGCAAGTTTCCATCGGGGGCCCAGGTGCGACGAGCATTGGGCCAGTGGGGCGGGATTGGATTGTTGAGGTGCGCTTTCAGCCCGCGTGTACCGATTGCAGATTTGCTTCGGAAGGCTGCGTTTCATCATGTTTACGTGTGGCCTGCTGCCAGTCGCCGATCGGGGCCACGTAGTCAGCACGATGAAGAGTTCAATTCCGCATTCGGCATTGGCAGTGGCATGGGCAGCACTGGCGATGGGAACCCTGTCTTATCTACTAGGTCTGCCCGCTTGGACGGTCGGTCGGTTGACCAAGTTTCGAAGAGTTTGGCAGAGTGTTTCAATGGGTTGCCTTCTGATTTGCAGCGCCGCCACCATCAGGGCGTAGCTCAGTCGATCGGGTATTTATCAGAGTTGGCCGACACGCTACGAGGCAATACAGCTGTCTCTACATTGCGCCCTCGTGCCATGATGTCTGCCATTCAGGTTGTCCACACCATCATGCTTACCTCGAGCCTTCACGGTTCAGTCCACTTGAAGAGGGTGTTGCGTGACGCAGTTAAGATCGTATTGCCTGGTCGGCTCGGCGAACCGCTCTTGGATGCAATTGAATATGGCGGTGTGCCCGCCCAGCAGGCCACTTCAAAGTATTATATTTCGTTGGGCGCAGCCATGTGCATTGAGGAGCAGAGGCGGACCCGCGAGTACTTATCCGACGATTCCCTCATCGTTGAAACCATTCTCAGCGACTCGAGCCCGTTATTGGGCACGGACTGGCAGATGACCGAAGGCATCAGGTGCGTCGACGTCGTGCGGTCATATCGGCTATGTCGTGAACTCCAGGGGCTGAAGCAGGATGTTGCCGACTTCGCCAACCGCGGGGCGAACGACGACGCCTGCGCAGAGGACGGATACGACGACCGCGCGTTGGAATTGGCTGACGCCGCGCGGCAGTACCAGTCCAGCACGAGAGAGCTGGTCAAACTTCACCAGAGCCACGCCTTTACCGCAGTGGGCCTGGGTTCCAAGGCGACGGCGGCCGCCGACGAACTCCACGCCCTGGTTCATCAATTTCGGCTGTCGGCGCGTTCGATGGCGGACGCGCAGAGGCGCAGCCAGCGCGTGTTGTCATTCACGTCCGACCTCGGGACCGAGCGGCTCTTGCCGAGTGCCCGCCCAATCGACCTAGCGAGTGCTTTCCCGCACTGGATCGACATTGGCGTGGAGGATGACGACGGGACCGCCCGCGGGGAGCTGGCGGCCGCGAGCGCGGGCATGGACGTTGACCTGGACGTCGAAGACGACGCGGGCATGGCAGATCTTTCGTTCGACGGAGGCACTCGGGGGGACATGTTACCAATTTCTGACGACGATGGGTTCGCGGGCCACTTGCCGCGCCTCGGCGTTGAACCCGACGGGGTGCCCGACGCTGGCACCGCCGCGCTTCCTCCGCAGCCAGCAGAATTTGCCTTCGACGTCGTCGACGACAGCGGCGTCGCCAACGTGGGCGCCAGCGCCCGCGACCAGCCCCCGCCCCCCGAGTTCCCCCGCGCTGCCAGGGAGCCAGACGCCTCCGAGGACTTAGCTTCGTTTGTTTTTTTCATGGAAGTTTGTTGGTAGCTGGGGTGTTGCATATCTGCAACAATGCCTTCTTGGACATGGTGAACGCACTGAAGCACAAAGAATGGTTCTTGCCCAGGGCGAAGGCCGTGATTTCCCTGTGCGCTGAGCGGTGGACACGCCAGAGGCTCTTGGAACGATGTTTCAACACTGAGGCCGCGCGGCCGCACCACGACAGCATCAACCGCATGACGACAAAACCAGCTGAGTGGCGCTTTGCTTCCCTGATCCCAGCACTAGTTGAACTGCTATATTGCGAGCAGGGGCTTCGGCAATTCTGGAGCAAGGCGCAGTATTGTTCGAGGGCCGAGGGGGGCGCGGGAACGACAGCCGACGGAGCCGAACCAGCGCCAGCTAAGGCGGAGTCGGAGGCGCCAGATACAGCAGAGCAGTTGTCCCGCGTGGACGAAGCTATCCAGAACCCAGCCGTCTGGGCGCACGTCCAGTGCATCCTCCTCCTGACTCACGGCAGCCTCTTCGAATTCCAGAACTGGTGCGAAGGGTGCCCGTGCCACGGCCAGGACTACCGTGACAAGCCTGGGTGGTCGACGTCTCGGCCGTATTTCGCGCGGCGCAGCGCTTTCGGCTCCGAGACTGGAGTCAAGCACACGACCTGCCCTTTACGAGGCCGCCGCGCCCCAGGGCTTGCTTCTGGCCAAGGCATGAACTATCTGCGCACTCTGGTGCGGGTTTCCCTCGGTAAGCTTCTTGGCTGCACCGCGATGTTGACTCGGGAGGATCGCGACATGGTGGTCGGGGAGTTCGAGTCGTGCAAGGCCGCCCTCATGGAGGTTATGGAGTCGAAGCTCGCCCACTGGATGCACCTGCCCTACAGCGTCTGCGCGCTCAGCGCCACGACCTCTCACGGGGCCTCTGAAGACGTCGCCAGGGAGTGCCTTCGGTCCTGCGTCGCAGAGTATTCTGGCATGGCGGAGGAGCAGCGCGCAGGCATGTGGCCTACGGCCGTGCGCCTGTGCGACGCGGCGTCGCCGCTGAGGGGCGACGTGCTCGCATTTCTCGACGGGCAGGATTTGCGCGAGCTGCCAGCTTTGGGGCGCGTGGCGGCGTCCATGCAGTGCATTCCTATCGTGGAGCGCTCAATCGAGGCAAAGCACAGATACAACAAACTGAACTCCTGCAGAGCGCCTCGAGCTGGCGGCGCGTTCGTGAATGTCATGCTCAAGGTGCCCGACCTCGCCCGACGTCTCCAGGCTGATCCTCCGCTGCTCGCACGCTTGGCCGATACTATCAGCGAGCTGCGACACTCGGCTAAAAAAATCGCCAGCCGCTTCGATTTGCAGAGCCACCCGACACTGATGGAAGAAATTGGGACACGGGGGGATTTTCGGACGGCAACGCTGACGCGCGCCTTCTACCGACTGGACCCGAAGACGCAGCACGCCAAGCATACCGTCTTGAAGGAAGCTTTTCGCAGTGATCAAAATAAGCATGGCGCAGTTCCGCCGACCAACGAGTCCGCCAACCACGGCTTGAGGCTGGCGAGGGCAAGCGGGAACCTTCGTAAGCGCATCCGCGCGCCATTCATTTGCCCCAATGTCGCCCCCCTGCGCATGTCGACTTTTGTCTACAGCGCACGCTACGCGCGACATTCCAAGGTAACCCTTGTATCCTTGCAAAGACCTTGTATCCTTATCGTAAGTATGTACCTCAGTGCCCTCCCCCCTCAGCCTTCAGTACTTCAGTAATCCCCCATCCCTCCCCTTCCCTCCTCCCTCCACCCCCCTCAGTATCCCAGTGCTCCCCCATCCCTCACCCCCCCATCCTCCCTCCACGTCTCCCCCCCCTGCTCGCCCTTCCCCCCTCCCCCATCCCACGGCCTGGCAGGAATCGTTTTCCCAGCCGCGTGGCAGGAGGATGCGGCTGCGACACCGAGCCCGCTTTGGCACAGAGACCGCTGTCTCTAGGCGCCTGGGCTCTGGAGTCAGGGGGGCAGAAGGGTTGCGCGCGCGATCTTCTTTCGGGGGCCTCGCGCGCCAGGGGCTTTCGGGGGCCTGCAGGGGCCGCCAGGGGCCTTCGGGGGCCTCGCGCGCCTACTCGCGCGTTGCGTCCTACCCCAGGCCACGGCTCCAGGACAATGTTTGTTTGTATTGCGTGGCCCCCCTTCGGCGGAACTGCGCGAAATTGCCCGCCTTGCCCCTGTCTGGGGCCTCAGATCGGTGTACGTTTTTTTTTTTGGTTCTGGTCCTCTCCTCCCTCCCCCCCCCGTGTCGCTGAAAACAACCCGGCCTGCTCCAGGCTGGGTTTGGGGGATGGAGATTGGTTTGTTTGCGGTTGCGCGGCGCTGCCCTTCTTTTCTTGTGGTTTGTCGCCACTCCGCCCAGAATCGAGACGGCGAGGGGGGGGGCGGGTCAACGTTGGAAAGTGTGGTGCGGGGTGTGGGGGGGGGGGGGGGGGGGGGGGGGGGGGGGGGGGGGAGCGCGTGTGAGGTAGCACATGGGTGCGCGTGCAGACGCGTTTGCAATGCAGGCTGTTGTCAGCCCACGCTTGGCAATATTTTCGAAAAGTATTGTCGAAGGGCACATTATACAGCATCGGCGCCTCTCCAACAGATGTGCCTACGATGGCGTCAGCTTTGGGTGGCAGTCGTGACTTCAGAGTTCCTGGTCTTTTACCTCTGACGGACTCTGAGTACACGCCTCCTGCACTTACGTGCAGCGTGGGAGATCCGCCTCCGCACGATGAAGCCGTTGCCCTTGCACTGTCCACGCGTACTCTGGAGCTCAAGGACCACACTTTGTTCAGAGTTGTCCACGCGTCCCCGATCTCGAGGAAATTGGTTCGGCCACCGACGTCGAATCTTAATTCTGAAGACGTCGCTGTATCAGTCCACGATGTCCGAGCTGTATGGGATGGTTTTGGCGATCTTCAGATGTGCGTGGCTTTGCAGGGCGTGCGAGAATCCCCAATGGACGATGTATTCTCGAGCACCCGTCTCCTCAGCAGGCGGCACTTGGAGAGCCTTCCCGACTTGAGTGCGTCTTTCTTGGAGTGGACACCTACAGGTGGCATATTGTATCTGCCCAAAGGAGATTGGCCTCCTGCGTTGGGCGTGGAGCACAACGGCAGGGCAGCACTCGTGCTCACGGACCTCGTGAATTGCGGAGGGCTGCCAGGGGCTGACGTAAGTTTTATCGTTGATCAAGAGAGCGAGTACGCCGCCGTGGACGGGTTTATCCTGGGTGAGTTGCAACGCGAAGGGTTCGTTTCCAGTGCTGCAGTTCACGTGGCCCCTGAGTTTGGCGGGAGTGTGCTCGGCTGGCAACTCACGGAATATGGTCTGGATAACGTGGCAGCGTTTGACGTGGTTCGCAAACCTCAGCCAGCCCTTCGCACTCGCGAAGGCTTGAAAAGCAAGGACCTTTCCACGTACGAGCTCGTGTTGAAAATGCGCCAAGAGGGATGGTCAGCCAAACCTTTACCTACTGATAAACATATGCTACCTAGACCATATGACCCCTTCAGTGCGGACGCAGAGAAAGTTTGGTATTTCTCTGGCGCTCGCAAGACCATTGCTTCGACGCATCTCCAATCCTTGCTTGCAGGGGCCGCCACGGTGCACCACGCAGGGCCCCTACAACAGTACAGAGCCTTATGTGATGACGATGGGGTCACGCTCCAGATCACCGATGACATCGGGACGGTCGCCAGGAACTACGGTAACAAAAAAAAACGCGCGGACCACACGTGGCAGGGCACCTGCGGCACGCGTGCCGCACGCAAGGGCGCGGGGGGGAGGGGGGGGGGGGG
>CAUYUJ010008920.1:0-5000 GCA_963575745.1 Prorocentrum cordatum
TACTACTTATTCATCGGCTTCCGCGACGAGTGGCGGCGACGGAGCGCAGCTACAACGCGGCGGCGACGCCGACAGCGCGGCGGCGACGTCGACCGCAGACGCCCTCTAGGCCACCAGACGGCCGCCCAGGGCCGCCCTGGCATCAGCCCCCACACTGCCTCGAGCCTCGAGCCGATCCCCCTGCCAAAACCTGGTAGCACGCCAGCGGGGGCGGCTTCAGCCCCCCCGCATGGCACCACGCTTGCCATTCCTGTCATCGGCCCCCACACTGCCTCAAGCCTCGAGTCGACCCCCCAGCCAAAACCTGGTAGCACGCCAGCGGGGGCGGCTTCAGCCCCCCCGCATGGCACCACGCCTGCCATTCCTGTCATCGGTCCCCACGCTGCCTCGAGCCCTGGGGTGACCTCCCCGCCACAACCTGGGAGCACGGCAGCGGGGCCAGCCTCGGCCGTCTCGCATGCTCACACGCCTGCCCTGGGTCCTGGCTCCCTCGCAACCTCGCGTGTTAGCACCAGCACTGCCAGCACTAGCACTGTGACTGTACGGGAGCACTTCGAGCGCTTCCTCGGACCGCAACCAGCCACAATCGGTCACCTCCGAGCCGTAAACTGCCGTTTGGCCGCTTGGATCCCACCACGGCTCCACGCGGGCACAGCGGTCATCGTCCAGGGTCAAGTCCACAACCCCATCCACGGCCTCCGAGGTATCGTACGGGGGCAGTCCAGCGAGCACCCCGGCCACTGGACCGTCACGCTGTCGTCTGGGGACACCGCCCACCTGAGCTGCTCCAGTCTGACCGTCCCTGCACCTGCGCTCCGCGCCGAGATGCCGTGCGTATCACTGAACGTAGCATGATGGTAGTATGTGCAAATATTGAGTTAACCTTTGTTTCTTGAAAGCCTGTTGTACTGTCGTTGGTGCGTACACTACACACGCAGTATATATATATGTATTTGTTGTTCCTCCTCCCTGAATGTGGTGACGTTAACCCGGCCGGCCACCTTCGTTATCTACTGCTTGGTTTTCAGAGCAAATAGGTGGGACAAAATGCGTTGTACTTTTCAAGAGCGAAGAACGCTGGGGCTTCTCATTCACTTTGCCCTCATCCTGACCAGCGTGGTACGGCCTCGCCCTCGCCGCAAGTGCGCGTCCTGCCTTGCTCACCCGGGCGCTGTTCCCTGGTGCGCCGTGCCTGCTGGCGGGGGTGGCGGCTTCAGCCCCGCCCCACGCACCCGTGCCATCACGCCATGTCTTGTCCGCCATGTCGTAGCGGGCGCATCCGCTGTGAGGGCCTCCTCTGCACCCTTGCACTGTCTCTGCCTGTGCGCATGCTGGGCCATTCACTCCCAGCACGTGCACCTTTTCCTCAGCGCGTCTGGCGCCCTCTGCCGTCCGCCGCCTGGCCGCGGGCTCTGTCACTGTGCGCACTGTGCTGGGCCATACGGCTCCCAGCTGGTGCACCTTTTCCTCGGCGCGTCTGGCGCCCCTCTGCCGTCCGCCGCCTGGCCGCGGACTCTGTCACTTTCGAGGTCCGCCAATGGGGGCTAAAGGTTAGCTGGCAGCGGCTGGTGCCGCTGTGCTGTCGGCTAGCTTTTGCCGCTCCTGTTGGGGTTCTCGGCCTGTGCGCACTGTGCTGGGCCATACGGCTCCCAGCTGGTGCCCCTTTTCTCTTTTCGCCAGCCCGTGCGCCCGCGAGGCACCGCGTCCACGGGGCCTGGGCGCGGGGGCGGGGGGCGCCCCGTCTCTGCGCGCCGCGCAGCGGCCAAGCGCCCAACCGGCGGTCCGCCAAGCCGCCTTAGCCACGTTCTTCACGTCGCCTTTCTTGTTGGGGCCTTTTTCTTCACGCGGTCTGACGCGTGAGATCTTCACAGTCTGTCCGCCGTCCGTAGCTTCAGACGCAATGCGCCGGGGGAGGGGGTATGTTGCCCGCCCTCGTATCTTAAGGCTGCACCGCCGCTAATAGTGTTTTGCGGATTGTCGCACCGCAGTGCGCCTCGCGGACGGACCCTGGTCCGCCTACTTGTCCGATCTCTCTCTCTCTCTCACACACTCTCTCTCTCTCTCTCTCTCTCTCTCTCTCTCTTTTCTCTTTCTCTCTCTCTCTCTCTCTTTTCTCTTTCTCTCTCTCTCTCTCTCTCTCTTTTTTGTTCTTGTTCCCCCTCTCTCTATATATATGTATATTCTCTCTCTCTCTCTCTCTCTCTCTCTCTCTCTCTTTCTCTCTCTCTCTCTCTCACTCTCTCTCTCTCTCTTTCTCTCTTCTGTCTGTCTCTGTCTCTGTCTGTCTCTGTCTCTGTCTCTCTGTCTCTCTGTCTCTGTCTCTGTCTCTGTCTCTCTCTCTCTCTCTCTCTCTCTCTCTCTCTCTCTCTCTCTCTCTCTCTCTCCCTCTGTGTCTCCCTCTCTCTCTCTCTCTCTCTCTCTCTCTGCGTGCCTCCGCAGCATTGCGCCCCCAGGGGCAGCCGGCGTTCTCCTTTCTCCTCCCTGGTCTCGCCGCGCGATGCGCCCTCAGGGCCAGCCTTGGCCCCCCCCCCCCCCCCCTCTTCTCGCGGCATTTCGCCCGTGTCTCAGCCGAGCCAACTGGGCTCGCGAGGGCGTCGCACCCGCCCCGCAATGTCAGACTCATTGGAAGAGCTGCCCGGCCAAATCCGTGACGCTTGGGGTGCCATTCGCACATTGGGAGGGGTGAATGCACTGGCTGCTAGCTTTCGCGGCTGGCAATCGGATGAGGCTCTGGACGGGCTACGGGGCACTTTGCCAGCGACGCCTCAAAGCTTCGCAGGGGCGCGCCAATGGCCTCGACGGAGTTTCACACGTTGCGTCGCTCAGCGTCTGAAGTTTCATAATTCCCACAAGGGTGGATTGAAAGCCTTGACGAGGGTGTCGGAGCATCTCGGCGGTTGGCAAGAAGCGCAGGCTGTGGTTCGCCAGCTTCCTGATCAGGTTGGGGGCAGCGCGACAGATCGCCAGAAACATGTCGTGGATGTTTTGCGTGGAAAAGTCCGTCCAGGGCATCGGCTGAGCGGCGCCCATGCTAGCTGGGACCTGCAGGCCGAAGCACGCAGAGATAACAGCCAAGTCAAGACATACATGTCGCGCGCCCTGGTGTACGTTGCTCGCAGTCTGCCGCGGCGCGCAGAATGGGCCAATGACGGGGTCGTAGGCGAAGAGGCTTTGGAGGTGAGCATGTGCCCCGTGCCCGCAGTGCCAGCGGCGGCGGAAGAGAGCGCGCCTGCCGACAGCAGTTCTGACGAAGGTCAACACGCTGTAGCGCGTCTTCGCGCTAAGCGCGCCAAGCTGGAACAGCGCGTAGCGAACGTGCAAAAGGAACGCGATAGTGCGAGCGGCGAGATCGAGACAGCATTGCTGGGGAAGAAGCGGCGAAACAAAAAAAAACGGCATCGGCGCACCAATGGCCTGAGGACGACGACGAAAACGGGGCGATGTCTGATTGCGGAGAACTTGCTGGCCCGGATGCCATGGTATTGCAGCGGCAGACGGCATCGCTGCGCTTATTGGTCGCCCTTGGCGTTGCATCCGCGACACTCTGTCCCCCGCTACCACGCGGGGCAACCAACTACTTTCATGCCGATGTGACTGCATTGCGCACATCTTACGATTCCTACGCAATCCGTTTGCCCACGTGGGCAAGTTACAAGTCATGCGCGTTTGATTATAATGTTCGAGAATGCGGCGTTCGATGGGGGGTGTCAGAACACCTACCTGCACTACGTGGCAATGTTGGGGTGCGCTTGCCCAGCAAAACTTCGATTTGTATCGTCGCGTTGGCCGCAGAACTCTTAGTTGTTAGCTCTGGCGACGTAGCTGTGCCAAATGTCATGTTGCTGCTTTGATTGTTCCGCGGGTGGTTCAATAGTCGCGATCATTATATATAATTTGCACATCGGCGTCGCGAAACAGGTGGCGCCGCGGCGCAGTGTGATAGCTCGCTTTCCGCCGAAGCAAAACGATTCTCAGTTGCTTTGTTTGTGGGCGCTGCCGAAGGCGTCCAGGTCGGGACTGGGAGTGCAAGGACGGGCCGAAACTCTGCTTACAATCCCGGGTCGTGGGGCGCCGCTTCTGGCGAGACTGCTGTCAAGGGATTAGCCAGATGCTTGGGGCAACGCATCTCACAGCCCATGCGCGGGCAGGCGTCAGTGTTCGCTGCCCTCGCAGAATCTGGCCCCAGGGCTGGGTCTAAAGAGAAGAGCTGTGCAACCCTTTGCTTTTGTGAGTCTTTGGCTGGGCCATTTGTTGGGTATCAGATGGCTCTGGGCCTGGGGTATCTTCAGAAAGCGTGGTTCCATCGGTACCCCGCTCTTGATGTTGGTCCAGGCGCGGTAAGCGAAGTTGCTAACATATCCAGATGCCTGCGGCAAGCCCCGCCACCGTTCCAGCCCAGCCCCTTAGGTGGCGGCTGTTCGAAAAATAGTTATTATGATGATGTATATGGCAGTGTTGCTGGTGATGATGACGGCGATCACGATGACGACGACGGCCATGAGGAGGGGGAGGCTGAGCTGGCGCAGGGCCAGCGTTGGGACTGGCTGCGACTTGCCGGCTCTGTCTTGGCCGTCGCGCAGGTGGACAGGGGACAAGGAAGACGAAATGGAAGGCTGTGACATGAGACGCCTCTTCGTCTCCATTTCTTGAGGAGCTCTTATAGAGCTAGCTCATATTGGGCGGCCAGAGAAGCGTCCGGGGCTTCTGTGGGGCAGTCATGGGGGCCCCGTGGGGCCTTCTTGGGCAGTGGTTAGGCCTCTTGGGCCGTCTTGGGGCTCTTTTGGGCCTTCTTCGGGCCGTCTTCGCCGTCTGGAAGGTCTCTTGGGATTGTTTTGGGGCAGTCGAGAGCCCGTCTGGGGTCTCTCAGGTCGCCATCGTGGGCCAGCCTGAGGCTCTCTTGGGGCTTTATGGCCCGTCCATGAGCCGTCTTGGGCTTTTCTGGGGCAATTGTTGGACGTCTCTTGGGTCATTTTTGAGTTCGATTGGGCCCTCTTGGGGCG
>CAUYUJ010008920.1:10000-37291 GCA_963575745.1 Prorocentrum cordatum
CAGTGCTATGCCCTCCCACAACCATTTGTGCCCATCTCTTCAGTACCATTCTTGGCTCCAGTGCGCCACATACCAACGCAGCACCTGTCTAAGTACTCCGCATTGTATACAGCCTTACTCGATCCTGCGCCTTCCTCCTTTTGGAGATGCGACATTTGCGGGTTTGGGGTCGCAAAACGTTGGGTGGCGGCCCTAGAATCGTGCGCTATTTAATGCGCGATTGCTCAGCATCTCTCAGCATACTGAACCGATGGTTCTTGTGACATGCGTGGCCAGTCAGCAAGGCACGCGCCAGCCACTCACACGTGCTCCTTTCATTGCAAGACGTGGTCAAGTCTCCGCATAGCACATGCAGCCCCGGACACAGCCAGGCAGCAGTACCTGGGCGGCAGCCGCTTTCAGTGCACATCGATGGCTGCGCGCTCCCAGCCCCAGTGCACTAGCAGTTCCTCAGCAGCATTGTTTACTGCCCGACCTGCAACGCGCCTCTTCCTCCTGTCCCGCGCGGCTCATTGACGCGAGGGTGGTGTCCTACATGCAGGTTTGGGGCTATCTTGCAAAACCCTGGGTGGCGGCCCCAGGCTTGCGTTGCTTTTTTCCTCGCGCACTTCGCGCGCCCTACCTCGCCTCGCTGCTCGATCCTTCAGTGCCTATCACTACTGTTGCTCCCGAACCTCCCTCTCGTGGCCCATGCGTGAGCTTGAGGAACCCTGCCGCAGGTTCTCCTCCGCGTGCCAGGTCGACAGTCGCAGCTTTACTTGGTCGCCACAGCGACACTTTTTGGCGATCGGTAGCTAGCGCATGCAAGCAAGCCACACTCCTCGCAGCTATGCCCCAGTTCACTTGCACGCAGGCGTTTGCCAAAGCACCCTCCCATCCAAGTGCTCGACCAGCCGATTTCACAGGCCAGCCGAGCGCATGCAGTTGCGCGGCAAGTCTCACCTCCCTCTACTCCAAGCCCAAGGGCACGCAGGCGCTAACAACAGTACCCTCTCATTTGCATTGCGCCACTGTTCCTGCATATCCCGCGCTCTGTCTGCACCTCGCTCCCCCCCCGCCTGCTTGCGCGCCGTGCTCCCGGCATCAACCGGCGGCGACGGCAGCCCCTTCGCCTAGGAACCGAAGAGCGGGCTTGCTGCCGGCAAACAGAGTGGGCCTACACCTTGGGCGATGCTTAAGAAAACCTAAGTTTTCGGCGAGAGTCTCGATTATTCTTAATGCTTCAATGTAAATCCTAAGATTTTAATAGAAGTTCTGGGTTTTTACTCAAATCCTGAGGCTCTGAGTTTCTTAACCCATGATTTCTTAAGCATTTCGCAGGGTGTACTGCTTCGGGGCTCAAGAGACGTGGGTCAATGCAAACGGGGGTCAGCCAGGGCTCCGGCTCCTGCAGGATCCTGCGAAGACCCCTTTTGGCTGACCCGGGTTAGCGAGCCGCTCGTGGCCGCGAGGCGGCCGCGCGTATCGGCTGACCCGGGTTCGCGAAGACCCGCGCTGCAGTTTTTTTTCTCTTGCACTGCAGTTTTTGGTTTCCTGCTGACCCGGGGTTTGGATGGACCCGGGTCAGAAGATCCCCCACTGCTGGCAAAGAGGGACTGCTCACCTTAAAACAGGGCTAGGATCGGGATAAATCGCTCCAGAGCGTTCCGGAGTGCTCTCAGAGCGTTCCGGAACGCTCTGGAGCGGCCGCGGCGCCCAATACATCCTCCAAGCCCGCCGATTCTCAGAGATTTCGAGTTATCCCGATCCGATTTTGTCCCGATCCTCGCGTCGTTTTACACCTCGTGATCTGTCAGCCTTACTGCCCTGCGAGGCCTCGGCGCCAAGCTCGCCCGCCGGGGCCGGCCGCAGTGCGGCAGTCAATATCTTGCGGCCAGCGTCGCAGGCCCCAGTCGATGCTTTACAGGCCAGCCCGCGCAGTCTCTGCAGCGCAGAATCACACATCCGAGGATCGAGTCTCGGGGGAGAAAAAGATACGGATACGTGTTGTCCCCCGTCGTTTTCGGCCTTTCCTGGTCCTCCTGGGGAATCCTCGATGTCACCGCTGGATTCGCCTCGAAATTCTGGTCAGAACGCACCCCAGAGAGGTCCGGGGACAACACGTATCCGTGTCTTTCCGCCCCCCAACATTCGGGCACAGAAGCAGCTTGCGAAGTCTTTTCGCTTTTTTTCACAGGGTTACGAGCTGCTCCTCACACAAAGCTCCAGTTCTTCAGAAGGTTACGAGCTGCTTCTGGAACGAGGCTCCAGAGACACGGCGCTGCGAACCTCCATCGCGAACGGCGCCAGTGCAGGCCAGGCGCTCTCGTGGCGCTTCGACCCTCCATCGCGAACGGCGCCAGTACAAGCCGGGCGCTCTCGTGGCGCTTCGAACCTCCATCGCGAACGGCGCCAGTGCAAGCCGGGCGCTCTCGTGGGGGGGGGGGCCTCGTTGCGGCGCGGCGGCGGAAGGGAAATCTGTCGACTTCGGTTCGCAGGTGGTCCTGCAGAGCCCTGGGTCGCAGCCCCCAAAGACTGCGCAGTCCTTTTCTCAGGAGGGGAAAAACACACAGACACAATTAATCCTCAATTCCCCAGAAAATATGGGAAACTATGGGAAGTGGGGGGGAAGACAAAAACCCAGAACATATGGGAAATTATGGGGAATCGTTTTACTTGTGTGTATTTATTTGTGTGTCCTGGGGCCCCTTCATTTTTGTCGGAGGGTACGGGCAGAGCTCAAAACCTCGGTGCAGCACTCGCAGTGCACGCGCGGGTCCCCGCAGGGGCGCACCCCGACGCTGCCCTGCCCTGCCCTGCCGCAGCGTCGCCATGCTATCCTATAGAACCTTGGGTCGCAGCCCAGAGATTGCACGCTCAGATTAGGGGCAAGCCATTGAAACCCCATTGCATCACTCGCATTCCACTCTTGGGCCCCCGCAGGGGCTGACCCCGGCGCCGTCTTCACGTGTGGATGTGGACCAAAGTGGCGTGGCTGCGTTCTCTTTCTCTTGTTTACCCTTCCACTGCCTCGCAGCAGGTACCTCGTGGATCATGACACTCACCATCTGATGCTTGGAGTACTTGCTTGGGGCCTCTCCTGTAAGGTACACGCTGCGTTGCCTGGCGGGCGCCTGCTGTTCTACCAGTGCTGTTATACTGCCCCTCGTTACTGCCCCTCGTTCTCTTTCTCTTTTACCTTTCCACTGGTCGCAGCAGGTACCTCGTGGATCATGGCACTCACTGTGTGATGCTTGGAGTACGTGTTTGGGACCTCCCCTGTAAGGCACAAGCTGCGTTGCCTGGCGGGCGCCTGCTGTTCACTGCCGCTCGTTACTGCCTTAGCCGCGGCGCCCGCCGGGTGCCCTCCTTTGCGACGGGTCGTTCGCGCGCCTATTGCTTCTGCATCTCAGGAAGGCGACACGCGCGCGCGCAAGGTCTGGCCAACGACAGGGATGGGGGGGGGGCGGAGACCTTGAGCCTAGATTGGCAGGAACATCAACGATGTTTGCCTTCTCGCTAAGGCCATCTTGGACGCTCCAATCCGTCGCGTTGCGCCCCGTCCAGGTCCAGGGGAGGAGAAAGGGGAGGGGTCAAACGACCCGCAAAGAAGAAGTCGTCTCGCTGATCGCCATTTTGGCCGTCCGTCGCCATTTTGGCTCAAGGTTTCTTCTCTCGAGCGGGCAGCCCGCATACTGAGGCGGACGCTCCTCCTGTCGCAGAGCGGCGGACACTCTCGGCGCATCCCCCCCGCGTGCCCTACACTGTCTCGTCTCATCCTCCTTCTGTGATACCAGGGTTGCCCTGGTCGTGGCCGCAGGCGCCAGCGGGGGAGCCGGTGGCGGTGCGACGGCGACAGGCGGGAAGCGCGATGGCGGCGCGTCGTCTCGCTCTCCGTTTCGCTCTCCTTCCAAGCAAGACGGGGCTGATTTTCGAGCCCATGTTGGCACCTCAAGGAGGGGGGTCGTGGATCGCATCGAAGCCGCGCAGCGCTCGGCTACCGCCCTCGGCACCCAGGTCGCTTCATCGTTCGACCAGCTCGACCGAGAGCATGCGCGAGAGGTTCAGCGCCATCGAGGAGCGCGCGGGCAAGGCGGAGAACACCGTGGACGACCTCAGGCGAGAGATTCAGTCCTTGCAGACCGAGTTGCAGTCCATCGAGACCACTTCCGTCCCCGAGGCAGCTGCGGCGGCCGCCAGCCGGGACGTCGAGCGGGAAGTCGACCCCACGATCCTCATCGTCCACTGCCCGCACCTCGTCACGTTGGAGCGCGTCCGCGCCTTTGTGGAGCTGTGGCTATCTTGCGCCAACTGGGAATCGGACAGTTGGCAGGTGCTTGGCGAACCAGTCTCCAAACGCTTCACTATCAAATGTCGTGGGGCCGCTGGATGGGCCGCCTGTCGTGTTGGCCAAGCCATCGTGGCCATGCGGCAGGATGATGGTCATTATGGTCGCTTCAACATCCCGTCCACCACCAACGTCCCCACAGAGCTGTTTGTATCGATGGATCTGAACCCATGCCAGATCAAGAAGGATCTTGCAGCCAAAACCATTCGCCGCGTGCTATCTGAATATCATCCCAATGAGCGATTCTATGTGGACCGCCACGCTGGAGTCGTATCATGGCAACGGAAGCTCCTCATCAAGGCCACGCCGAAGCAGGACAACAGCCCGCCGGGGAACGCTGCGGAGGGGTAGGAGGGGGGCGTGGCGGCGGGGGAGGGGGGCGGGTGCGGTGCGACGTGGAACACAGTGGTTGGGGCGGAGGGGGCGCTGGGCGAAGGTTCCACTGGGCCAATGGGGAGCGCTGGGGTGCGGTAGGAAGGGTGCGGGGCAGGATTGGGTGCGGAGCGACGCCGAAGAACGTGGTCGGAGTTCTAGACACCCTGTGCATGATGATAACATGGTCGGAACTCTAGACACCCTGTGCAAGATGATAAAGGATCTCTTAATTTTAGTAACACGCTGAAGACGACGACGGCGGCGACGCCGACGACGGCGGCGGCGCTGACGACGACGACGACGACGACGACGACGACGACGACGACGACGGGCGTACTCCGAGAGTGCCGCGGCAACACTGGCCGCCCAGCTGCGCCGTAGCGCCCGCCGCGCCCCCGCGGCCCCGGGGGAACCCCAGGCGAAGACGGCGGCGGGGGACTACCTCAGCATGGACAGCATCACCGCGGCGGGGCCCTCAACAGGGAAGAGAAGGAGGAGCAGGAGGAAAGGGAGGAGGAGGAGAAGGAAAGGGAGGAGGAGGAGGAGGAGGAGGAGGAGGAGGAGGAGGAGGAGGAGGAGGAGGAGGAGGGAGGAGAGAACCCAGACGTCGTCCAACGCGATGAGGACGCAACACGGAGCTGTCTCGCCGCCTCTGGGCCTGGGGGGTCTCCGCGGGGCCCTGGGGTTGGGAGCTGGCCTGGGGGGAGGGTCCAGTGTTGCGGGGACCAGTGCAGTCGAGACGCTGAAATGACCAGGCGATCGCAAACAAGCAGGCGAAGGTGCGCCCCCGCAGCGACACGTGCCGCTCTATGAGGGCTGCGATCCCGAAGTTTGGTCTCATCGGCGGCGAGCGAGGGGGGGAAGCGACAAGCTAGGTGCGCTCGCGTCATATCTGACATCCTACCCCTCCCTCCCATCCCTTACCATGGCGCTGATTTTCTCTATCCGCGGACGCGTGTCGTAGCGGACCTGTGCTCCGCGCGCGCGTGCGTAGTGGGTGGTGGTGCACGTGCGTGCGTGCGTGCGTGTGTGCGTGGTTGTCGTGGTGGTGGTGGTGGTGGTGGTGGGTCGTGGTGGTGGTGGTGTGGTGGTGGTGATGGTGGAGGTGCAGGTGCTTGGTGGTGTGGTTGTGGTGCTGGGTGGTGGGGTGTTGTACTTGGTGCTGTTGGTGGTGGTGGTTGTGGTGGTGGTGGTGGTGGTGGTGGGTGAGGTGGCGGTGCGGCGCGGTGGTGGCGGGCGGATGGGCGCGCGAGAAAAAGGCCCGCGCTGGGGCGAGAACGCCATCCTGAACGACGGAGGCCAAACACCGATCCGAAAATGAAGCCCACGCTGCAGCGGGAGCACGATTCGGAACGACTCGGGAGCAGAAGTGAGGCCGGCGCCTCAACGAGAGCAGCATTTTTGGAAAAAATGACGCCGGCGCCTCAGCGAGAGTCGTTTCCCGGGATTTCCCAGGCATCCTGTGTGGAAAAAACAGTACGCGGAGGGTGCGCGGCCATCACCCGGACGCCATCAGGGGAAGAGGGAGAGTATTTTCATATTGAGTAATTGTGAAGGGGCGGGCCCATCTCCCAGGCGATCGCAAACATGGATAGGGGGCGTGTATTAGCGACGGGTCCCGTTTCCATGGGAAATCGCGGAGTTCCGCCGCCGAGCGAGGCGGCACCGGCCGCACTTTGGGGAGGGCATGCACCTCCCCTGATCTATGGATTTGGCGACTGCGCGCCAAATCCGTGGATCGCTGCTCCATGCCTGCGCGACCCCGAACGAAGGACCGCGTTGGGCTCGGGAGGGGCCGTGGTCCTCTGGCCACTCTTCAGATCCCGGCCGTGCAGCCCCTGCAGGCTCGCCGCGGCCGGACGAGCCCCCCCGCCGTTCCTTATAATTCTGCGTTCTCGATGGCAGCGCGATGGCTGGCAGCGAAGGAAAAAGCGCATCCCAGGCGTGCGATGCCCGAATTCTGTCGGCACGGGCTCGCCGACCCCGGAGGAGGTGTTTGCAAGACCTCTCACTGGGGCGGGAGATCTGGGAGTGGGAGTAACGGACCCCGCTATGGAACAAGAGTCCCCCATGCTGTGGATGGTCACCATGGTGGTCGCCTGCTCCGTGCGGAAACATCGCGCAGGAGGGCTCCCCCCTGGGCCCGTGCGTCGTCCCGGGCTGACTCTGACGGTGCGGGGGGCCCGCCCCAGGAGGCCGAGCAGTTCGAAGCACCACCTCCTGATGTGTTTCGGGTGGGCCCAAAGAGGAGGCCCAGCGGCAAGGGGGTGGTTCAGCCACGCGCAGAGGGGGGTGGGGAGGGAGGGGGAAGGGCTTCTTAGAAGCACCCCTGCTTCTTAGAAGGCGCGGACCTATCTAAGACTTGTGAATGTAAGGGCCGGCGCCTTCCAAAAAACCAGCCTGCTCTAAGAAGCCCTCCCCCCTCCCCCCACTGGCCCACCCCCTTGTGCGCGCCGCCAAGTGGTGCAGCAGATGTGGTGCGATTTATCGGTGGGGTTGCAATGCATTCGGGGCGTGCATGGCACTCCGGGGCGCAACTGTATTGCTGGATCTCCGCGTGCAACCCACGCCTTGCAGTGCAATGTGCAGGACAAGTTCTCCGGAGCAGTACACTTGCGGCGCACCGGCCCCAGATCTATACTGCACCCCCCCCCCCTTTCAGCTGGGCCCCCTCTTGGGCCACCCGAGCTTCGAGCTTTCAGCACTCCGCAGGCAGCGGCTCTCTGGGCGGGAGCTCTCCGCCGCGGCTCGGCCACGCTGTGCCCCTCCCCGGGGGGGGGGTGGGCTCCCCCCCCTGGGGCGCTCCGCGCGCCACGGGGGGGCCCCGCTCCACGGTGGGCCGCGGCCCCCGCTCCCCCCCCCCCCTCCTTCGCGGGGCCTCCGGAGTCTTCCTCGGCGCTCCCTCGCTTCCCGGGGGGGGGGGAGGATTGCAAAAAAACGAAGGATTGCAGGATTGCAAAAAAAACGAAGGTTTTTTTGCAATCCTTCGTTTTTTTGCAATCCTGGGTTTTTTTTTGCAATCCTTCGAAGAAGCAGGCGGAGGGACGAGGTCAGAGCCTGCTCTGGTCGCTCGTCGGCCTCGCGCAGGAGGGGGGGGCCCGGGGGAGGGCGGGCGGCGAGGCGCGGGCCTCGTCTGTGTAGTGTAGGGCTGGCGCCCTCTGAGGAGCGGCCTCCTCATAAGAGGCCTGTTTCCCTCCTGCTGCCCTTGAGTCGGGCGTGTCCCTCTACAGGAGGAATGTTCACAAGCAGTCAAAAAATAGTCTGGGGACGACTGTTGGATTATTTTTGGGTCTTGTTGGGTATGTTTTGAGTAGTTCTGATATTTCGCCCAAAATCCGCCTGTAGGGGGGCCCTCGTTGTCTGTGCAATCGAATCCGACGGTAAGGATGGGTAACCTTCCGAAGGGTATTCCTGCATCCGTGCCTCTTTGGTCCATCCCTGGTTATTTTCGATGGCCCGCCGCGCTCGAGAAAGCTTCAGCACAGGCGTCCAGGGGCCTTGCATCCTTATCGCGCATCCTGACTTCCAGTTTGGATTGGGTGCCCAGAGAGTTCGCTTGGAGGGAAGTGCCGCCCTTTTTTGCTGGCGCCGTTTTCGGGCCCAGGGGGCCCTCCTCGGCCCTGGGACCGTCAGCAGAAGGACTCGGGGGGAGCACTTGGTCCCAAAAGAAGGCCCCAGGGTCCAGGACCCGTTTCCCTCGAGGCCTCCCCGATGGGGTCCGGGCAGAGGGGGTCGGAGGACCGCGCCACATCGCCGATGCATCGCTGACGCGGCTCGATGCGAAGCCCGATTTTCTCCACGCCGACGTCGCCGATGCGTCGTCGATGCATCGCCGATGCATCGGCGAAACGGCGCGATCCTTCGACCCCATCTACCCGGACCCCATCTTGGATGCCCTTGAAAAATTCGGAACATGTAGCGGTACCGCTACCTTTTTGTCAGTTTCGCCCCCGTTCTAAGACGGAACACTTGACATACACATAAATATTCAACGACCCGCGAAGATTTCTTGGATCGGCGCTGGGTCCCCCTGGCCGCGCCTCCGACGCCGCCCCTGGCGCGCGAGAGGGACCCTGCAAGAAATCCGCGCGGACCTTTGAAAGCTTCTGTGTGTGCAATGTGTTGTTTCTCGAAGCGTGGTTTTCCTGGAAGGCACTCGGCGCCACGGCTGGATTCACCTCGGTCGCTCGGTCAGAACGCAGCCTGGGAGAGGTCGGGGGAGTAGCAGTATCGGCATCTTCTGGTTTCCCCACGGGGGAGGATCGTGCGGTCTGTAGGGAGGTAATCAGCGGGCTGCAGTAGGCACATCCAGTGCGACATCAACGTGGGAGCAGGTGCCCCACGGAAGGCTCTTATCCCCCGATGGCCCCAGGGACCCGCAGAAGGCCTGGGGCACTGTAGGGCCTCCGAAGATCGACGAGCTGTGTGCCCCAATATACCTTACAGTCAGAGTTCTTCCTCCTCCGCCTCCTCCACCTCCTCCTCCTCCTCCTCTTCCTTCCTCTTCCTCCTCCTCCCCCTCCTCCTCCTCTTCTTACCGTTGTTTGGCGACCTGGGGTCCAGCCAGCGGATCTGTTCGACTCGGGTTCGATGCCTGATTTGACTCCTACTTCGACTCAAGTCCGACTCAAGTCGACGGGCGTACGACGCAGAATCGGCGCACGAGTGGAACGAATAGTGTCCAGGAAGGTCCTCAGGAAAAAAAAAACAAATAACACCGAGGGGGGGTCGGGGAGGAGGAGGAGGAGGAGGTGAGGGAGGAGGAGAGAAAGGATGAGGATGAGGAGGGGGCTGGGAGGGGACTGGGAGAAAAGCAGGAGGAGGAGGAGGAGGGTAATGAGAAGGAGGAGGAAGGAGGAGGATGAGGAGGATAGGATGAACAGTAGGATGAGGCGGAGATGGGAGGGGATGAGGCGGAGGTAGGAGGAGGAAGATAATGAGGGGAAAAAAGGGCAGAAGGATGAGGAGGAGGAGGATGAGGAGAGGAGTGGACGAGGAGGAGGAGAGGAGGAGGAGGAGGAGGAGGAAGAGGAGGAGGAGGAGGAGGAGGAGGGAGAGAGCTGGAGTTGGAGTTGGAGGAGGAGGCCCTCCTCCTCTCTCGCTTGCTCGCCGCCGAGGCGGAGGAGATCGTCGCCCCGCAGCTGCAGAAGCTGGGCCGCGCCCCGGGGGGGGGGGGCGGGGGGCCAGGGCGGCGGCGCACCGCCGCCTCGCCGACCCCCAGACGTCGGGCGCATTGCTTTTGATTGCAGAACCCACCCTGAATAGGGATCTGAAGGCTCTAGGACTACGTCGGGCCTGTCCCTCTGCAGGAGGAAGATTCAAAACTGGTCCAAACATAGTCTGGGGACGATGTTGTTTTTCGTATTGTTGGCCATTCTGGGGTTTGTTTGAGTATCTCTCAGCTTTTGTCCAAAATCCCCCTGCAGGGGGACGGGCCCGACCTGACTCTGGGAAGGTCGCGGACGTGCAGGGGCTCGTCGGGGAGTCTCTTGGGAGGCCTGCCGGAGGTACTCCTGAAGTCTCCTGGGGCCCTTTGGGGAGCGTCCTGGGGGCCTCAGGGGGGGGGTCATCGGGGTGGTCTTCTGGACGTCGGGCGGGCTGATTTTCATGTCGGTCGCGGCAGGGGGCCCTCGGGGCCGACGTTGAGAAGAAGGGTGCGGAGGAGGCCTTTCGGGAGAAGGGTGAGGAGGGCGAGGAGGACGGGGAGGACGGGGAGGACGAGGAGGATGGAGGAGGAGGAGGAGGAGGAGGAGGAGGAGGAGGAGGAGGAGGAGGGAGGCGGGAGGGAGGAGGACGGGGAGGAGGAGGGAGGAGGGAGGAGGAGGGAGGCTTGGCGTTCTTCTTCAATTGCTGCCGCGGGGAGCCGTTTCCAGGCCTCGAGGCCATCGAGCGTGGATTCTTGTTGCGGGGCGGAGACTCAAAAACCCTTCGGGCAAATGCCGACGCGATCCGATTCCGGTGTTTCGACGGTCCGATGCGGCCCGCTGTTGGCATGGCGCTGCTGTGCATCCCAGCGCGGCCGATCCGATTCGAGCCCCTTCGGCAAACCCTTCGGGCAAATGCCGACACGATCCGATTCCGGTGCTTCGACGGTCCGATGTGGCCCGCTGTTGGCATGGCGTTGCTGTGCACAGTGGGTGACTTCCTCAGCTGCGGAGTTTAGGGAGTAAGGGAGGGGGACGAGGGGAGGAGGGGGAGGAGGAAGGGAGGAGGGACGAGGGGAGAGCAGGAGGAGGAGGAGGAGGAGGACGAGGACGAGGAGGAGGAGGAGGAGGAGGAGGAGGAATAGGAGGAGGAATAGGAGGAGGAAGGAGGAGGAGGAAGGAGGAGGAGGAGGGGTCGGTTCCAGTCGAACCGCATCCCAGCGCGGCCGATCCGATTCGAGCTCCTTCGAGCCGAGCTGCGTGCCAAGGGCGGCATCGGTGCGGCGCACGCTGCGGGGTTCGGATCGGCCTGTGGGCGCAAAAGCGCAGGCGCAGCGGGACGGGTCGGGGAGCACAGAGCCCGAGGCTAAGATTTTAAGTCGGGCGTGTCCCCCCGCAGAGGGATTTTCTACGAAAAATTTTTAAAAATACACAAACCATATTCGAACAATAAAAAGTACTCTACAACGATAGTACAAAAGTATTCAACAAATATTCACCATACTCAAAACATGCTCCAAAGTGGACCAAAATACTCCAAAAGTAGTCCCCCGATTGTTTTCGACTATGTTTGGGTAGTTCCCCCTGTAGAGGGGCACGCCCGACTTAAGGCTAAGACGGCGCAAGCTTACCGTGAGAGGAGAGAGAGAGAGAGGGAGAGAGAGGGAGAATGCAGAGGCTGTGGATTCGGCGTCACCCCAACATACTTATACCAAATGTGCGTCGCCCCCCCTCCCCCCCAGGGGCGACGCGCGCACCGAGAAATCTTATAGTATGTGCGTCGTGGCGGGCGCTTTCTGGCAACACCGCTCGGGAAACAATGTACTACAAGATGGGTATACTATCTGTTGAGGTCGGACACGCGCCTCCAAGGAGAACATATCGTACTAGTACGTCTTTGTGCGTCCCATGGATGCCTCTTGGCCCGTGGCTGTGGATGCCTCCAGGCTGACTGACCCAAAGGGTGGTCTAAGGCAGTAGGGCCGGTGCTGAGCTTGGTTCAGCTCCTTTGCACCCTGGCTTGAGGGAGGCTGAATCTTATCAGCAAAGATACCAAACAGCGTAGTCAATATATATATATATATATATATATATAAAAATTTATATATATATATATACATATACATATATACATGTATATGTATGTGTATATATATACATACCTGGGGGGCAGGCCCGGGGCCCACAAACAGCTGCCCCGACCCCCCATGGGGGGACGGGGCGGCCGGGGAGGTCCCTTCCTTCTCCTCTTCCTCCTCATCCTCCATCTCCTTCCCCCCAACTTCTCGTGGTGGTGGTGGAAAGCAGGCCCATCAGATCCTGCGTCTTGTCCAGCACTAGGACTCCCAGCCCTCTCAGAGTCGCCATCGAAGGCAGCCTGTCCTCACTAGGCGCGACCACAGCGAGCCGGCCTGCTGGCGCATGTGGGGCTGGGCGAGTCATGCCACGGTTGGCGAGAACGCTCCACATAGCAGAGCACTGCGGAGGACGGCCAGTCGAGACAACAGCAGCTCGCCCGCCTGGCAGAAGGCCGCTCGAGATCTGTCCCCGAGCCCATCCCAGGGTCCACCCTGGCCCGTTCTTTCGGGGCGGGCTCAGCCGTGGCGCGCGAGCCCCCTGGGAGGCCCCCCAAGAGGCCCGCCGCGGCCTTGGCTCGGCGGCGAGCGAGGGGGGGAAGCGAGAAGGCAGAATGCGAAGACCTCCTCCCAAGGCGGCGGGGCTCCTCGGAAGCCCCCGCGCCTTCCGAGCAGGCCCCCCTGTCTTCGGGGAAGGCTCAGAGCACCTCTCAGGAGGCTGGCGGGGGCTCCCGAGGCTTCGGGGAGGGCCTCCTCCTCCTCGCTGCACGCCCGGGCTCGCCGCCGACGGACTGGACAGCTCCCCTCCAGCGCTGGCTGCCCGCGCACAGGCTCCGCGGCGCGACGGCCCACGGAGCTGCCCCGCGCGTCGCCCCGGGCCGCCCCCGGGCCTGCCCGAGGCCCTCCCGCCGGGAGGAGCCCTCGGGGGCGGCGGAGCAGCGGCGTCAGCCAGGCAGTCCGCGATGCACCACGACATCCTCCGGCCTGGGCCCTTTCCTACGCGGGGCGCAGAGAGACGTGGCGCATCGCCTGCTCACCGCACCGTCTTGAGGCTCAGTCGCTTGACGCCGGGGTGCGGTTGTTTCAGCACTCCCCATGCCCCGTGCGCACCACCGCCAAGAGTGCCATGGCGGCCTTGGCTACCGCAGTAGCCCGCTGTCGACGGCACTCCCATTTCTTCTCTCTGTCTCTCTCCCGCGCGCCCTCCCCCCCCCGCTCCTCCTCCTCCTCCTCCTCCTCCTCCTCCTCCTCCTCCTCCTCTTCCTCCTCCTGGCCTCCTCCTGGCCTCCTCCTGGCCTCCTCCTCCTTCCCCTCCTCCTCCTCCTCCTCCTCCTCCTCCTCCTCCTCCTCCTCCTCCTGCTCTCCCCTCGTCCCTCCTCCCTTCCTCCCCCCTCCCTCCTCCTCTCCCGTCCCCCATATGCTCCTCCCAACGCTCTTCGACCCCATCTCCCATCCCCGCTCCCGTCCTCTTCCTCCTGCTCCCTTCCCCGAGGCGCCCTCCCCCTGCCCCGCGCCCGCGGGCCCTGCCCCTGCCGCGCAGAAGAGCTGAGCGCGAACCTGACGAGGTCGGTGCACCAGAACCCGCAAGCGAGGAACCGCGCGGCCCGCAGCGGCGTGCCCAGATGGTCTGGTACCGGAAATTTTCGGTAGCGATTTCGACGCACCCCGAATTTCGGTAGCGACCGGACCTTCGCTTGAGGGCGTTGAAATAGCGGATTTCAGAACGGTCTGATACCGGTATTGGGCGCTACATTTCGGTATTTCGGTAGCGACCGATCTCTGTGGAGCGCTACCGGAAATTTTCGGTAGCGGACCATCAGGGTGCGGCTGTGGTCGGGGAGTTCGGGCCACGGGAGCGCAGGCCCAACCGCTTGTTTTGTGGCGCGGGTGCTGGCCGAAGTCTCGGCCGAACGGCATTCCATATATTGGGGACGCGGTGGTCGCCGTTTCGGGAGGGGGGGGGGCGGCGCAACGCTTGGTGCTCATCGCTTTCGCTCCTCCGAGCACTGCCGGCGTCAAAGATTCATGCCCGCATCGAGGTTTGAGCGCATCTGCGTTGAAATGCTTAGAAAACATTAGTTGGGCAAAACATTGACATGCGCGCGAAACGTGTTCGTGTGGGCTGCCTGGTATAATTTGACGGAGCTCGCGGGCGCGCGATTATGTTTGAGTGATTTCGGTCTGCGTTCGCGTGTGGCTCGCATGGCCCTTTTTTTACAACGTGGCCAACACAAAACTAGACACGCAGATTTCAGCGAATGCGCGCACAAAATCACGAGGTATTGCGAAATTGCTGACGACATATTGTGTTTCAATGATACCATGTGGAAACAAGTGTTGCTCACATGATGTTGACATGTGTGGTCGCGTATGATCGCATGTGTTTTGCTCTTGTGTTTTGGTATGTTATGATGGGGGCCATAGCAAACACAACGCGTTTTGATGGGTGTTTCCTGCATTATATTAGTGAACAGGGACGAGGCGGAGTCCATGCTGGTTAGGCCCGCATGGTATCACGCTGCATGTTCCCAAGTGGTGGTCGTGCAACACAACTCCGCAGATACAAACGAATAGCCAGACGGATAAGGTCGTTCTCGACATGTGAGTATACAGGGGGCCGAACTTTATACACCGACGCTTTTCCTGGCCTTACACTGAAACTTGCACAGGAAAGCGGATCCTGGTGTATAAGGGACCTTGGTGTATACATTGTTCGCCGTTTCCCTAGGGCAACGGGGTACATACACCATACC
The DNA here is from genome assembly GCA_963575745.1 of Prorocentrum cordatum. Lineage (NCBI taxonomy): Eukaryota > Dinophyceae > Prorocentrales > Prorocentraceae > Prorocentrum > Prorocentrum cordatum. Next base: position 24,675 of record CAUYUJ010008920.1, read on the forward strand.
ACCCCCCGACGTCGTCCCCGACATTCAAAAAGCCTTGGGATTGACAAACAGCCGGTTACTGGTAATATATACGCTCCTGATTCCGAGGTATAGTCCAATGTTCGGCAGAATAGGGGATCTATGGCGTGCAATGCCTGGCTCCATCAGTAAACAAAGTTCTGATCTGAGTCGTGTGACGCACGGCGGGGCTCCCAGACTTAAACACACACGCACATGTTCTGCTGCATGCCACTCGTGCGACCCGTCATTTTGAGCCTGAGAGCTCCTGCTCCGCGTTCGAGGCGTATGGAGGGTGTGGTTTCGCTCCCCCGCACTTTGTTTTGGCTTGAGCTTCGGAGTCCGTGTTCGTCTCGACGGATCCTTCTTTTTGTGTCGTTTCTTTTGCGGGGGATGGGAGGCTCTGCTTCGGGAGTCCAGTGGCCGTTTGGGACCGCGCGGCCGCGCTCCCGGTCTAATTTGGAGGCCTCCTCCTCTGGCGGGCGCCGCGTGCACGCCTCGTGGAGGCCTCTGGGGCTCTTGGGGGTGTCTGGGAGGCCTCTTGGAGACCGTCCTGGGGGCCGTCTGGAGCGTCCCGGACCGACCCGTCGGCGATCTTGGAGCACTCTCGGACCATCTTGGGGGGTCTCTTGGGGCTCTCGTGGCCCCGTCTTGGAGCCCTCTCGGGCCCCAGCAGATCACGCGACGAGCCGCGGGGAGCCGCGACAAGCCCAAGGAGATTGGGAAACATCTGGGGGCTCCGGGCCCGTGAAAGGCTCCTCGGGAGGGAGGCTCGAGGCTCAGAGGATGGGGCAAGTGGCCTGAGGACACGACCTCTCCATGCCCTGCGGCACGGTGGATGAATTGTGCTATGACAGCGTCTGGTACAACACCCGGGGTGCAACCTATGCGGATCAAGCTATGCCGTAAGCTACAGGAGGTGCAAGTTCTGTGGTGCAGTCGTTGCCCTGGCTCCTCTGCTGCGTCGTCTCCTCGTTGTCGTTTTGTTCTCGCTTTGCCACGAAGGATTGCAAAAAAACCCTGGGCGAAGGATTGCAAAAAAACCCTTTGCAATCCTGGGTTTTTTGCAATCCTTGGGTTTTTTGTGCAATCCTTCGGCTCCCCTTCGGCTGGCACTGCACTGCGAGCTATAGCGGTGCGAGGTGTGCATCCTCGAAGGCGACCCCGCGTGCGTGCGAGAGATCGGCACGAGGCGGGCTCGGGCGAGCCCTCGTGCGAAAATGTCGAACGTTCCGCCAATGCTCTCTATCAGAGAGACAAGGCCCTCTTCGTGCGATCGCTGCCAGTGGAATGATAATAATTGACAGTATCAGGTAGATGCGCACGGTAGGTTTGCGTCGTGTCGACCAGCGGCGACCCCAGCGCGGGCGTTCAAGGTTGAACGCCGCCGGCGACCCAGAATCGATCGACGTTGAACGATCGGACGTTGCGGCAGCGGCCGATCGTTCAAGGTCGAACGATCCCTGCGGTGTCAAAAACCAACGCTGGGGTCGGCACGACACGAACCTGCCGTAGATGCGTACTCATATTTATCTGTAGATCTTATATGTCGCGCTGGGGGACGAAACCGGGCGCACTCTGATGATCGCAAGGATTCAGCCACTGCCGTTGGCAGGCCAGGAGCTGAGGCGCTGTTGCGCGCGACGCGCTCAGGATACACATCCCCAAAGTGGGCAACGCAGTGTCGATGATGAAGATGGAGGACGGGACTGGGCCTTCTTCGGGGGAACGGCAGTATGCAGATCATGGCGAAGCCGAGGATCAGGAGGCAGGAAAGGAGGATCTGATGGGGTCGGAGGAGGACGAGGTCTAGAGAACACCAATAATCCGCAAACGATGTTGCAACACATCCTCGAGTTTCAAGTCTCCTCCTAACACGCTCCTACAAGTCATCCTGTTTACCACAAGGAGCGCCCCTCTTTGAAAGACCAGCACAGTTGTGACTGCTATTTTGGCGAGGGCCCCGCTTTGAAAAGGCATTGACTTGCACCGCACTGGCGTGCAATCAGGAACGCGAGAGACAATGATCATACCGTTTAGCGAGGTGTCCAGCGAAATACTTCTTTCGAAGAAGGACCGTTCCCACCCCATAGATGCAACTGTTGCACACGTGTGCAATTGTGGCACGTGGTTCTCGAGAAGTGTCGCGGCTGCCCCCTTCCTCCAACTCTTCCTTCTCTCAGAAAAAACACGTACGCATGTGGTTCGGAATTTCGACGAAGTCCCAAGTGTCAGCTCCATTTTGAAAGAGAGCCGCCATGGATCCGTGCATCGCTACGTGCATTGAAGTTTTTTTTGTCACCAAGCAGTGCTCGTATTTGGACTTCTTATCTCGTCTGATGAAGTGGGCCAGATTGCCCGTCTGGCAGCTGTGTTGTTGCCGTCGCCGCCCCGTCGCCGCCTTGTCGTGGTTTTGCGTTATTGTGCATTGGTTTGCGTTGTTGTCCGTTGCTTCGCATTGCTTCGCATTGCATTGTATTGCTTGGCATGTATTTGCATTACCTCGCACTGCTCTACATGGTGTTGCATTGCTTGGCATTGTTTTGCATTGCTTTGCATTGCAATGCTTTGCTTTATATTGCATGCGTTGCGGGGCCTTGCGCTGCGTTGCGTTGCATTGCGTTGCTTTGCTCTGCGTCTGCGCTGCTTTGCTTTGTTTTGCATTGCAGTGCGTTGCTCTGCTTAACTTGCCATCGAATCACATTGCACTGTTTCGCTCTGCTTCGCATTCAGGTGTATTGCCTTGATTTGCGCTACATTGCTTAGCATTGCTCTGCATTGTTTTGCATTTTCCTGCGACAGGTTTCACCACATCTATTGCCTAACATTTATTGCACAACATAGGTCGCACACCGTATGTGGCACACCAGATCTCACAACATCGATTGCACACCACATACGTTGCACCGCATGTACCGCACCGCCTATGTTGCACCACATAGATTGCACCACAACTATTGTACAGCATAGATGGCACAGCATAGATTGCACCACATGCATTGCACAACATGGGTCGCATGCATCGGTTGCACACCATAGATTGCACACAGGTATCGCGCTCCACATCTTGCACTACACAGATATTGCACCGCATGTATTGCACCGCGTACTCTGCACCACATACATTGCTCTACATATCTTGCAGTAACGAAGTCTCAGACCAGAGTTCCATTTTGGAAACAGGGTGGTCCTCCAACCTGTTAGACGTTGCATTACAAAAGCGACCTCGCCGGGCGCTGGGGCGGATCCCCATTTTGAAAATGACCAGTGCTCAAATGTTCGAACCGTTGCAAGTTTTGAGTCGAAGGCTCGCTGGTGTAAGGCGAGAGCCCCATGTTGAAAAGGATCCGCGCTCCATCTGCGAACCGAGTGCACGTTTTGTAATGCATGTTCGTGGCGCTAAGACCAGAGCCAGATCTTGAAACCGCACCCCATCCATCCGTGAATATGTTACAACCTTTTGAGACAAACACACGCGGCGCTAAGGCGAGAACCACAATTTGAAAAATGCGCAGCCCTCCATCCGCGAAGCTGTTGTAACTTTCAAGATGAATGCGCGTGGCGCTGAGGCGAGAGCTATTTTTGATCTCCCCACCACCATCCGTGCAAACGTTTAAGCCGCACGTGCGCGGCTCTCAGGCGAGAGCCACATTATTGAAAAGAAATCGCCCTTCATCAGTGACACGTTTGCAAACTTTTGCGACGAATGCGCGCAGCGCTGAGGCGAGAACCACACTTCGAAAATGACACCCCTCCAACCGTGAAGCTGGTGCAAACTCTTGTACGCATGTGCGCGGCATTCAAGCGAGAGCCACATTTTGAAAACCAGCCCCCTCCCTCCGTGAAGCTGTAGCAAATATCAGGCATCAGGATCAGGAGTGCTGGGGAATTCTTAGGCGCCGCGCCCGGCCCGCCCTACCGGCACGTCTGGGTGGGCGACAAGTAGGAGTCATCTATATAGAAAAACCGATGGAAACAACCAGTTAGAAAGAGGGCGATGGGGATGATGAGGAAAGCAAGGGGATCCAGAGCCTGATCTTCTATATCCAGGCGTCGCTGATGCGTCGCCAATGCGGTTCGATTCTCTGACCCAGTCTGCTCTGGCATCGACGGTTGGCCTGCTGCAGAAGAGGAGGATAATGAGATGAAGACAGCTGTGGCCCCGTGCTCACTCGCTGAGGCGAACCCCGATCAGGACTTCGAGGCGAATCTGGCCCTGGCCACAAGAGCCCTCGTGACCGGCCACACGTGAGAGCGACCCTGCGCCGGAGTGACTTCTGGTGCGCGGTTTCTGGAGGGGCACCAGGAGGGCCACCAGATTTAAGCACTCGGGCCGCTGCTACCTCGTTTTGCATGCACAGATCGGCACGCTCCACAACCCAGAGGCCACCCTTGCGTCAGCCACGCGCAGGGGTGGGTGGGGTGGGGGGGAGGGCTTCTTAGAAGCACCCCTGCTTCTTGGAAGGCGCCAGCGGTATCTATAGATGTAAGAGTGGCGCGGATTGGCGCGTTCTAAGAAGCACCCTCCCTCCCTCCACTCCCTTGCGTGAGCCGACGGGAGCATTCCCGAACCTCCGAACTGGAGGGAGGCCAGTGGAGAACGCCGGCTCTCCCGATCAGCCCAAGCGGCCTAACATCGGTACAATCGAAACCGACGGTGAGCATGGGAGCATGGGTCACCTTCCTAAGGGTACTCTTGCATCCGTGCCTCTCTGGTCCGTCCTTGACTACTTTCGATGCCCTGCCGCGCTCGAGCAAGATTTAACACGGGCGTCCAAGGGGCTTGCATTCTTACCGCCCATCTTCTTCCGGGTCCAGGAGGGGGAGGGGGAGGGGGAGGGAGGGGGGGAGGGGGAGGAGGAGGAGGAGGAGGAGGAGGGAGAAGGAGAGGAGGAGGAGGAGGGAGAGAGGAGGGTGAGGAGGGCGAGGAGGAGGAGGGCGGGGGAAGGGAGGAGGAGGGCGACGAGGAGTAGGAGGGGGAGAGGAGGAGTGAGGAGGAGGAGGAGGGGAGGAGGGGAGGAGGTAGGAGGAGGGGTAGTAAGTATTAGTATAGCAGCGTAGTAGTAGTAGTTGTAGTAAGTCGTCGTCGTCGTCGTCGTCGTCGTCGTCGTCGTCTCGTCGTCGTCGACGTCGTCGTCGTCGTCGTCGTCCGTCCGTCGTCGTTCGCGTCGTCGTCGTAGTAGTAGCATTAGAAGTAGTAGTATGATAAGTAGTAGTAGTATAGTAGTAGTAGTAGTAGTAGTAGTATAGTAGTAGTAAAGTAGTAGTAGTAGTAGTAGCGCAGTAGCAGAGTAGTAAAGTAGTAGTAGAAGTAGTAGTATAGTAGTAGTAGTAGTAGTAGTATAGTATAGTTAGTAAGTAGTAGTAGTAGTAGTAGTAGTAGTAGTATTAGTAGTCCGTAGTCGTCAAGTCGTAGTCGGGTAGGTAGAGTCGTAGTCGTAGTCGTAGGTCGGTTAGTAGTCGTAGATCGTAGTAGGGTCGCATGCAGTCGTATCCGTAGTCGTAGTGGTCGTAGTCGTAGTCGTAGTAGTAGTAGTAGTAGAGTATCAGTAGTAGTAGTAGTAGTAGTATTAGTAGTAGTAGTAGAGTAGTAGTAGTAGTAGTATAGAAGTAGTAGTAGTATAGTAGAATTAAGTAGTAGTAGTAGTAATAAGAGTAAGTATAAATTAGCTCGTAGTAGTAAGTAAGTATAGTAGTAGTAGTAATAGTAGTAGTAACGGTAGTAAGTAGTAAGTAAATAGTAGTAGTAGTAGTAGTAGTAGGAGGAGGAGGAGGAGGAGGAGGAGGAGGAGGAGGAGGAGGAGGACCGAGACCCCTCTGGGGTCCGTCCTGGCCCGCCTCTCGAGGTGGGCCCCGCCGCGGCGGCGAGGAGGTCCCTGGAGGCCCCCCCCCGCAGGAGGACGCGCACCGCGCCGCGTGGGGGGTGGGGGTGGGGGGGGGGCGCTGCCGCCTCGATCGGCACGCTTCGGGCGGGGGGGCCCTCCGAACGAGCCCGAGGTTTCGCAGGCCTAGAGGTTGACACCAACACCAAGATCGGCGGTGTGCCTCCACCGAGGGAAGAGGATCCCGATCTCGGTGATGGTGGTAAGGTTCTGGCTTCCAAGGCGACCGAAGTAGTGCCAGCAGCACCGCAATATCTAGGATCCTCTCCCCCATGTGGGGGCAACTTCCTGTGTTGGTGTTGGTGCCAATTTCTAGGCCTCCAAAGGTCGGCGCCACCCCAACGTTTAAAAGCCTGCCCCCCCTACAGGGGGACTTTCGACGACAAATACAACACACCCACAAAACAGTCCAACAATGATCCAAACATAGTCTGGGGGCTATTTGTTTAGCATGTTTTGACAATTTTGGAGCATTGTTGGAGTAGTTTTTATTTTTCGTCGAAAATCCCCCTGTAGGGGGACAGGCCCGACTTAACCCAACCTGCCAGTCGCAGTGTCTAGGCCTCCCAGATGGGGTCCGAGTAGATGGGGTGCACCGCCGATGCATCGCCGATGCGGCTCGATGTGGAGCCCGTGTTTCCCCACGCCGACGGCACCGATGCATCGCCGACGTCGCCGATGCATCGCCGATGCATCGACGATACATCGGCGATGTCTTGGCGATGCGGTGCGATCCTTCGACCCCGTCTACTCGGACCCATGTAGGAGGCCTCTACAGTAGGGAAACGAAGAATGACATGACACACAAAAACTCGGAGGTCCGCGCGGATTTCTCGGATCCGCGCTGGACCCCCCTGGCGGCGCCTCCCCTGGCGCGCTCCGCGCACCAGGGAGGGGAGTCCAGCGCGGATCCGAGAAATCCGCGCGGACCTCCGAACTTTATGTTCATGTGTTGCTTGTTCCCCGAACTTGTGTATGTCATCGTTGTTTGTTTGTCATTGTTTTTGTTACCGGGTTCCTGTCCAAGTCGTTCCTTTGCAAGCACATCGTCTTCGGCACCGCCTGACCCCGGGGGTTTTGCCCCCTCCTGGCCTTGACGTCAGGCCCTTCCTTCTGCCCTCCCCCTCTTTGTTAATTCAAGCTGTGCGCGGCCCGCTTAGCTTCGACCGAAAGAGGTGCGCTCTCGACCCGCGAATCAAAAAAGTTTGTCATTGTTTGAAATTTGTGTATGACTTTTTATGTGTATGTCATTGCTTGTTCCCCGAACCGCGTGTGCATCGCCACCCCAGGGGACGGCGCGCGCGCCGAGAAACCTGACAGCATAAGCGCCGTGGCGGGCGCTTCCTGCCTGGCCATAGCGCTCGGGAAGCGATGGGCTACACCCTGGGCGTGCTGTGTGATCGGCTCGGGCGCACGCCTCCAAGGAGGACGCATGGTTTCGGATGCAGCTCCTGGGAGGTCTAATTCTGTTTTTGCCCTGGTCCGAAATCCGGCCTAATCCCGCTTAATCCGGCCTAATCCCGCTTAGTCCCGCTTTATCCCGGTTAATCCCGGTTAATCCCGCTTAATCCGAGGCCCACTCAGGCGTAGTAGCTCCCAAATGGGGCTTAATCCTTTCATCTTCCCGACGAAACCCTCCCAGTAGCTGCCTCCTAACATCGTACATGGTACTAGGATGTCCTTGTGCGTCCCATGAGGGCGCGACCCAAACATTCGTCACCCACCAAAGCGCCCCAACCCAACCCGAAGGCCTCAATCTGTTTTTCTCTCAGTTCCCAGTGGAGGGGGGGCGTCCGGGAGCATTGAAAAAAACATATGTGGAGCCGGTCCCCCCAACTAGAAATCTGGGTCTTCGGGTTGGGTTGGGGTGGTCTGGCAGGCGGTCAAACAGTCGAGGTCTTGATTTTCCTGGCACGAGGTCTCCAGAAGTCCCGACCCTTTCCCCAGGGACGGTCCGTCGTCCTGAGTCTGTTCGTTGACGGTCCCAGGGTTGAGTTGGGCCTGTCCCTCTACAGAGGGAATATTCAAACAATAGTCTGGGGACTATTTTTTGTATATTTGGACCATTCGGGAATTTTTTTTTTGTATTTTTCATTTTTCGCCTGAAGTCCCCCTGTAGGGGGACAGGCCCGACTTACTCCCAGGGCCTGGCGAGGGCCCCCCGAGGCCGAAGACCCCTCGGGGCCCTCCGCCGCGATGTCTGCCGCGGCGCGAGCCCGTCGGAGGGGAGGGCGGGGGCCAGGTGCAGAAGCTGCGCCTGGCGAAGCCGAAGGCGGCCGCGGCCCAGAAGCTCCGCGAGAGCGAGCAGAAGGACGCCGCGGCGCTGGAGGACCGCCGCGGCGGGGGGGGGGGGCCACTCCCGGCGGGGCGCGGCAGGGGGCCCCTTGCTGGCGGGCGCCCCCCTGCCGGTGGCTCAGGGGCTCGGGGGCCTCTCTGCCTTGTCGGGGGCGGCCACGAGGGGCAGGATGGCTGCTGCTTAGGGTGGGGGCCAGCATCATGGCGGGGGCCGTGATCCCCCCCAGATTTCATGGCGCCTCCTCTTGTTGCAACACGCGTCCCCGACCCCCCCCCTGGGCCGCGCGCATGCCGCCGGCCATGAGTTGCCCCCCCACCACCCCCCTCTCGGACGCCCCCGAATCTAGTCCTCCTAGATGGGGTCGGAGTGGATGGGGTCGGGGGATCGCGACGCATCGCCGATGCATCGCCGATGCGGCTCGATGTGGAGCCCGATCTGCTTCACGTCGACGTCGCCGATGCGTCGTGGCGTCGTGCGGTGGCAGACCCCGACCCCCTCGAGTCATGGACAACATTCGCCAGGGTTTTTGGCATTTTCGGCCTCTGGGGGCCCTCACCGGGCCTCGGGTCCGGCAAAAAACGACAGGATGAAACACCAGCCCCCGGGAATGGATCGAGACCTTTGAGGGTGGAAGGCCTCCAGACGGTGCGGTGACCACACCGCCCTGAGGTCCGGGCGCTGCAACGTCTTCACGTCCTCGCGCCGGACGTCTTCGCCTGGCTTCGGACCCCCGGACCACCACAGCTCGACCCGGCCTGAAAAAAAGGGGATTGGGTCTAGGGCTTTGGTCGTGTTTTTTTGTTCGCCACGGTTCGTTTTTGTCGCAACGTCGGATCCCAGGGCATGGTGGTGTGTCAGTGTGGAGTCGGGCTGGGCGCACGGTTTTAGGAGTCGGGTCGTTCTCCGAGGACGTCCCTGGCAACTGGGGCCTCTAGGGTCCCCCAAGACATGCGGTGAAGCGCCGTGCGGTGAGGTCTTGTGGGATTCCGAGGTCACCGCACGCTGTGTCCCCGCGCCGTCTGGGGACCTTCAAGGACGTTGCCCCAAGGACGAGCACCGCAAGCAGTGAAGGTTCAACTTGTAATTGATCCGCTTCCTATCCTCAGGGCCCCATCCCACAGGGCCGCTTCTGTGAACCGCCGACCAAGGGCTCCTTGGTCGTCTTCGTCGCCGTAGTCGTTGTCGGGCGTTCTGCGTTGGCGTCGTCGTCGACGGCATCGGTGTCGTCGTCGTCGTCGTCGGCGCCGTTATCGTCTCAGGAGAGAAAAAAACACACAGACACAGTTAGTCCTCGATTCCCCAGAAAATATAGGAAAATGAAGGAAATGGGGGGGAAGACAGAAACCCAGAAATATGGGAAAATATTGGGAATATTTTTATGTGTGCGTATTTATTTTGTGTGTCCTGGGGCCCCTTCATCGTCGTCCTTCTGTTTCCCGCTCTTCCCTTCCCCTCGCGCTGCCACCGAGCAGGCGGCGTCACCACGCAGCTTCTTCCTGCGCCGCGGCTACAGCCCCTGCTTGGGCTCGGTCGCCTACACACATACAGAATACAACATAAGTGGGTGTATGTGCACACGTGCATATGTGTATGTGTATGTGTATAGCTGTGTATGTATGTATACATGCAGTTCGTGGCTGGCAGGTCGATTGGTGGGGAGGAGGAGGAGGAGGTGAAGGAGGAGGGCTCTTGGGGGCTTCCATCATGGAACGACTGGTGGCCCCGCCCCCCTGCTTTGAACGGGGAAAGGACGACAACGATTACTAAGAAGACGCGGAGGAGTAGGACGAACCAGAAGATGAGGGAGGAAAAAAAAGATAAGGAGGAGTGGGTTTCCAGAGGAGGAGGAGGAGGAGGAGGAGGATGAGACAGGAGGCATGAGGCATGACGAGGATAATGAACACGAATTGATACGACCAGGAGGGCGGAAGCGGGAGCAGCAGGATGATGATGAGGAAATGCGGAACGGACGGAGGAGGGGGAGGGGGAGGAGGAGGAGGAGGAGGAGGAGGAGGAAAAGGAGGAGGACGGGTAGTAGTCGTAGTAGTAGTAGCAGTAGTAGTAGTAGTAGTAGTAGTAGTAGTAGTAGTAGTAGTAGTAGTAGTAGTAGTAAGTGTAGTAGTAGTAGTAGTAGTAGTAGTAGTAGTAGTAGTAGTAGTAGTAGTAGTAGTAGTAGTAGTAGTAGTAGTAGTAGTAGTAGTAGTAGTAGTAGTAGTAGTAGTAGTAGTAGTAGTAGTAGTAGTAGTAGTAGTAGAAGTAGTAGTATTAGTAGTAGTAGTAGTAGTAGTAGTAGAAGTAGTAGTAGTAGTAGTAGTAGTAGTAGTAGTAGTAGTAGTAGTAGTCGTAGTCGTAGTCGTAGTCGTAGTCGTAGTAGTAGTAGTAGTAGTAGTAGTAATACAAAAAGACGTAGTCGTAGTCGTAGTAGTAGTAGTAGTAGTAGTAGTAGTAGTAGTAGTAGTTAGTAGTAGTAGTAGTAGTATAAGTAAGTAGTAGTAGTAGTAGTAGTAGTAGTGGTAGTGGTAGTAGTAGTAGTAGTAGTAGTAGTAGTAGTAGTAGTAGTAGTAGTAGTAGTAGTAGTAGTAGTAGTAGTCGTAGTAGTAGTAGTAGTAGTAGTCGACTCCTACGGAGTCTGCATGGAGTTCGTAGAGGAAGAGGCGGACCCGCCACACGCGTACTACATGCACGCGGAGCATCCCGAGGAGGACATCCGCGACTTGAAGGCCCTGCTGCGCTACGACAAGCTCAAGAAGGAGGGGATCTCAGTGGTCAGCGCGGTGGACCTCGTGAGGTACCTGCCCAAGGTTGAGCCGCTGGCGGTTGGCACCGTCTTCAAGCGCTATGCTCCACACCAGGCACAGTGGGAGGGCCACGATGTGCTGATGGAGGGGCTCACCTGGGAGAGCTTGACCAAGTTCGAATGGACCGACCTCTGCGCGCAGGTCGCATGGGGACTGAACGACCCAGAATGGGAGGGCTACAGCAAGAAGGCGCGGAACAAAGCCAAGAGGGAGCGCCTGGAGATGGCGCACAGGGAGTCGGGCGGGCCACATCCTGAAGGCGGGCAGCCTTTCGGGCGGCGGGGGTGGTACAGGGGCCGCCCCGCGTGCCACCCCCGTGCGCAACGCCATCGCCCCGCCGGCGAGAGGGGCCCGTGGCGGCCAGGGCCCGCCACCACCGCCGGCGGGGGTCCCGCCAGAGGCCGCGGCCATCATGGGCCCACCGCCGCCGCCGCCGACGGCGCCCCCTGATGCGCCGCCGACGCCGACGCACCCGCCACCGCATACGGACCCGCTCCCGCAGCAGATCCCAAGCGCTGCAGCCCTGAACGTGGCCCTCGGCGAAGACCTTGAGCGCCAGATCTTTGGGCCCGCAGGGCAGGCGGGGGGCGGCGGCGACCTCGGCGGGGAGGCGCGGGCGCTGCCGTCGCAGGTCCTTGCTGTCATTGCGAAGGGAGCAGGCCATCAGGCCTGAGCGATAATGCCCAGCAGGTTCCAGGGCCTCGGCATGCCACGTGAGTCCATGCCAAGTTGTCTAGCTTGCCACGTTCTGTAGTGCGGTGCGCCCACAGCGGCACCCCCCTCGCGCGGCTGCGCCTGTGGCTTTTGCCTCGGCTTGGCGCGCGACTACCTGCGCGCAAAGCCACCTTGGCTCGCCAGCAGGCTTGTCATCTCGGTGCTGGGGCAGCCCCGTGTGCTGCAGCGTCGCCGTCGGGCGCCTGGCCATTTTGGCCTGCCATCTTGGCCTCCTCTCGCGCCTTCTAGCGCTCGTAGGCCACGATGGCGGTACTGGGGTCGCCCCGTGTGCTGCTATGCCGCCGCCAGCGCCGTACTTTTTGCCGTGGGGGCCAGCTGCGCTCGGCCTGGCGCCTGCTGCTGCGTGCGCGTCGGACCCGCCCTTGGCTTGCCACCCAGGCCTTGCCTCGCGCCTTCTCGCGCTAGTTGGCCTGGGTGGCGGTGCTGGGGTCGCCCCGTGTGCTGCTGTGCCGTTGCTGGCGCTTCACTTTGGGCTGTTGATCCAACTGCCCACAGTGCAAGCGCCTGACGCTGCAAGCGTGTCAGACCCGCCCTTTCACCCAGAAGAGGTGCGCGCTACATCCTGGCAATGAGGCGGCCACAAGGACGCTCTTCCCTAGGTGGTTGAGCCGTGGTGATGTGGTGCACGAGACCGCCAGTAGTAGTAATAGTCGTAGTAGTAGTAGTAGTAGTAGTAGTAGTAGTAGTAGTAGTAGTAGTAGTCGTAGTCGTAGTCGTAGTCGTAGTCGTAGTTTTCGTCGTAGTCGTAGTCTTAGTCGTAGTCGTAGTCGTAGTCGTAGTCGTAGTCGTAGTCGTAGTCGTAGTCGTAGTAGTAGTAGTAGTAGTAGTAGTAGTAGTAGTATTAGTAGTAGTAGTAGTAGTAGTAGTAGTAGTAGTAGTAGTAATAATAGTAGTGGTAGTAGTAAGTAG
>CAUYUJ010008921.1:0-37279 GCA_963575745.1 Prorocentrum cordatum
ATCTTCTGTAGGGATCCCCATCGCAAGCACTGAATGGGGAAATACGACAGGATGCGTCAAGGCCCCAAGATCCCCAAAGGAGGCTTCTGAGAATCCAATGGTGTCCCCAGGCGTACTCTTCCCCTCCTCTCCCTCGCCCCCTCTTCTATATGCTTCCCTTCAGCGCGTCCCACGTGGTGGTCAACCCTTCGACGACCGTCTGAAAGCTGGCGTCCGCAGCCTTCTATCACGAGTGCTCTTGGGAAGGGGGGGGGAAAGGGAGGGAGGAGGATGAGGTCCCCCCCTTCACCCCCCCCCCCTTCTCTCCCCCCTTCTTCCTCTTTGCTTCTTTTGTTCTCCCCCCCGCCCTGCCTCCTCCCTCCCTCCCGTCCTGCCTCGCTCCTTCTCCGCCGGGAAGGGAACTGGGTCGTCCAAGACCCCTGGGCTTCCCCTCGGACCAGCTCCTCCTCCCGAGTCGCTCTCTCTCTCTCTCTCTCTCTCGGCCCGAGAGGCCTCCAGGGTGGCCCCAGGACAGCCCAGGAGGGCCCCCAGACTGCAGAAGATGCAGACCCAGACATGATCGCGTCGTCAACAAATGAGGACGGGAGGTTTTTGGCCATCTACGGCCCCGGGGGGGGCCCTCGCCGGGCCTCGGGACCGTCAAAAAACGACTGAGGACGAAAAACCGGTCCTGGGGAAAGAGTCGGGATTTCCAGGGGCGCCGTCCTGAAAAAACCAGGCAGTCGCATGGATGGGGAGGGGGCGCTGGTTAAGGAGTGAGCCCAGCAGGCTTGAGACCCTGGAGGGTACCTTACCTCATGAGGGCGGCGGTGACGTCCATGGCCGAGCCTCGGTTGGAGTTGCACTGGTCTCCAGACCCTGGATCCCTTACCGAAGGGTTCCTTTGTCCAGTGCTCCCACCGCAGACGACACCCACGACGCTGCCCAGTGGCTGCCCGGAGCCTCTCAGACGGCATCCGACGGCGCCAGGCCGCCGAGCAGCTCCCTGCAGAGGGCCCCGACGCCCCCCCCCCCGGAAGCCCCCAGGATACGGGGCCCAAACATCCACACCACCTCCGTTTCCCTTTCCCTCCCCCTCCCCTCCCTCTCCCAGGAACGGGGGAGGGGAAAAAGAGGGTAGAGGAGGGAGGAGGAATCGACGCGGTCTTGGTATCGCTCGGACGTGTGCATTGTTTCTCGGCGGGGATTTTTAAGGAGCGTCCTGGATAATCCTGCGAAAAAGCCACGCACGAAACCGAACAAAAAACACAGGGAATGGACGTCCGAGCGATGGCGAGTGTTGGTGGTGTATATTCTTCACGCCCCCCCGAGGGCGCCGCATCGCCTCCGGGAGGACCCCACGGGCCTCCCGGCGGCCTCCCGGAGGCCCCGCAGCGCCCCCGCGCGAAGCTACCAAGGGAGCGGCCCAGGGCGCCCCAAGAGAGGCTCCCCTCCTCGTGGTACCTGCCGCCGTCCTTGCCGCTGCCCCTCTTCCTCCTCCTCCTCCTCCGCCTCCGCCTCCTCCTCTTCCTCCTCCTCCTCCTCCTCCTCCTCCACCTCCTCTTCTTCCTCATCCCCCTTTTCCTCCTCCTCCTCCTCCTCCTTCCCGTTTTCCTCCTCCTCCTCCGCCGAGGCTTTCGGAGGGTGTCGGGGTGTCCCAAGGGCCCTCCAGCACTGCTCTGCACTGCACGGCTCCATGACGGGCTGCAGCTTTCCGCATGCGTTCCGAGCACACCTCTTCCCCCCTGCTATCCAATCTACTACACTGGTAACGCCCACGACGTTCCCTGTTGGGATGAGGACAACACGGGAGCTAAGGGAGGCAGCCCAACATTCGCCCACAAGGCGCAAGACAACATCACACGTATCCCCAATCCAGCCAAGCCCAATGAACTTGTCCATACCTCGCCCAGACAAATCCCACAACCGCTCCAGAGGGAAACCGACAACACGAGAATTGTGGAGAGGCCCTCTCTCATCAGAAAAGGCAGACGCTACTGAATTACTCACTCCCCTCTCTTCCTCCCTGCCGGTCCCGATCCCGCTTCACCCCCCTCGGCTCCTCTATACTTCTGCCTCAAAGCTGCACTGGCTCGTATTTGTCACTCGGTACGCACAGGCTCCAAGGTCTGGGCTCGGGGCACACAGTCACGACGCTCAACTTAGGACCTCGTTGGGCCCAGGGGGGGCTCAATTACTTTATGCCCTCCTCCCTCCACTTCCATCCTCTTCTCTTCATGCTCGTCCTCCCTCTCCCCCCTCTTGCTTTTGCGTTTAGGTGCGCACTGCTGGTATCGCATGTTCTTTTCCGACCCTAAAAAGAAAACATCAATCAATATGACACGCGCAACACATTCCCCTCTTCTCTCGCCTGGTCTTTCTCCTCTCCCCTTCCCTCTTAGCTCATCTGACAACGTGTTGAGCACAACGACGTCGACCAGATTTATCAAGTCGGATCCACCTGTTAGGCGTTCATGGCCAGGGCCGGGGAAGGATCCACCCTGGCTTGGTACCACGAAGCGGCCCGAGTAGTTGCATGCCTGTTGCAGCCAGATCTTGAGACATTCGCGCGCAAGCTAGTTTTTGTTAGCTAGACTCTCCTACCGCTTTCAGTCTGCGCCTCCCACTGCCCCCCCAGTCCAAGGCCGAAGACGCCTCGTAATTAGCCAATTTGGCTCAAGTCTCAAGCCATTTTGGCCGAAGAGTGATGTACCAAGCTGTGGCAAGATCGCAACCTCGCGTCCGAACAGGATGTCCGTTTTATTCCCCTCAGGAGTGGTGGTGAGGTCGAAGGCATTCGCCCGTGCAAGACACTTCCCACCCGCTTGGTTCTTGGCACTTCTCGCGTCGGTCGCGATCCCGTCATGGCGACTCCTTGCGCTTTGCTTGAGACGGGGATACCGCGGACACCTCTGGCATTGCCTCCGGACCTGCATGTGCGGTCTGATCGGCAAGAAGATGTGCATAGAAAAGAGAGAAGTCGATCCGTTCGTGCGGGAGCCGTTCGAAAAGTTGTACGAGTTGCACCGGCACGTTGCGACCAGTACTTTCGGACGGGTGTACGAGTGCCGCCAGAAGAATGGCATAGTCACGGAATCCAAGGGTGGTTGCATGCTCCTCGTAAAGATGGTCCCCAAGGAGGCGCACCCTCTGATCAGAGAGGCCACCACCAGTGCGCGGAAGCGTGTTTCCATCAACGGTGATTTCTCCAGAATTGTAGAGCACACGACAGAAGATAGGCCGGAAGAGGCGATCGAATTCCGCAACTACATGTCCCAGTTGTTGCGACTGGACCATCGACATGTTGTGAGATATCAGCAGTTTGTTGCAGATTGCACGAACTTCTATTTCGTCATGGAGCGGTGCCATGGTGTCGAGCTCGTGGAGCATCTGTTGATCGAGCGCACGTGGTGTGAGTCGATGGGTCGAGCGATCATCAGGCAGACCCTCGAGGCCCTGCGCTACATCCACGACGACATCGGCCTTGTGCATCGCGACGTGAAGCTCGAAAATCTGATGGTCCAGCGCTTGGGCGCCGAGCCGGGCACTCGTTGCGACGTCAATCTGAAGCTTGTTGACTTTGGCCTCGGCTGCCAGTTGGCCTCCGCCAGCGGGACCGTGGGCACGCCGGGCTACATCGCCCCAGAGTGCTTCGCCCGCCGCGGCTCCTACGGAGCCAACGCGGACGTCTTCTCGGCTGGCGTTGTGCTGTACATCCTCTTCACGGGCTCCCCGCCTTTCCGGGCGCCCGTCAACATTCGAGGGACAGCAGGTGACATAAATTACAATTACACCAGAGAAAGATCCCAATCAGTGGATGGTTTGACGAATCGTGGGATCGATAAGGAGATCGAGAAGGAGATCGACTGGGAGCCCGGGAATCCGGAACCCACCGAAATCGGCCCGGAACCAACAACCAGGACCCCGGGAAGCCGGAACTGGGAACCCGGGACCCAGGCGACCACCCAAATCGGCGGAAAATTGTCGCCAAAGTTTTCACAATATATCCGTTAGGACCCCTTCAGTGCAAGCACTGACTGGGAGAAGGCATCGGAGGTCCGCGCGGCTCTCTCGGAGCGTCGCGGGGGACCCCCCGGCGGCGCCTCCAGCGCCGCTCCCGGCGCGCTCCCCGCGCGCTAGGGGGAGGGAGGATGCGGCGCCTGGTCCGAGAGAGTCCGAGCGGGCTTCCGAGAGTTGATGATTGCGTCTTTGTTCGGCTACACATTGTTCATGTCTCATTCTTCGAGGGTTCTTTGACTTTCTGGGGAGCCAAGAGCCTTTCGTTGCCAATTCTGCTGTCCTGGGCCTCTTCCTGGCCACTGGGGGGCCAGGAACAACTGGGAACGAGCACAATTTGAAATGAGCACGATTAGAAATGAACCACGTGTAGGCGTAATAGTGACCTTTCGCCGGAGTGACCTTTGGTACGGGCACAGATGGGCCCCCGGATGGCCGAAAACGAGGCAGTAGCAGCTGCTTGCGCGCCCAGGTTTGGTCCCCCCGCGGCCCCCAAAAAGTCGCGCACCAAAGGTCACTCTTACCCAGGGGCACTCCTGCGTGTAGCCTAAAAATGGTGATTATGTCATTGTACAGTGCCGTTTTTTTATACATGCTCCGCGTGCGGACCATATATTATAAATAAAGGGTTGATTAATACATGCAAGGATGAGTTTATGCAGAAGTTTACTCATAAATTACTCATGTATTAAAGATTCTATGTTTTTATACAAAAAACATCCTATGTATTAACAACTGCCCTGCACGTTCCTCTGAACATTCGGCACATCTCGGAGCACTTGAAGACGGTGTGGGACGGCCCGGACGTGAGCCTGACCACGTCCAAAGTCAGTCAGAGCGGCTGTGACCTGCTCGATTCCATGCTGTTGCCCAACCCTGCATCGCGCATCAGCTCAGCAGAGGCTGTGCAGCACCCCTGGTTCCAGATGGACCTGGGCTGCGACGAGCGTGTCCTGTGGCACTCCAGCGCCAGCGAGGTGCAGTTCCTCAAGGTAATGGGCATGTGGAGCGGCAGCGGCTCGAAGAGCAGCTCGACGATTGGCAGAGGGCACTCGTTGGACAAGATCCAGGAGTCGGCCGGAGGCGATGAGGAGGAGTTACTCGAAGCCCTTTGCAGCAGCGTTGTGCATATGATGCCCACCGCGGTTTGCGTGGCAGACCCAACCAAAGGCGATTGCCCCATCGTCGCAGTTTCCAGGGGCTTCACTGCCCTCACTGGCTTCAGGGAGGATGACATAGTGGGGAGGAATTGTCGCTTCTTGAGCGCAAAGCGGACGAAGGAGGTGTTGCCTGAGACGCGCGAGGGCATGAGACGGGCAACCCGTGAACACACCCCTTTCCTGGGCGTGGTCCCCAACTGTAGAGCAGACGGCTCGAATTTCAGCAATCTTCTCCACATCTCCCCGCTGGATATAGGCTCAAAGGTTTTCCTGCTCGGGGTGCAGATGAAGGTTGAAGAGGGCACTGTATTTGAAGAGGAGCGGCATCGCAGGGAAGCCCTGGACGTCGTGCGCAAGGCTCACGGTGCAATCCGCCACTGGATCCGCAGCTCGCAGGGTCGTTTCGCTGCCCGGAAGCTTGTCGAGGTGAGCGTACACTCGCCGAAGAAGCCCAGAAGCGTGCCCGAGAGCTTCGAGATTAGACGCGCGGACTCTTTTTAGGTTTCAAGTTATTTGTGGCTACTCCCCGGGAGTCCCCTTCGACCTGACAGTACCTCCAACGGAGCTCCTCCTGGGTGTCGACGCCCACCACTCAACTTCGGAGTCTCTGGGCTTCTCCTGTAGTGCGTGTATAACGTAACCAGCGATTGGGTCCCCTGGCCTGGGAGCCCCCACTTTTGCAAAACTCCCCCACCCACTCTGCGCCAGGCGGCAGTCCCCAGGGCCAGCGGGCCGTTTTCACGGCCTTTGGAGGGGCCCCCCAGAGACCTCCAGGGCGGCTCCAGTGGGCGCCAAGAGGCCGCCAATGGACCGACCTGGCCAAGGAGGCTCTTGGATGGCGTCAAGCTGACCAGAAGAGATCACAAGGACCGCGCGAGCGAGTGCAACAGGCCCGCGAAAGGGCCTCGAGAGGAAGAAAACTTTGCTGATGTTCCGCTGGTTTGTTGGAAAGGTTCTGGCTCCAGCAGGCTTCGAGGAGGGCCCCAGGATGCCCAAATCGCCTAAACGGTGCTTGCGCTCGGGCGTCCTTGCTTGTCCCATGAGCTCATCGGTCCGGCCCGTTTGTTGCCGCCCATGGCCGCCTCCCGCCGCCGCACAATGCGGGCCTGTGCGCCGGTCCCGCCGGCTTGTGGTCGCCCGTCGCCGACGTCCGTCGCGGCAAATGTTGGTCACGATTTTTTTTTTCAGTGCACCACGCAGTACGGTGGAGGCGTCTGTGAAGGAATCGTTCCAGGAGGCGCCAGACCCCGGAGGATGCCTTACCCAATGGGGGCGGCGGGGATATCCATGGCCGATCCACGGTTGGAGCTCCACTGGCTTCCAGACCCTGGATTGGTTATCTAAGGGTTCCTTATCCACTGCCCACACCGTATGCGCCCCATAGACTGCACCACGTATAATGCACCACGTAGATTCCTTTACATTGATTGCGCCGTATAGCTTACATCACGTATATTGCACCGCAGAACTTACGCCACATAGATTGCACCACGTATCTCGGACCTCGTAAAGTGCTTAACATAGATTGCACCATGCGGATTGCCGCACATATATTGCACCACATACATTGCACCAGACTTGCTGCACAGTTTTTGTTTGCACTACAGACATTGCCCCACATTTTTCTGGTCACATGTATTTCGCTTTACACCACAGCTGTGTTTCGACACACCTATATACAATCAAGGATCTAGCACCACATAGATAACACCACATACATTGCACCGCACAGGTTGCACGGCACATGTTGTACCACATAGTGCATACCATCTATATTGCGGTTGACATATGTTGTTTTGCATATATTGCACCACCACAGTTCGCACCACATAGATTGCATTGAGTAGGCTCCCTCAAAGTATCCTGGCGAAGAACCCATCACATGCAGCAGTGAATACCGCGTTGTGATTATCGCTTCGGTGGAGCTTCTTCTGGGAAGCGTGTGAGGAGATGCCGTAACGGCGGTGGTCGGGAGCGCATACTATTTGTGCCATCCGGGCCTCAGGTGTACATTCCGATGGGACCACGAACAATGTGAGGGGTGTGCCGAAATAGGTGGCGGGGGCGCATGCGAACGGCACCATTGGGGCCTTGGGTGGAGCGCCCCATGGTGCCACGAAGCGTGTGAGGGGTGTGCCAACATGTGTGGCGCGGACGCATGCGTGCTGCGCCGTTGGGACTTCCGGTGGAGCCCATTGGTGGGGCACGAAACGTGTGGCGGGTGTGCCGAAATAGGTGGCTGGAGCGCATGCGAACGGCACCATTGGGGCTTTGTGTGGAGCTCCCTGTGGGGCCGCGAAGTGTGCGAGGCTTGTGCCGAAACTCGTGGAGGAGACGCATGCGAAGGATATCATTGGTGCCGCTTGGTGGGGCTCTTCCTGGGGCCACGAAACACGTGAGGGGTGTGCCGAAATGGGTGGCGGGGGCGCATGCGAACGGCACCATTGGGGCCTTGGGTGGAGCTCCCCATGGTGCCACGAAGCGTATGAGGGGTGTGCCGACACGGGCGGCGGGGACGCACGCGAACGACACCATTGTGGCGTTGGGTTGCGCTCCTTCTGGGGCCACGAAGCGTGTGAGGGGTGTGCCGAAAGGGTTAGCAGGGACGCATGGGAACGGCACGACTGGTGATTTGTGTGGAGCTCCCCATGGGACCGCATGGCGGTGACGCATGCGAGCGGCGCCAGGTGGGGTTCCCTATGGAGCCACGAAGCGTGCGACGAGTGTGCCGAAATTGTTGGGGGGGGTGCCTTTTGACGGGGCTCCTTGTGGGGCCACGAAACGTGTGAGGGATGTAACGAAATGGGCGGCGGGGGCGCATGCGAGCAGCAATATTGGGGCTTTGGGTGGAACTTATTATGGGGCCACGAAGCGTGTGAGGGGTATGCCGAAATGCGTGGCGCGGACGCATGCGAACCTCACCATTGAAGCCTTGTGTGGATCTCCCTATGGGGCCACGAAACGTGTGAGGGATGTGACGACATGGGTGGCGGGGACGCATGCGAACTGCAACCTTGGGGCCTTGGGTGGAGCTCCCTAGAGAGCAACGAGGCGTGTGAAAGGCTTGCCGAAGTGGGTAGCGGAAACGCATGCAAACGGCAGTACTAGGGCCTTGGCTGGAGTTCCCCGTGGGGCCACGAAGCGTGTGAATGGTGTGCCGAAGTGGGCCAGGCGGACGCATGCGAACTCACTGCGGAGGCCCCGGTGGACCTCCTTATGGGGCTACGAAGCGTGTGAGGGGCGTGTTGAAGTGTGGCCAGGCGGACGCATGCGAACTCACTGCAGATGCCTTCGGTGGAGCTCCTTTTGGGGCCACGAAGCGCGCGTGTGCAGGGTGTGCCCACATTGGTACGGCGGACGCATGCGAACACTGCCACGAGGGCCTGCGGTGGAGCTCCTTGAGGGGCAGCGAAGCGTGTGAGGGGTGTGCCGACATGGGAAGTGCGGGCGCATGCGAACTCACCACGGAGGTCTTCGGTGGAGCTCCCAATGGGGTCACGGAGCGTGTGGGGGGCGTGCCGGAGCGGTGCCGATACGGTTGTGCGGAGGGCAAAGGCAGGATGGGAGGATGGAGAAGGGAGTAGGAGGGAGATGAGGTGACGCGGGGCGCTGCCTCTTCAAAACGAAGACCCAGCACCACGGGATGGTTGGGAATTAGTTCCCCCCACCGGGTTTATCGTTTCTGTTTGGGGTAGTACAGTTTACATGTGACCTTGCCCCATCGTCCGTTTCAAATCTTGATTAATATTCTCATCCCCGCCTTCTTCCCCTGTCAAATAAGACTATGCGCGGGC
Organism: Prorocentrum cordatum; assembly: GCA_963575745.1. Lineage (NCBI taxonomy): Eukaryota > Dinophyceae > Prorocentrales > Prorocentraceae > Prorocentrum > Prorocentrum cordatum. Next base: position 8,951 of record CAUYUJ010008921.1, read on the forward strand.
ACTTGTTGATCAAAGATCCATCATTTTCGACAAGCCCTTTGCAGAGTTAGCTTGACGGAGGACCCAATCCTTATGGGACCACGCAGCGTTTCGGGAATGTGCCGAAATTGGCGCGGTGAACGCGTGCGAACGCAGCAACTGGGGTCTGCAGTGGAGTTCCGATGTTGTCACGAAGCGTGTGAGTCGTGAGCCGAGAGTGAATGGGGCGGGCGCGAGCGAACACCGCCTCTGTGCCCCTCGGTGCAGCTCCCTGTAAGGCCGCGGAGCGAGCGAGGGATGCTCCGAACTGGGCGGGACGGACGCATGCGAACACCGCCGATGGAAGCTTCGGTGTCGATCGCTATGGGGAAACGAAACGTGTGCCGAAAATGGGTGCGGCGGGCGCGTGCGAACACCGCCACTGGGGCCTGCCGAAACAGGCGGGGCGGGCGCATGCGAATACCGCTGCTTGGACTTTCGGTGGGCCTCCCTGTGGTGCCACGAAACGCGTGAGGGGTGTCGACATGTGTGCGGTGGGCGCATGCGAACGCAGCTATTGGGGCCTCTGGTGGGGCTCCCGATGGGGCCACGAAACGTGTCAGGGGTGTGCCGAAATAGGTGCGGTGGGCGCATGCGAACGCAGCCACTGGTGTTTTCGGTGGAGCTCCCAATGGGGCCACGAAGCGTGTGAGGGATGTGCCATCGTGGGTGCAGCGGGCGCATGCGATCGCAGCCATTGGGGCCTTCGGTGTGGCTCCCTGTGGGGTCACGAAGCGTATGAGGGATGTGCGGGACTGGGCGCGGTGGGCGCATGCAATCGCAGCAATTGGTGCCGTCGGTGGAGCTTCCGCAGGGGCCACGAAACATGTGAGGGGTGTGCCGACATGGGCGTGGTGGGCGCATGCGAACGCAGCCGCTGGGGCCTTCGGTGAAACTCCCGATCGGGCAATGAAACGTGTGATAGGTGAGCCGAAACTGGCACGGTGGGCACATGCGAACGCAGCAACTGGGGCGTTTGGAGCTCCCTGCAGGGCCCGGAACGTGTGAGGGGCATGCCGAAATAGGAGGGACGGCCACATGCGAATGCAGCTGCTCGGGCCTTCGGTGGAGCTCCCTAGGGGGCCACGAAGCGTATGCGGAGTGCCATCATGGGTGCAGTGGGCGTATGCGAACGCAGCCACGGTGCCTTTGGTGGGGCTCCATGTGGGGCCACTGAACGTGTGAAGGGTGTACCGAAATGCGCGTCGCGGGCGCATGCGAGCTGCGCCATTGGGACCTTCGGTGAAGCTCATTGTGGGGACACAACAAGTGTGGCCCGTGTGCCGAAATATGTGGTGGTGGCGCATGCTAACAGCACCATTGGGTCCTTGTGTGGAGCTTCCGATGGGGCCACGAAACGTGTGAGGGGTGTACCGAAGTGGGTGAGGTGGGCGCATGCGAACGCAGCCGCTGGGGCCTTCGGTGAAGCTCCGTATGGAGCCACGAAGCGTGTAAGCGGTGTGCCGACATGGGCGTGGTGGCCACATGCGAACGCAGCCGCTGGGGCCTTCGGTGAAGCTCCCGATCGGGCCGCGAACCGTGTGTGGGGTGAGCTAACATAGGTGCGGTGAGCGCATGCGATCGCAGCCATTGGGGCCTTCGGTGAAGCTCCCTGTGGGGCCACGAAGCGGGCAAGTGGTGTGCCGAAACGGGTGTGGTGTGCGCGTGCGAACGCAGCCATTGGGGCCTTCGGTAAGACTGCCTGTGGGGCCACGAAACGTGTGAGGGTTGTGCCGACATGGTTGACCAGTGCGGAGGTCGGAATGGAGGAGGAGAAGTGAGACGCAGGGCGCTGGCTTTTCGAAACGAGGCCCCAACTCCTCAGGATGGTTGGGAACAAACCGTCGTTTTGCAAAGCGAAACTTTGCGCGCTCTTACAATTTGTTACGACATCCGTGGCTTCGCAGCATTTTAATCCGATGCGACCTAACGGGCCTCTCGCGCGTGCAAATCGAAATCATTCGAACGCCCTTGTGCGCTTGCTGGGGGTGCACGATCCATTTTAAGACATATCCAGGCGAAGGGCCCAACCATATGCAGTTGCGGGCGCCGTCGTTGTGAGCATCGCCTTCCCTGGAGCTCCTTCTGGGGCCACGCAACGAGTGAGGGCTGTGCCGAAATGGGTGGGGCGCCCGCATGCGAACATGGCCATTGGGGCCGTCGGTGAGCTAGCTCCTTTTGGGGCGACTCACCATGCAACAGGTGTGCCATAACAGGTGGGGGGACGCATGCGAACGGTTTCGCTTGGGCCTTCGCTGGTGCTCCCGATGGCACCACGAAGCGTGTGAGCGGTGTGCCGAAATCGCTGGGAGGGGCAACGCTTGTGGACACCGCCACTGGGGCGGGCGTCCGGTACGATTCCCTACAAACCGTGTGAGGGGTGTTCCGAAATGGATGGGGGGACGCATGCGAACAGTGCCGCTGGGGCCTTGGGTAGACCTCTAGGGCCACGCATCGTGCATCGTGCGAGGGATGTGCCGCAATGGGGGGGGGGGGGCGCAGGCGAGCGCTCCCACTGGGACCTTCGGTGGATCTCCTCTCTGGGCCACGAACCGTGTCAGGGGTGTGCCGACATCGGCGGGGGGGGCGCACGCGAACGGTGCCACTTGGACCTCTTGTAGAGCTCCCTGTGGGGCCACGAAGCGTGCGAGGGGAATGCAGAAATGAGCGGGGGGACGCGCGCAAGCGGTGCCACCGGGACCTTATGAAGAGCTCCCTCCAGGGCCACGAATCGTGTGAGGGGTGTGCCGATAATGTGTGGGGGGACGCATGCGAACGGTTCCACTGGGCCTTTTGGGGTAGAGCTCCCAATGGGGCCACGAAGAGTGTGAGGGGTGTGCTGACATGGGCGGGGTGTACGCATGCGAACGGTGCCATCGGGCCCTTCGGTGGACCTCCCTATGGGGCTACGAATCGTGCGAGGGGGTGTGCCGAAATCGATGGGGCGACGCATACGAACGGTGTCACTAGGACCGTTGGTGGGCCTCCCTATGGGGCCACGAACCGTGTGAACGGTGTGCCGACATGCGAGGCGATGATAGTGATGATGACGGCGATGATGATGACGATGATGGTGATGGTGACGGTGATTGTGATGATGATGACGATGGTGATGATGATGATGATGATGATGATGATGATGATGATGATGTTGATGATGCTGATGACGATGATGCTGCTGATGATGATGATGCAGAAGATGTAAATGATGATGGAGGAGGGAGGAGGGGGAGGAAGAGAACAGGAGGAGGGGAGCGCGTGGCGCTGTCTTTTCAAAACGAGGACTCAACACCACAGGACAGTTGGGAAAAGCACTATGCGGGCTACTCGCGCCCGTCGGCCGACTGCGCATGTCGAAATCCTTCCAAAATCGTCATCGCCCACACCTGGGCACAATCATCATCATCGGCGTGTTCATCATCGGCGCCGGCATTCGCCTAGCCGCCGTCATTGACATCACCGTCACCAGCATCGCTGCTGTCATCATCGTGTCTTCCGATGTCGACGTCGCCATGATACCGCGACCGCCCGAGCCACCGACCTGCACGGAAGAACCCAGCGGTCAGCGCCACCGACCCCGTACCGGTCGTGCCAGTCTAGTTGGTCGCTCTGCGCGCGAGCCTGTGCGCGTTATCGCGGCCGCAGCGATGCGCCAGCCAGCGCCAAGCAGTCATCAATGGTTTTGCATATCGAGTTTCGGGTGGGTGGTTGGGATGATTGGAGCCTGTTTTTTTTAGTCTGGGCGATTACGCTCATGATCGCCCCCGCCACTCCCCCTCCCTTCCTGCAGATCCTTCTCCTCCTCCTCCTCTTCCTGACCCCCCTCCTGCTAGTGATCCTCCGGGTCCTCTCCTCAGCCGCCCAGTACGATCTGGCACCAACAGTTCGAGATTGTTTGTGGGCCCGTTTGGGAAGAGCCAACGTGCCTTGAGTCAGATTGGCTACCGCTCGTTTCTCCTCTTCCTCGCTCGCCCTCCCTGTTCTTCCTGCTCGTGCTTCTGCCGCTGCTGCTTCTCTCCCTTCCTCCTCAATCCCCTCTTCCTCCTCCCCAGACCCCCTCGGGCAATGAAAAAATCACGACGGGAGGTTTTAGGTTATTTTCGGCCTCTGGGGGCCCTTACCAGCCCTCGGGAGCGTCAAAAAACGACTCAGGATGCAAAGCCGGTCCCGGGGAAGGGGTCCAGACCTCCAGGGGTCGACGTGATGAAAAAATCATGACGTCGGGGGTCTGGGTCTGCTCCCTTTCCCTTTTCCCTATCTTCCTTCTTCCGAGGGCCCGGGGGCTCGAAAAAGGCCCCGGGAGGCCGAAACCCGCCGTGATGTAATCGGGGGGGGGGGGGGCCCTCCCGACACGCCCGTTATCGGGGATAATACAAAAACAAGCTTTTGCGCGGACAGTGGAGTTGACAACTCACTGCGACTTGAACATAATTCTCCTTTCTCGAAAAAGAAAATAGGTTCCACCACCCATTCCCCCCCCCCGGGGTGAAAGACCCGACGGGAACCTATGTGAAACACATAGGAGTCTGACCCAATGTCCATCCTACCTGTGAGTCCATACTATCCCAGCCAAACCGGTATCGGTTCCCCCCGCCATCCTCTGAAAAATACTATGCGCGCGCATTCGTTTATCAAATTTCAAAACAAGAAGAAAACCTTGCAACAACATAACGATGCGCACACGCGCGCGCGGATTGCGGAAGGAATTCAAAATTGAGTTCCCGAAAAACATACAAAAACACGGGGTTTCGCAACACTGATGCCCCCAAAAACTTACGCGCGCGCTCTTGCGAAATCTTGAGGAAACCATAGGTTTTTCAATATCGGGCTTCGCGCGCGCGCGCATGTCGAAATCTTTCGAACGCCCTTGCGCGCGTCTCGTCGCGAGAACCCTCTGCCAAAAATGTGGCCAAGTGCGCACGCGCGCGTCGTCGCGCGCGCATGCCGGAGTCCTTCACAAATATCGAGTGCCCAGAAAATATTCAAGCACACAGGGTTTTGCAACACGGATTTTCAACAAAAGCGTACGCGCGCGCGCTCTTGCGTCGTCGTCGTCGTCGCCGTCCTCCCTCCCTCGTCGTCGTCGTCGTCGCCGTCGTCGTCCTCTGTCTTTCCTCGTCGTCGTCGTCGTCGTCGTCTTGGTGTCGTCGTCGTTTCCGTCGTCGTTGTCGCCGTGGTCGTCCTTCCTCCCTCGTCGTCTTCGTCGGCGTTTCGTCGTTGTCCCTCCTATTTCGTCGCCGTCGTCGTCGTCGTCGTCGTCGTCGTCGTCGTCGTCGTCGTCTTCCCTCCTCCCTCGTTGTTGTCGTCGTCGGCGTCGCCGTCCTTCCTCCTTCTTCGTCGTTCGCGTCGTCGCCGTCCTCCCTCCTCCCTCGTCGTTGTCGTCGTTGCCGCCGTCGTCGTCCTCCCTCCTCCCTCGTCGTCGTCGTCGTCTTCGTCGGCGACGTCGTCGTCGTCGATTTCGTCGTCGTCGTCGTCGGCGTTTCCGTCGTCGGCGTTGTCATCGTCGTCGGCGTCGGCGTCGGCGTCGTCGTCGTCGTCTCGTCGTCGTTGTCGTCATTGGTCGTTGTCGTCGTATTCGTTGTCGGTGGCGTCGTCGTCGTCGTTGTCGCTGTCGTCGTCTGTGTCGCTGCCAAGTGCCATTTGGTACCCGCCATCATGGTCGTAAGAGGTCTTGCGACCAAGTTGCGGGTGGGAAGGTGGGATGTTTGCACGAGCAGTGGAGAGGACAGCTTCAAGTTGAGCAAGTGGTTGATTGCACACTTTATATTGCACCGCGCAGCTCGCACACCATGGCTTGCACCACGTAGCATGCACCACACAGCTGCACCACATAGCTTGCATCGCATGAGTTTTCCTTTCTAAGAGATTATCAAAATTTACCCCCACCCCCTGGAATTAGCGCCCCCCCTTTTCGACTGTCCGTTTTTTTTTTTTGCCACAGTGCAATGTACGTACGACTCTGCCCCATCATCCACCATGAGTATGAATTCCTACCATCCCAGGCAGACCGCTATCGCCCCTGCCCTCACCCCCAGCAAGAACGAATATGCGTGCGCACCTGTGTGTCAAACATCATCAGTTGCCAATTTTCCTCTGCAAAGAACGAACGAAGTGCACACACGCTCGTCGTCCCGCGCATGCCGAAATCTTCCAAACACCGGAGGTGTCGTAAGGATTTCATCACCTAGTGCCCCGAAACATATAAACGACACGTGGTCTTGCAAGGAGAATTGTCAAACAAGCTTGCGCCCTGATTCTTGCGAGCTTTCCACAAACCCAGCGGGTGTTTTTCAACATTGTCATAACTGGCTACCAAACGGGCCTCTCGCGCGCGCATGGCGGAATCGCTCGAAAGCCCTTGCGCAGGTGCTGTCGCAAGAACCCCTTGCGCGCGTTGTCGAAAGAACCCCTTTCAATCAACGGGACGACATGCATGCGTCGTCGCACTCGGAACCTTACGTTTCGTGCAAATTTCAAAGCCGAGCGTCCCGAAAACATGGTGCTGCAACATCAGTAAAAATGCCTGCGCTCGGGCCCCTCCGAATTCTTAAGAAAACCATCATTTTTTCTTTCAAAATTCCTGATACATTCTGCCAAACAGGCTCTTCGTGCCGCACGTCGAAACCATTCGAACGCCCTTGGGCGCGTGCGGGGGGGGGCACGATCAATTTCAAATTATACCATGCGGGCCACTCTCGCGCGTCGGCCGCGCGCGCATGCCGAATTCCTACCACATCCTTCAACACCGACGCGTGGGCGGCGTCATCGTCGTCGGCGTGATCAGCATCTGCGCTGCCAATGGCCTTGCCGTCGTCATTGTCATTATCGTCACCTGCATCGGAACCACCATCATCGAGTCTACCGTTGTCGACGTTGCCATGATACCACGCCCGCTCAAGTCGCCGACACGCACCGGAGTGATCTCTGGGATGTGCCCAGCGGTCAGCGCCACCGCGGCCGCGTCGGTCGCGCCAAACTAGCTGACCGCTGCGCGCGAGAATATGCGCGGGCTAGCGCGGCCGCAGAGATGCACCAGCGAACCCCAAGCATTCAGCACAATCGCTGCCGCATGGGTTTTGCAAACCAAGGTGCGGATGGGTGAGTGGGACGATTGCGCGAGCAGGGGAGTGGACAATTCATTGCGGACCGAAATTATTTGCACCCCGTAGAGTATCCTTTCTACGAAGAGAACAGGCTCTACCCCCCCCACGGCGTTATTCCCCCCCTTTCGGGTATGTAAATCATCTGTGACTCCGACCACATGTCCACCCTGAATATGAATTTTCACTATCCCAGGGGGGCCGGTACCGCTCCCCCTGAGGTTCCTTGGTAAAAACAAACAATACACGGGGGCATTTTTTGTTCTAGCGTAGAATTTTGTCACGAACCCCTTGCAAACATTGGGACGAAGTGCGCACGCGCGCGTCGTCGCGCGCGCATGCCGAAATCCTTCAAAAACGCTCGGTATCGGAAAGATTTCGCAGTCGAGTTTCAAAAAAGCATGAACACATAGGGTTTCGCAACACTGACCTGCTAAAACACTTACACGCGAGCGATTGTGAAATCTTAAGAAACCATCGGCTTTTTCAAGATGTTCACACACACACGCTGCCAAACGGGCATCGCGCGCGCATGTCGAAATCTGTCACACGCCCTTGCGCGTGTGCCGTCGCGAGAATCCTTTGCAAAAAATTTGACGAAGTGCGGACGCGCGCGTCGTCGCGCGCGAATGCCGAAATCCTTCAAAACCCATCGGCTTCGGAAGGATTTCAACATCGCGTGTCCAAAAAACCTACAAAAACACCAGGTTTCGCAACACGGATTTTCGACAAAAGCGTGCGCGCGCGCTCTTGCGTCGTCGTCGTCGTCGTCGTCGCCGTCCTCCCTCCTCCCGCGTCGTCGTCGTCGTCGTCGCCTACGTCGTCCTCTGTCTTTCCTCGTGTTCGTCGTCGTCGTCCTCTTTGGCGTCGTGGTCGTTTCCGTCGTCGTTGTCGCGGTGGTCGTCCTTCCTCCTCCCTCGTCGTCGTCGTCGTCCGTCGTCGGCGTCTCGTCGTCGTCCCTCCTATTTCGCCGCCGTCGTCGTCGTCGTCGTTTTCGTCGTCGTCGTCTTCCCTCCTCCCTCGTCGTTGTCGTCGTCGGCGTCTCCGTCCTCCCTTCTTCGTCGTTCGCGTCGTCGCCGTCCTCCCTCCTCCCTCGTCGTTGTCGTCGTTGTCGTCAATGTCACCGTCGTCGTCCTCCCTCCCCCCTCGTCGTCGTCTTCGTTGGCGATGTCGTCTTCGTCGTCGTCGTCGTCGGCGTCGGCGTCGTCGTCGCCTTCGCCGTCGTCGACGTCGGCGTCGTCGTCGTCGCCGCCGTCGTCGTCGTCGTCGTCGGCGTCGGCGTGGTTGTCGTCGTCGTCGTCGTTGTCGTCATTGTCGTCGTCGTCGGCGTCGTCATCGTCGTCGTCGTTGACATCGCCGTCGTCGTCGGCGTCGGTGTCGTCGTCGTCGTCGTCGGTGTCGTCGTCGTCGTCGTCGTTATCGGCGTCGTCGATGTCGTTGGAGACGTCGTCGTCGTCGTCATAGTCGTTGTCGGCGGCGGCGTCGTCGTCGTCGTCGTCGTCGTCGTTGTCGCTGTCGTCGTCGGCGTCGCTGTCGTTGCCAAGTGCCATTTGGTACCCACCGTCGCGGTCTTAAGAGGTTTTGCAAACCAAGTTGCGGGTGGGTGGGTGGGATGTTTGCGCGAGCAATGGAGTGGACAACTCACTGCGATCAGAAATTAATTGCACCACGTAGCTTCCACCACATAGCTTGTACCACATACACTGCATCACCCAGTATGCTAGAACACACTATCGGGGAAAACGCTGGTGAACATCAGTGGGAAAAATAATGGAACAACCACCAGCTCTTAAAGATCTCGTATTATCGCTTCCGATGGGCTTCTCAGAATGTTGGATGGAAGTCAAGCGGCCCAAGCGTGCCCCAACAGGATCCCCGCAAGTCCACAGCGCGACCCTGAGAGCGCCCCAGAGTTCCCCAAGACGGCCTTAGATACCTCCCAGACTTCCACCCCCCCCAGACGGCTGCCGAAAGCGTGAGACGGGCCAAACGCTCGCCAGAGGATCCCGAGGGAACCCCAAGACCCAATACGGTCAACCGGGGCTCCGGGGACCCTTCAACGTGGCCCAGACACGGCCCAATATGGCTTCAAGACGACTTCGAGGCCGCCAGGACGGCCCAACGTGGCCTCCAGACGGCCAGGACAGCTCAAGATGGCCTCCAGACAGTTCGAGGAGGCCTCCAAGAGGCCCCCGGCAAAGCCAGACATTTCAAACAATTGCGGACAGCCATGGGATTCTGATGACTTCGCCTCTTCTCTTCCGATGTGCCTCTGGGGCTTCACGATGGTCCAAACATGTTCCCACGGGAACCCGAAAGCAGGAAGGACGGAGGAAACACGAGAGAAGAGCGAGAAGAAAGTGACAGCGGGTGCAAGTGAGAAGCCAAAGGGAGGAGGAAGTAGAGAAGAGAGGAAACGAAACAGATATTGGGGAGGGCGAGCAATTGGAGGAGTGCGAGTAATGCTTCAAACTTCGGGAAGCACTTGCAAGGCAGATGTGGCGATACGCACCCTCTGTGTCGAGCTATTGACTTGCCTTGCTCTAGAATCTAAGCACGCGGATCGCACGCGCGTGGTTCTAGTAAAGCCCGTGTCAAGCCCAGATCCAGATCTCCGACGTCATGATTTGTCCCAACAGGTTGACCCCGAAAGATTTAGACCACTTCCCCAAGTCGTCCTTTGACAGTCCCAGGGCCCAGTGAGGGCTCCTGGGCCTCGAAAATTGCCAGAACCCTCCCGCTGTGATTTTGTCGCGCGACGAGGATCCAGACCTCCGTTGATATTTTGTTCCCATCTATCCTGTGGTTGTGGGTACTCGTTTTGAAGAGCCAGCCCCCCGCGCCCTCCTCTCCTCCGTTCCTCTCCTCTCCTCTTTCCTCCTCCCTTCTTATGCCCATCCCTGCCATTGCCCTCCGCATGCAAATGTCGGCACACCACTCATACACTTCGTGGCCCCATTCGGAGTTTTGCCGACGCCCCCCCGGGGGAGGGGGTCGCATGCGGTTCCTCGCCCACTTCGGCAGAACCCTTGCACCTTTCGTGGCCTCACAGGGAGCTCCACCGACGTCCCCAGGAGGGGGGGTCGGATGCGGTCCCTCACTTCGGCACGCCTCTTTCACACGCTCCGTGGCCTCACAGACCTCCACCGAAGCCCTCAGGGTGGGGGGGTCGCATGCGGTTCCCCACCCACTTCGGCACACCCTCCACACACGTTGTGGTTCTCATAGGGAGCTCCCCCGAAGCCCCCAGGAGGGGGATCGCGCCTGCGAGTCCCCGCTCCACCAGAGCCCCTCGGAAGGGGGGGGGGTCGCGTGCGGTTCCTCGCCCACTTCGGCACCACCTTTGCGCGTTTCCTGTCCCTACAGGGAGCTCCACCGAAGCCCCCAGGAGGAGGAGGGGCCCAGCACACCTGTCACGAGTTTCGCGGCCCGGAGGGTTCGCGAGGAGGAGGAAGGGGAGGAGGAGGAGGCGGAGGCGGAGGCGGAGGCGGAGGAGGAGGAGGAGAAGCAGGAGGAGGAGGAGGAGGAGGAGGAGGAGGAGGAGGAGGAGAGAGAGGAGCAGGAGGAGGAGAGGGGAGCAGGAGGAGGAGGAGGGAGGAGGAGGAGGAGAGGAGGAGAGGAGGAGGGAGGAGGAGAGGAGGACGAGTCCGCAGGGGGAGGGGGGGGGGGGGGGCGTAGCAGCCCCGCGCCGCCCGCCGCCGCCCGCCCGCCCTTCGGCTCCCCGAGGCGGTGTGCCACGGGAGCCCCGCCCCTGCGCCTCGGGCCGCCCGCGCGGGCGCGGGGGGCGGGCGCCGCGGGCCAGCGGCGGCGGATGGCGGCGGGGCCGTGCCTCGATTGGCCGCTGAGCCGCGACGAGAAGAGGCCACGACTCGCCGCCGCCGCCTCGTGGTGGTCGCCGTGGTCCTCGGCCCTCGCTGCCCCGTCACCCGCTTCCGTCACCCGCTGCCGTCTCGCGCCTCCCTCCCACCTGTCTCGCTCCCGCCTCCCTCCTCACGCCCTGCCGCCTGCTCCTCGTCCCGCCGCCTACTGCCGCCGCCTCCTCGCCTCCTTCCCCCGCCTTCTCCTTACCATGCGATCCTCCTCCTCCTCACCTCTCTCTGTCTCTCTCTCTCTCTCTCTCGCTCTCTCTCTCTCTCTCTCTCTCTATATATATATATGTATATATTTTTTTTTTTTCTCTCTCTCTCTCTCTCCCTCTTTCTCTCCGTCGCTCCCTCTTTCGCTCTCTCAGTTTCTGGCGTTCTCGCTCTCTCTTTCTTTATGTTGTGTGTTTCTCTCACTATCTCTCTCTTTCTCCTCTTTCTCTCTCTCTCTCTCTGCCTGTCTGTCTGTCTGTCTGTCTGTCCTCTCTCTCTCTATCACTCTCTCTCTGCGGGGCAGGGGCGGGCAAGGAAAGAAGGGCCCGAAAAGCGCTCAAGGCCAGCGGGGTCCGGGCAGGGAGAGCCCGCGGCGGGCCGAGGTGCCGAACCGAGGCGGGTGCCACTGCCGAGAGACTCCACCCAGGCCGGGTCCGAAGAGGCCAGGAGGAGGAGGAGGAGGCGGAGGAGGGTGGACAGCCCACGCGGACGTCAGAGGCGGCCACCTGGGCTGCCAGGGCAGTTCGGCCACATGTTTGTGTAGGTGCCTGGGTATAGCTAGGTGTGTATGTATATAGGCATACCTGTGTACGCATACATGTGTTAGGCATATGTGCATACATACATATATATATACACATGCACATGTGTGTATGTATGTATATATGCTTGTGCATCTACATAGATGTGTGCAACTAAAGTAAGTTCATGCATATGTTTGGTATCGATAAACTATACTTAGGTATATGGAGATACATGGTACGTGTGTATAAGTATGCACAGTTCCACGCGTGTCGGTGCAGTGTGGTTTCGCATTGTGTATTTTCATGCGGCTAGATAGATGGACGTGCATGTATATAGCTGTGTATGGATATGTAGATACAATCGATGCAGCGCCATGGACACCTCACGGGCGTTTTTAGATAAGCGCGCAGCATGGAGCGTCGCGAGTGTGGCTTTCGAGGTGGAGCGAGATCGGAATTCTGGGCGGACGGCAACGCAGCTGCAGTAACGGTGTGGGGATCGAGGGTTGCAGGAAGGTGGTCTTCAGGAGTCCTAAAGGGCCCCAAAATGTGAACGAGAGGTGCACGGTTCTCCCCCCACCCTCCCGCCTATTGCCCCCCCGTCAACGGACACCCGAAAATTGCAGGGATCTTCTTCGGGCACCTCCACGACGAACGCTCTGCAAGGCCCGCATCCCGTCAACGGACACCCGAAAATTGCAGGGACCTTCTTCGGGCACCTCCACGACGAACGCTCTGCAAGGCGCGCATTGGCCCCCCTCGCAGCCGCACTCATGCGCGACCGCCTCCTGCCGCGGGCGCAACCCAAGAAAACAGCGCGCAGCAAATCCTCAGCGAAGAGTCGCACGCAATGACGCGCCTCTCGTGATCGTTGTGCTGGCCGCCCAGGCGCTAGCCAGTGGATCAAGAAGGCATGACAACGATACGTCCCAAGATTTCCAGGCTTCCCAGGTGTTGACAATCACTGCTGCCACATCCACTTACCTCCCTTCCCGACGCCGTTTTCTGGCACAAGCCCTCCCGACGCTCCGGGCGGAGGGAGGGCTTAGCCCTTTTTGACTTGCCCGCAGCGGGGCATGACCGCCCGTGGTGAAAAAAACCATCGCATCGACAGCAGGATGTACTAATATTCCACATGGGCTCCAGAGACGAGGGCCGCTAGATATTCTAGAAATTCTGGGGTGCATCTGAGCGAATCGTATTATTACATCAGCCTTGTCCTAGCCAGCTGTGCTAATAGAAACTGTCGCTGGACGGCAGGCCTGGTAGGGTCGCCGCCGCTGCCCGCGTGCCAGTCCGTGCACGACTCCCGTCCGCAGTGTTCCCAGGCTCGTGGGAGCGGCCGACCAGGAGGGGATACCATCTTGAGATCCTGCTCCTCCTCTTCCTCCTCCTCCTCCTCCTCTTCCTCCCTCCTCTTCATCCTGGCGCCGACGTGGCGAGGAGGCGCTGGCATGTTTTTGTTGTTTGTTTCTTTGCCGCCTGCGCCCGGATGCCTGGGCCCCCCGGCCCTTCCCCATCCGACGCCACGATGTTGCCTGGCGTGGGCCCCTCTTTGGGTCTCTCCACCCTTGCACTGGCCACTGGCTGTCCGTTCTGGGTCTGTTGCTGAGGTCTTCCCCTGCGAAACGACTTGGTCGAGGCAGCGTGCATGGACGGCTGGATCACACACGAGGGGTCGTCCTGTCACTGATGGCCTTCCCTCGCCGCCTCCGCCTCATCACCTGTTCAGTAGGCGCGCTGTTCGCCAGCACTGTGCGGCCAGATGCCTACGCTGTGACACCCCTGGACGGATTGGCGTTCGTGTGCCGGCTCGCTGCGGCAAGTCCGATGTCCAATGCCCAACGCTGCCGGCTACGGAGGAGAAAGGTCCTGAGGGAAACGGGCCCCGGACCTCAGCTTTTCGCCCAGGGCTAGCTTCTCAGGCGAAGCCACGGGGCCCTCAGAGAGCCCCCGGGGGCCCGAGAGCATGCAGCAAAAACCTGCAGGAGCCCCTTGTGTCCAGCGCCCGCTTCCTTCCCCCGGAGGTCCTGGGGCAGCAGGCTGGCAGCCGGTTCGCCGAGGCTGCGGGATGAGCAGTCGGTCGTGGCGATGTGTGTTCTTTGCCTTGCTTTCCCCTCCTTTGCTGCTGCCGTGTCTGCTGCTGCTGCTGGTTCTGTGGACGCGCTAGCAGCAATGTAGGCAACGGCGACGTAGGCTCTGGCATTGTAGGTGGGATTGGCTCGTGGCCAAACCAATTGTAGGACATCGTGGCTCGTGGTTTCCTGCACTTCCCTGCGTCGTTCTCGCTCGATACATTCGCACATTTGAAATATGGGAAGGTGTGGTTCGTGATGTCCTGCATCTTGTTCTGCGAAAGCTCGGTTTCACAAAGTCGGATTCCCAACATTGCCGTTAACCGACATCGCCCCTCCCTGCCCCGCCTCCTTCTCCTCCTCCTCCTCCTCCTCCTCCTCCTCCTCCTCCTCCTTCCCCCCTCCTCCTCCTCCCCCTCCTCCTCGTCCTCCTCCTCCTCCTCCTTCTCCTCCTCCTCCTCCTCCCCCTCCTCCTCCTCCTCCTCCTCCTCCTCCTCCTCGTTGGTGCTTCTTCCCCTGCCCTTCTGCCACCCTGTTGCCCTCCTTTTCTTCTTCCCAGGGCCACGGGGCGACCTGTCGAGCAGCTGAACAGAGTGTGCGTGGCTATTTCGTGGACCATTTTCGTTTTGATGTCTTCTCGTTGGACCTGCACAACAATTATGTTGTGCAGGAGTTCGCCCAGAAGAACACGGACATGTTTTCCCGGGCTGGTATGGGCATGAAGGGCTGTAAGGGGCGGAAGGGCGGTGCCCAAGGGACCTAGGAAACCCAACACGAGAGCACAGTTTCACCCGCAGTTTCACCCAGAGTATCTGTAATTGACCACAGTGCAAACTCAAGATGTGGTACCAGTTCTTCACCAAGCACAACAAGGTCGTATGAAACAAAACTGTCTCTGGGCGGCCGGCTCGCCGTCTCTGCGTGGGTCGTCAAAGTTGGCACTTAGAATGTGCAAGGGCTTGCAGAGACAAAGGATGTAGAGGTTTACATTCAGGAAGTGCACAAGGGTAAATCCGAGTATGAGATCACAGACGAGGGTTCCCTTCGTATCCTGTCTGGCACGGTGGAAGACGACCGGAAGCAACGGCAGGAGTTGAATTCCTGATCTCTCCGCTGGCGCGCCGCAGCATCGGTGGTTGTAGACAAGCTTTTTCGAGAGCGTGGCATCTCTCAAACTGCAGGTGAGTCTGAAGGGCGAAATCGTCATCTGCAGCGCCTGCGCCCCGCACAGCGGGAAGCCATTCGTCGACGGGCAGGCTTTCTGCTCCGAGCTGGCAGGCTTCCTGGGCAGCCATTCCGTTCACGGGATGGTGGTGTTACAGGGGGGGCGCGCATCAAGAAACCGTGTGTTCTTCGTCAGGGTATCCCGGGATTGTTCGCTCCGCGCGCCGCGTGGTGATTTCCCGAAGCCGTTGAAGAAGCTAATGCGCTCAGGGTTCTCCAGGTTTCCCTTTGGGTGCACCTCGCGCGCGGGTTTTCTGGGCTGGGTTTATTGCGAGGGTTTCTTGTGGCCGCGCCCGCGCTGTACTTAGTGATTCCAATGCCAGAATGCACAGGCGTTTCCCCTGAGAAGGGGACGTGGTTGGGCCGTTCCTTTCCGGTATAACCCGCAGGCGCAGCACAGCCCACAATCAAATAGAACACTCGTGCTCGAACGTTGCACCTCTCGTATGCGACCTGTCGCTAGCGCAGATATCAACGAGCCCCCGGAACGGCTGGTTACCTCTTATGATTCGGGTAAAGCCAGGACCCCAGATAAGGGAACTCGGTTAGTGGCGGGGCCCGGAGCCCCTAAATTGGCCAGAATTCTTAAACAAGGTCTGCCGTAGCTGGCGTTTTTTCGGGTGGCGGCAGTTCTGGTTAGTGGACCGGGGCGGGGGGGGCGTCCCCCAGCATGCATCACTAAACCAGGTCCCGCTACACCCAGTTCAGTCTGTGCCCGAATGATATCGGACGCTGGCTGGCCGACCCTCCAGCTCACCAGAGCTACGGGCAGCTGGACTTAGCGATCGCGTCGTTGGAGTGGCTCCAGTGCTGGAAGAGTGTGCGAAGCATCAAGCACCAGGGGTTCGCGTCGCATGACTTCCTCGTGACTGCATCCCTGGGCGTGGACGCCCCTCGCGAAGACAGCGGCCCCCGCGAGTCTCGACGACAGCTCGGCGCGATGGGCGAGATGGTGGCCAGCGCTTTCTCCGACGCCGCTGCCGCATGGGCCCCGGCGGGTGCGAGCACAGGAGCGCGAGCAGGAGCGCGAGCACCCAGCAACTCGCGCGGAGTATGACAGATGCCTTTCGTTGTGCTGCCCGCGACGTTCCCCCGACCCTGGCGAGGAGACAGCGGCGACCGTCGATATCTGACATGACAGTCCAGCTGATCGACCAGAGGGGCAGGCGAGGGCGCGCGGCACGGCGCAGGAAGAGCGGCGCTTGCACCGGGCTGTGAGAGACTCTGTCTGGGCAGACCGTCCGGGCTGGTAAGAGAGCCAGCTCGCCTCCGGAGACTGGGCGCCGATCTGCGCCCCGAGGAAAGGAAAGCAAACCCGGCAGGGCAGGTTAATTAGCCGACATGGAAGGTCGTCTTGTTGATTCCGACCGACGCGCCGACACAATGGCGGAGCATTGTAATGGGCAGCGCGGCCGGCAAGCTCAGCGCCAAACGGGGGCCCTCTTGGCAACGAGCTGGCTGCGCCATGCTGCCGCATCACCGAAGTCGAGGTCGGTTGCGCGACTGCTCGGATGAAGTGGGGTGAAGATTCTGGCAAAGACGATCTCCCGCCTGATTTCTGGAAGACAATCTGCCGCGTCGGGGCGCCTGCCTTTAGGCGGGCTGTCGAGCTGCGCGACAAATCCTGGAGTGACGCAGCAGTTCCAGCAGAATGGCAAGCGGCGCTGGTCGCCACAATCTTCGCAAAAGCAGACGTGGCCCAGCGCGAAAACTACCGGCCCATCTCCTGGGCGGCCGACGGCTTCAGAAAGTTTGACGCGGCTTCACTTGGCCAGCTGAAAGCGGGCGGAGCCGAGGGCCGAATGGCGCCCAAGCGCGCAGCGGCCGGCGAAATTTTTCTGGCCGGCGAAAAGTTGAGAGAACCTGGGCCGAGTTGGGCGGGCAGGTCGCCCCGCTGGTTCTCGATTGGGAGAGAGCGCGCGACTGCGCCTCCCCAGGGTCCCTGACATAAGGTCTAATCAGGTTTGGCGCGACGACGAACTTCGGGGAGGTGGTGCGCGATAAACCACGGGCGAAGTTTCGGCGTCTGGGATGCCGCCTCGACCTCGTCGTCGAGGGGGCAGGAATTCGGCGTCAGCCAGGGGTGCCTGCTGTCGCCCTTCCTCTTCGCGATCGCGATGACCGCGTTGCTGTGAGGCGCGAAGGAGGAGGCCAGGGCACTGCCGGCCTCTTCCCAGGCGGCTCCTGAGTTGATCTACGCCGACGACATGCAGCGATAAGATACATGCGCAGCGTCGAAAAGCTCGATCGCAGTGCGGGCTGCAGCTCACTTGGCGCATGCTAGAAGTTCTAGAAGTTACGCGACGCGCGCGCTTCGAGGCAAGGCGGCTTCTGGGCGCCGCAGAAAGAGAGCATCCAACATCTAGGCAGCCTGGTTGCGAAAGACAGGGAGATTGGCCCTGGGCCGCCCCGCCAGGCTGGCGCCGCGCGGGCGGAATCCGACGAGTTGAAGCGAGGAAAGGGGCCATTTCGCACAGACGCAGTCAAGGGCGCTTGAGATCTTCATCGCTTGCATTCCGAGTGAACTTCTGCACTTTCTGCGCGCGGCTCCCCCGCGCTGGGCGGAGACGAAGGAGCTCGGCACAGTCGGTTAGGATGTCTGATGCAGATACTTCGCACCCCTGATGCACGCGTCCGTCGCGTCACGAGTTTTATTGTTTCGCAGCAAACAGACGCTGCCCTGCCGAGCAATGCCCCGCTGTATCACCAGCCGCTGCTCCTGCAGAGCATTGTCCCTGAATCCAGATGCTGATCCGATCCGCCGCGTTGCCCCGCGCGGCATCTCGCGCGAGCTACCAGCGCAGACCATCGAGCGGAGGGGGGGCGCCCCAGGACAGTTTGGATCGAACCAGTTTTTGCCCGCGCTGTCGGGGCCTCGGGCGGCGAGGGGGCCGCGCCGCAGCTCTGGCGAGAGATCGCAGTGTCTGCCGCGGCCTGGCGCGCAGCCGCGAAGCGGCACTGCGGTGCCTCGTGAGGCCGCGGTGTCGGCATTTGTGTTCGTGCGTTGTGCTATCAGTGTTTCCCCCGCGTTTTTTTGTGTTTTGTGTGTGGGGGGTGTGTTGTTTCATCTGTTGTTTGTTGATTATTATTAATAGTATGTGTCTTTGTCCCCCTTTTTTTTTCTCTCTCTCTCTCTCTCTTTCTCTCTCCCTCTCTCTCTCTCGTTCTCTTTCTCTGTCTCTCTCTCTCTCTCTTTCTTGCTCTCTCTCTCTCTCTCTCTCCCTTTCTTTCTTTATTTCTCCCTCTCTTTCTCTTTCTCTCTCTTTGTCTCTATCTCTCTTCGCGGCAAAGGCTGACCCGATGCAGAGCGGGGGGGGGCGCGACAACAAAGCGATGGCGGAACCATAGTTTATCCCGAGCCCCACCGACGAGCCTGCAAGTGAGACGGCGCTCCTTGTCTTCGCGCGCTCTGGGGCCAGGCCCCCCCCCGCGGGCCTCTCGCGTCACGAGCGCCGGCCGCGCGCAGGCCCCCCCTCTGGACCCTCCTCGGCCCTGCCACCCTGGGGGCCGGCCTGCCGCCCGAGCAGCTCCTGCGCGGCGCCCTGCGTCTCCGGCGCGGGGCCTCCCGAGAAGCAGCCTGGAGCGGCCAGCTCGCCACCGCGATCCCCCCGCCCTGCGTCGCCTCTCGGCGCGCCAGCGCGCGCCGCGCTCGCGCGGACCCCCCCGCCCCCGCGGGCGGCGCGGGCGACGAGACCGTTGTGCAGCGTGTTCGGGTCGGGCGCGCGCCTCCGCGGAGGACGCGTCATGCCTGCGCGTCCCCGCGCGTCCCATCCCCGGCCTTCTGGAAAGGGTTTCTATGTGATCGGGGGCGTCCAAAAATGAGGGTCGGAGACAAGGGGGCGGGGGGGGGGGGGGGGGCGCGACCGCGGCCCTGCGCCTGGGCGAGTTGCCCTGCGCCGGGGGCCCCCCAGCGGCGCTCGCGCGCCGCTGAGCGGATCGCGCGGCTACCCGAACTGCTGGACTAGGCGCCGCCAGTCCGCTCGCCTGCGGCTGCGCGGCGCGCCCGGACTTGAGAGTCGTAAAAAAGAAGAATAAGAAGAAGAAGAAGAAGAAGAAGAAGAAGAAGAAGAAGAAGAAGAAGAAGAACAACAACAACAAAAAAAACGCGGCCGCGACTCTTCCACGGATCCCATGGCCCATGATTCCAGTGCGCCACATGGCCCCCTGGGCCGGCCACGCGCCTCGGGCGGCGATTTGCGGCCCCGCCTCTTGGGCGCCGCCAGGCTGAGCGCTCTCCCTGGAGGACCCGCGGTCACGAGTTCGTGGGCTGCGCCACGCGCCGGCGGCGGAACGCCGACGGGGTCCCGCCAAGAGTTCCATGGGGGCCCCTTGGGCAAGTTGGGGTGCTGCCACATCGAAGGCTCGGATCGCCGCGGGGGGGTGCAAAGGGTGATCTTGGGGGTTGTCGGTGGACTCAGCGGCGGGCATTATCGCTGTGCCTTGCCTCGCGCAATTCGCTGACAGGTGGGTCGCGATTTTCCAGGGCGGTTACTAGCGTCCTGAGTTGCGCAGGGGGCGCGGCCCGCATAGCTCAGATCTTCGCCCGCCCTATGGCACGCAGGCACTTGGAGCCCATCTATAAGTCTGTATGAGTTAGGTTGGGTCATATAGCCCACTTCGACACTTACTTTTCACCCGCCCTTGGCATCCCCCGCGGTGGTCCAGACGGCAGCAGGACGCGCCAAGAGGCTCCCTGGAGAGCCCCATGAGCATAAGGTGGCGCCACGATGGCGTCCAGATCGCCCGAGAGGGCCCCAGCAAGCCTACAATGCGGTTTCAAACTGTTCCCGGGAGCGTGGTAAAACAAATGCCCAAGGCGACTCTTTGGAAAGCAGGGGAGCCCCGCGCCAAGACTACTTTAACATGTTTCCCATCTGCCATGGGCCCCAAGAGGCCCCCAGGAGCGCCCCGAAGAGCTTGGCAGTTCTCTAATGGTTGTTTGGTAGTGCCGTCCACGATTGTCTCGTGACCGCGTTCTTACCAGCGGCTCCGCGATGCTTCCAGCGGCGCGCACTCTCTCTCTCTCTCTCTGCCTCTCTGCCCTCGGCGCTTCTAATGTTGCGTGCTTCTTCGTTTGTTCGAGTGCTTGCGCACTTCCTAGCGTGCGCGTTGTCAGGCATCTGCGCGTGCGCGCGGCCAGTGTGCCGCCGACGCCGTGCGATCGTCGTGCTTGCGGGCCGCGTGCGGGTCGCCCGCGCGAGTCGCGCGGGCGCCGGGTGCTCGTGGCGCCGATGGTTTCGCGACGCTTGGGAGACCTTAACACCTCGTGAGCCGCGCGGATTAGCCAGGCGCCGGAGCTTTCACGACACGCTAAAACTATTTGAGACGGACGGATGTGCTCGGCTCGTAGGGGTTCGTGGCATTTTGAGACCTTGTGGAACCGCTTGAGACCAGGATTGGGACTCGCCTGGTCTGCGTGCGTGTGTGTGCGTGTTGCGTGGATGTGTGTGTGTGTGTGTGTTGCGTGAATGTGTGTGTGTGTGTTTGTGTGTGATTTTGCGCCACTTCGGGAGATGGTGAACGCGATCTGGCGGCCGAGGGGATCTCAAACTACAGTAGTTCCAGCACGGGGGGGCGCCTTCCAGACGAGCTCCGCACGGCGCATAATGTGCATCCACTTGTTTGCCCACGTCGGCTGAGTATATGTGCGCCGTTGGATGTGCTATCTGGAAGCCATCGCCGACCTGACATGTACTGGCGCGGGAGGTACTTCTGCAAGGAACCTGACGGGAGTTGACTTGCAGGACATCAGAGTTATGGCCTTTGCCAATACGGAACGGCAGATCTCCCAATCCGCCACACGAAAGCAGCCGGCAACCGAGGCCCTCCTGAATGCGGCGCTGGGGGGCGCCCTCCAGAATGCGGCGCCAGCGGCCGCCCTCCTTCTCACCTTCCTCTAACTCCTCTACCTCCTCTACACTCCCATGTCCAGATTTGTATCCCCGCCTTTTTATCTACGAGGCCGTCACGAGCGGCCCCAAATTGCCACAACAGACCCGCATACCTTCATGGCGCACTCACCAGTGACTCAAAAACCCGGGACGGCCATGTGGCTCTTTCTCAGCTTCGCACTTCTGTGGTGCGTTTCTTGACATCCCCTCCCTTCTCAATGCGCGTAGACGTTTTAAGGTCAGAGTTCTGGCTTTATCAGGTCTCCGTTCTTCCCCCCTCAAGTCACCCGCCTGGGCACGAACACGATCGGGCATCGGGCGCCGTGGCTTCTTGGTCCGGAGAGAGCCAGGGCGCGAAGGCATCCGCGCGCCGCTCATCCCTGGGCGCGGCGCGCGAAGGCACACGGGCAACCCAGCCTCCCGTTCCGAGCCTCTGCCGCCGTCCTTTCCGCACAGGAATTCGGCAACACCCCAACATACTTATACTATATGTGCGTCGCCCCCCCAGGGGCGACGCGCGCACCGAGAAATCTTATAGTATATGCGTCGTGGCGTGCGCTTTCTGGCCACACCGCTCGGGAAACGATATACTACAAGATGGGTATACTACATATTCGGGTCGGACGCGCGCCTCCAAGGAGGACATATAGTATTAGTATGTCCATGTGCGTCCCAAGGAACCTCGTGGTCAGCATCCTCACCCGCGAGGCGGAGTGCACCGACCAGCTGCTCCGGAACGCCGAGAGGATCCTCATTCTCTTTCTTCGGGCAACGAAGGGGCCCCACGGCACGACACGGCACGAGCGACCGATGACAGCAGATTGAGCGACGGATGAACGACAGACGGACCGCGGGAGGGGGAGGAGGAGGAGGAGGAGGAGGAGGAGGAGGAGGAGGAGGAGGAGGAGGAGGAGGAGGAGGATGAGCCTCGCGCCCGCGCCCGCCGTCGCCACGGCGGGCCGAGGGCCAGCCAGGAGGCGGTTCCTGTCCTCGGGGATCTCCGTGAAGGGAGCGGGTCCCGAGACGAAGGGTTCTCCGGATGTTTCGCCATGATGGTTCCCCACCCGACAGGGTTTCTTTTCTCCCCCAAACCGTGTTTGCGTTTAGGGGCGCCCATTTCCGACTGAGGATTGGGCTCGTTTGCCGCTCTGGCGGCTACGTTGCTGCCGTCGCCGCCCCGTCGCCGCCTCGTCGCCGCCCGTCGTCTGGGCCTGTCTGCCGCTCTGGCGGCCGTGTTGTTGCCGTCACCGCTTCTTCTCAGGCGCATCGATTCTTCCTTCTTCAAAGAGATTAGACCCAACCACCTCATCGAGGCCGGGCTTATCCATCCGACCTCGCGTAAGGCACATTGCATATGGTTATATTTCCCCGTTCATCTTCCATTGGAAATCGTACCATCCCCGCTAGGCCTGTATCCGCCCCCCCATCCTCCCTGTCAAATAAGACCATGCGCGCACACCTCTTCATCTTCACAAATCAGTCTCGGTACCCCTTTTTAAGAGCATCGCAAAGTGCAAACTCGCGCGCATGTCAAAATCACACGATACGCAAGTGCTTTATATATTTTCAACAGTAAAGCATTGGAGGCACATATGTTTTCCAACAACACGTTTGCAAACTGTTGTTGTCCGCCCGCGCGTGCTGAAGTCCCACCAAAAACCCCACGATGTTAACAATATCGTGGGACACCTATAGTTTCAAGTTACCACGCGGTGAAGCCGCATTGAACTAGCATGCCCCCAGCGTTCGAAAACCTATCCAATATTACCACGCGGGCCCCCTGTGCGCGTGCGCGTCGAAATCCTTCCAAGCCCATCCCGCCACCTTACCCGGGTAGTGGGTCTGAGTCTTCATGGATGCTTCTTGGGGTATCTTCGGAGGGCTCTCGGGGGCCTCTGTGGGGCAGAGTTGAAGCATCCTGGGGGCCTCTTTAGGTGTGTTTTGGGTGCACCTTGCAGTTTCTTGGAGGGCCCGCGAGTCCTCGCGGGAGCCTCTTGGGGGCCTCTTGGGGGCTTCATGGGGGCCTCCACGAGGGCCTCTTTAAGAGGGCCTCCGGGGGGCCTTCGCCTTTGGATGTTCGTCCGACCGACGCTCTGGACTGTCCCCGTGGCCTGGCGCGGGCCCACTCTGTGCGGACCGACGACCACGCGCGCTCCCGCGCTCTGGAAGCAGTGCTCGCACTCCACGGCTTCGTCGGACCGGGGCCCGAGCCAGTCGGGAGAGCTGGCCTCCACCGTCTCGGGAGCTTCGCGGGCGCCTCGCGGGAGCTCTGGAGGGTTGTGGCAGGAGGCTCGCGGCTTCCAGGGGACGTCCTGTAGCCTCCAGGGATCTGCACGGCATGTCCTGCAGCACGGGCTTCCTTGGCTCGGCACGGGACTGCCCCCGGGGGCTCATCGGGTCTCCCAGGGGTTGTCTCAGGCCTCAGGGAGGTGTTGCCAGCCAAGGTGCGGGTCAGGGGGTGGGATGTTTGCACGAGCATGGGAGGTGGTCGCACACGGTGCAGTGCAGTCAATTGCACAGCACAGCTTGCACCACATAGATTGCATACCATGTATTGCACCACCTCGATTGCACCACATACATTGCACCACATACATTGCACCTCATAGATTTCTTCACACTGATAAGTTGCACAACAGAGATTACACAGCACATACTGCACCAGATGGGCTCACCACATACACTGCTCCTCCCAGATTGCACCACATGGTTTTCAGCACCTCGAGTGATACATACACATATCTATAAACATATATACACATATGCATATCTATAGCACAAATGGTACCACATGTGTTGAACCACATATGTTGCATCAGATCGAATACGCGGTATGGATTGCAAGCAAATTTTGCACCACAGGGGTTGCACCTTATATAGTGCACAACAACTGTTGCACAACATGGATGGCTTCACAACTACTGCACATCTGATGCTGCACCACGCAGTTGGCTCCACATGGGTTGCACAGCGCCTATTTTACCACACATATTCCACAGTAAAGGTTGCACACCAGAACTGGCTTAAGACATCTTGCACAACATTGAATGTACCACGTAGATCGAACACTTTGTATTGGAGCACACGGATGGCTTCGCATGACTTGCTGGACATGTGTTGTGATGTCATTTGTTTGTCCTACACAGAGTACACCACATAGATATTATGACGTATGTTGCACTTCATGTATTGGCCCACATAAATGAAGCACATCATACATATATATATGTGTGTATACACCTGTTCTGCCACATGGAGTGCACGACATGGACTGCACCGCATAGGTTGCACAACATATGTTGCACACCATGCGCTGCACACCATAGATCGAACCACATAGACTGACCCACATAAATCTCACTACACCTACTGCTCCACATACTATGCACAAGTTGTTTTGCACACCGTTGGTTGCACCGCATATACCGCACCACATGAATTGCACCACACAGGTGTCTAGAAACACGCGTTGTGTGTGGCCCCTGCTGGCCACCATAGTGATTTCAAGGACAGCGCTGCCAGCCCTCCCCGCCCATCCGCACTACCATCGTCCCCCTCCTCGCCGCCGCCGCTGCCGTCCTCCTCCTCCTCCTTGTGTTCCTCGTCGTCCTTTGTCTTGGCCTCAGCGCCGACTACAACGAACGTGCCCCAACAATAGGTAGGGTTCTTTACTCTGAGGTCACGTTTCTCCAATGCTGATCTGGAGAAAGCGCAGGAGGCGACAAGGAGAGGGCGCACCCACCAGATACTCGTTCCAACAGTAGCCCACATGACGGAGCGATGCGAATCACCCCATAGCCCGAGAACGCCGGGAGAAACACACACAAACCGATCGCAATTCGCCGAAACACCTGCCTCGATCACCAAGGGCCGAAGGCAAGCGCTCTACGCAAGGGGTAGGACATCACGGTATTGCCCGCCCGAGGAATAGACCATCCCTTGTTGGTTTGGGCTGCCAGTAGAAGGATGAGGAAGAGGAGGAGGAGAAGGAGGAGGAGGAGGAGGACTGAGAGGAGGAGGAGGAGGAGGAGGAGGAGGAGGAGGAGGAGGAGGAGGAGGGAGAGAAGGGAGAGAAGGGAGAGGAGGAGCGAGAGGAGAAGGAGAAGGAGGAGAAGGAACGTCAGGAGTGAGCGGAGGAGGAGGATAAGTAGGAGCGAGAGGAGGCGGAGGAGGAAGCGGAGGAAGAGGACGAGTTGGAGGAGGAGGAGGAGGAGCGAGATTCGAGGAGGAGGAGGAGGACCAGTGTAAACCCAAAAGCCATCAGCAATGTTGGAATAATCCCTCCCGCCAAGCTCCCTCTGCATATGCTCCTACAACGGCTCATCGCTATTAAGGGAACTGCCTCGTCGGAAGACAAACCGTTTGAAGGTTCTGAAGCATGCAAACACAGTGTTCTCGGGATTCCAACGCCAGGGATCAACCTGACTGCTGCGTCTTGACGAGCCTGAATCGCGCCAGAACGCCATCTGGGACTGCAACACCGCGAATCATCGCATTGCACCCGCGTGATCCTGAGTCTTTCCAACACACCACTTCTTGTACGTTGATCACTGGAGTCCGTGAAACTCTTTGTAAATGTGGTAAACGAGAGCGCGCGGCGCAAAAGCGAGAACCGCATTTTGAAGGGGAGCCGCCCTCAATTGGTGACGATCTTGCAAATTTGATTTGCGTTCTCAATCCGTACGCGGCGCCAAGGCGAGGGCCACATTTTGAAAACCACCCGCCCTCAACCCGTGCAGCCCTTTCAATCTTACAAAAAACGAATGTGCGCGGCGCTAAGGCGAGAGCCACATTTTGAAAACCACCCGCCCTCAATCCGTGAAGCTCTTGCAGTTTGTTTAGCCCAATGCGCGCGGCGCTAAGGCGAAAGCCACATGTTGAAACAGGGATCACCCTCAACCTGTGAAGCGACTACAAATGTGTAGAACGAATGTGCGCGGCGCTAAGGCGAGAGCCACATGTTGAAAACCACCTTCCTTCCATTTGCGAAATTGTTGCCACATGTTCAGCTTCAGGGTCATAGATGGTGAGGAAGTCTCAGGCGAAACGCCTGGTCCGCCCTCAATCCGTGGAGCCCTTTCAATCTTACAAAAAAACAACGAATGTGCGCGGCGCTATGGCGAGAGCCTCATTTTGAAAACACCCCGCCCTCAATCCGTGAAGCTCTTGCAGTTTGTTTAACCGAATGCGCTCGGCGTTCAGGCGAGAACCACATTTTGAAAAGGAACCGCCATCAACCCGTGAAGCTACTGCAACATTGGAACAAAAAATCGCGGCGCTAAGGCGAGAGCCACATTTTTAAAACCACCCGCCCTCCGTCTGCGAAATTGATTCCACATTTTCAGTTTCAGGGTCATAGATGGTGAGAACGTCTCAGGCGAAATGCCTGGTCCGCCCTGGAAACTGGCCGCGGGGTGCGACAGGGAACATTCATTTATAAGGGAAAGGGAAGGAAGGGGAGGAGGAGGAGGAGGAGGAGGAGGAGGAGAAAAAGGAGGAGGAGGAGGAGGAGGAGGAGGAGCGAGGAGCGAGAGTGAGAGAGGAGAGGAGGAGGAGGAGGAGGAGAGCGAGGAGGAGCGAGGAGGAGCGAGGAGGAGCGAGGAGGAGCGCGGGCTGGCGGTCCGCCGCCGGGCCCGACCAGCGGGCACGAAGCGGCACTTCCAGGCTGCGGGCTGGGCACCGGCACAGCGCCATCCAACCTCCTCCTCCTCCTCCTCCTCCTCCTCCGCCTCCGCCTCCGCCTCCTCCTCCTCCTCCTCCTCCTCCTCCTCCTCCTCCTCCTCCTCCTCACCGACGCCGCACGGAGGCACGGCGGCCCACGCGGTGATTGGCCACTTCCGACGGGGCTGTGGAGCCAGACCCCCTCGGGTAATGAAAAAATCACGACGGGAGGTTTTTGGTTATTTTCGGCCTCTGGGGGCCTTTACCGGCCCTCGGGACCGTGAAAAAACGCCTCAGGATGAAAAACCGGTCCAGGGGAATGGGTCGAGACCTCCAGGGGTCGACGTAATGAAAAAATCATGACGTCGGGGGTCTGGGAAGGACGATCAATGGAGAGGAAGCACGTTGCCAAGTATTTTCCAGATTTCCAAACCCTGGTTTACAGTGTCTTTAACATGTGAGAGCAGGTGGGAAACATGATTAGGACATGTGTCAAACGTTTCAAGCGCATTCTTTATTCAACGATCGGATTGTTAGGGCGTCCACCGTCAAGGCATCTACAACGGAAGGGGGGGAGGAGGAAGACCGAGAGTGAGGGCCTCGGAAGGAGGAGGACGGACCCAGATCTCCGACGCCATGTTTTTTGTTGTTGCAGAACGTGGACCCTACCGGTCTGGACCCATTTCCTGGGGCCGCTTGTGCATCTCGGATTTTTGATGGCCCCTTGGCTTGGCAATGGCCTCCGGAGACCGAGAATGGCCGAAAGCCTCCTGTCGTGATTGCTGCACGACGCGAGGATGTCAGGGGAGGGGGAGCAGGAGGAGGAAGAGGAGCCAGGCATCGTGCCATCGACGGGGGGGGATGAGGCAGGACGGAGGACCGGGAAGGGCGGAGGAGGTGGACGAAGAGGACCGCGTGGGAGAAGGGAGGAAGGCAGACCCAGACATGCGACGTCTTGATTTTTTCAGGACGGCGTCCCTAAAAGTCCCGACCCTTTCCCCGAGACCGGTTTTTCGTCCTTAGTCGTTTTTTGCCGGCTCCGAGGCCCCGCGAGGGCCCCTTGAAGCCGACAGTAGCCAAAAACTTCCCGTCCTGGTTTTTCTTTTACGACGCGATCATGTCTGGGGAGGATGGAGGAGCAGGAGGATCCAGGATCAAACAACACAAAAAAAACCTCCCCTCCCCCGAGGACGGTCCGCAGGCTGAGCCGCGGCGGGGGCCTCAGAGCTCTCGGGTGCTGGCCCCGGCCACGCCTCGGCGGGGCCCGCCAGCATTCGGTCCGTCGGAGGTCGCGTCCGGGGCTCGGCCTTTGTGCGCGGCGCGCTCCCCGACCCCCGTCCTCCGTCTCCTCCTCCTCCTTCTCCCCCTCCCCCTCCCCCTTCCTCCTCCTCCTCATCATCATCCTCATCCACCTCGCTTCTCCTCCTCGCTCGTCCTCCTCCTCGCTCGTCCTCCTCCTCCTCCTCCTCCTCTCCTCCTCGTCGCCTCCTCCTTCTCTCCTCCTCCTCATCCTCCTCCTCCTCCTCCTCCTCCTCCTCCCCTCCTTCCTCCTATCCTCCTCCTCTTCCTCCTCCTCCTCCTCCTATCCCTCCTCCTCCTCCTCCTCCTCCTCCTCCTCCTTCTCCTCCTACTCCTCCTCCTCTCCCTCCTCTCGCTCCTTCTCCTCCTCCTCCTTATTCTCATCCTCCTTCTCCTCCTCCCCTTCGTTTCTCATCCTCCTCCGCCTCCTCATCATTATCACCATCATACTCCTGATTAAT
>CAUYUJ010008922.1:10000-25000 GCA_963575745.1 Prorocentrum cordatum
CATGGGCCTCGTCCAGGAGGCGCTTCGCTTTCACGCAGTGAGCGGGCGCCAGCGCCGAGTCGATGGTCTCCGGCAACATGGAGGAAGCCGCGTAGGGGCTGGCCAGGATCTCCGTGTCGACCTCTGCAGCGCTCGCGCGCAGGTCGAGAGGCGCGAGAGAAAGAGGGAGAAGGAAGAGGAGGCGCAAAGTCCACAGGTCGGGGGATCTTCTGTGAGACTCGCCGGGCTCAGCGAAGCACCCGTAGGATACACCTGGACATCTCTGAAGACAACTGCGGGTCGTCAAAGGCCTCCTCATTTTCCTACTCGTCAGGATCCAAGCATTTTCTGCTCCCCTCCTCCTCCTCGCATTCTGGCGCCGCCCCCTCCTCGTCGTCCTCATCCTCCTCCACCTCCACCTTCTCCTTCTCCTCCTCCTCCCCCTCCCCCTCCTCATCCTCCTCATCATGTTCCTCCTACTCTTCCTTCTCCTGCTCGTCCTCCTCATCCCTCGGCCCTCATGGGTTATCTCAAGCCTCCCTTTGTTCGTTCCCCCCATGATTGAGCTTCTAAGCGGAAAGGCCTCACGGAAGGCGTCATGCGGAAGCTCCTCCTGCTCTTCTTTATACATCTCGTCACCCTCCTCGACACCAACATCCGCCTCAATGTCATTATCGTCATCGTCAGCAGCAGCAGCGTCCTCCTCCTTCTCCTTCTCCTCCTACTCCTCCTCCTCATCAGCAGCATCATGATCATCATCATCATCATCATCAACAACATCATCATCTTCTTCATCATCATCATCATCATCAAGATCATCATCATCATCATCATCATCAGCATCATCATCATCATCATCATCATCATCATCATCATCATCATCATCATCATCATCATCATCTGCATCAGCATCATCATCATCAGCAGCATCATCATCGACATCACAATCGTCATCGTTATCGCCATCCTCAACATCACCACATTTATCATCATCAACAGCATCATCATCATCCTCATCATCATCACCACCACCGCCATCACCATCATCATCACCATCACCATCACCATCGCCGCGATTGAAAAAAGGGGAGGACGCCAGCGGGAGGGCTCGCCGACCCAGAGGACCCCATGGGGGGGGCCTCGCGGAAAGCGTCCTGCACGAGCTCGTGCAGCCGCTCCGCGGTCACCGCCGTCGCCGGCCCGAGATCGGCCTTCGCGGAGCAGGCGCGGGCGGCGCGTCGAGCGCTTTCGGCCACGCGACGGGCGCCACCCTCCTTGAAGTAGCTGGTGGACTCCAGGAAGGCCTCGTCGGAGGAGCAGCGGTGGGAGGCGAGGGGAGGAGGAGGCGAATCGGGAGGAGGGGGATCAGGAGAAGAGGAGGCGGAGGGAGGAGCGGAGGTGGAGGCGGAGGGCGAGCAGGAGGGGGGAGGAGGGAGGGGGCGAGGAGCAAGAGAGGAGTGAGGGGGGGGAAGGAGGAGGAGGAGGAGGAGGACGACGAGGGGGGGGACCGACGACGGCAAGGAGCAAGGGGGTAGCGGAAGGAGGAGGAGGAGGAGGAGGAGGACCAGTGGAAACCCGAGAGTCATCAAAGATGTTTTTAATAAACACTCCCTCCAAGCTCCCTTGTCATAGGCACCTACAACGGTTCATTTCCACTGAAGGAACTGCCTCGTTGGAAGACAACCGTTTGAAGACCCTGGAGCATGCCAAAACATTGTTCTCGGGATTCCAGCGCCACGGATCAAAATAACTGTTGCGTCTTGACAATATTGAATCGAACCGAGCCGCTATTCCTGGGACTTCAACACCGCGAATCAGCGTAACTGTTGCACCCTCATAATCCTGAATCCTTCCAACACACCATTCCTGGTTCGTTGATCCTGGGAACCCGTGGAACTCTTTCAAATGTTGGAAAACGAATGCGCGCAGCGCTAAGGCGAGAGCCACATGTTGAAAGCGACCCACCCTCAACCCGTGGAACTCTTGCAAATATTTCGACGAATGTGCGCGGCGCTCGGGCGAGAGCCACATTTTGAAAACCACCCGCCCTCAATCCGTGAAACCCTTGCACACTTTCAAACGGGCGAGCGCGGCGCTAAAGCGAGAGCCACATTTCGAAAACGACCCGCCCTCAAGTCGTGTTTTTGAGTTCAAATGTTTAAAAACAAATGTGCGCGGTGCTAAGGCGAGAGCCACGTTTTGAAAACGACCCGCCCTCCATCGGTGAAACTGTTGTCAATGTGTAAGTTTCAGGGTCATGGAAGGGGAGGAAGTCTCAAGCGAAACGCTCGGCCCGCCTTCAAAACTGGCCTCGGGGTGCGGCAGGGAGAAGTTATGTATAAGGAAAAGGAATGGAGGAGGAGGAGGAGGAGGAGGAGGAGGAGGAGGGAGCAGGGGGGGGGCCAGGTTCGCCCAGGTGGTCTGCGTTGGAGAGTGGAGAAGGAGAAAGGAGAGAATGCAAGAGGCAGGGGATGGAAGGCAAGAGGCAAGAGGCAGGGAAGAGAGGCGGTGGTGGAGGTAGCGGACAAGGAGGGGATCTGTCCAGCAGGTCTGGACCTTGGATGTGGGCAGTTTCTTCCCAAGAGGAAGGGGGAGGAGGAGCCTCGTAGGCTGGCGCGTCGGCCTCAGGCTCCGAAGCGGCGAGCAGATCCATCTCGCGCCCTGCGATGTTGAACATCATGCGCTGCAGTAGCAGCAGCGCGTGCAGGGCGTAGAGTGCGGAGATGCAGTAGGCCAGGCACTCCGTGACGTACTCCTCCCGCGGGGGTCATGCCGCTCTAAAGGGCCAGGGGAGCCAAAACGACGCAGACGTGCACTGGCCAGGCCGAAAAGACGAACAAAACGCTGCAAGGCCTACGCGCTCTCGCTGTCAAACCGCCCGGGCCAGGGCAATCATTCAGGACGGCTTGATAAGCGTACTCATTGGGGGAGAGGTGGATCGCGTATAGGAGGGAATAGGCTGTCCAGCGCGGGTGGGATACTGGGCTGCATCGCGTGGGAGTTGTTTTCGGTGCGCATGGGGGCCGAAACGGGGCCGTAGGGCGGGGTAGCGCGGGCCGTAAATTCACTGAACAACGCGAAGTATCCTTGATCGTACTTTGGCCCCCTGTCAGTCTGAGTTGGAGGCACGAAAAGGTACCGACACCCCCCGGACCTCTCCCAGGGTGCGCTCGAACCAAGATCTCGAGGCGAATCCGGCCATGGCCACGAGGGCGCTCCAGGACGAGCAAGGGTATCGGCGTGGTTTCCTCATCTGACTTTCTTCCACACGAACAGATGAACTCCAACTCCACTCTGCACAGTCTCAACTGCCATGCGGTTCAAAGAGTCGCCAGGCCGACCGCGCGCAACCCACACACCGACCTGCGACAGGCAAACGCATGAGGTTAACCATGGCCTGAGAGAGAGCGAGCGCTTGAAAAGTGACGAATTACCCCCCCGCGCCGGTCTTACCCATCTGACTGATCTTGCGCAAGTGAGCGACATGGCCTATCAAGGTATAGTCTTCGGTCCTCCCTCGTGGAAGAAAATACTGGGTGGTTCGCACAAAGCAATAGCGGAACACGGGTTTTGTCAATGTCCTGTGGCAGACGTTTAAAGGCAGTTGAAAATCTCGCCTCTTCGTTACCAACCTACCCCCTGCCCTGCTCAACGGTGGGGCCAGCGCGGCACCTCCAGTCGAGCGCGTTTCGCCTCGGCGTCCTGCGCCTCCCTGACCTGCGCCATGCGCTCCTGGATCTCGAAGCACGCGTCGTGCTTCTCCTGGGCGGGCCTCCCTCCTCTCTCCCCGTGCCTCCTCGCTATTGCCTCCTTGTGATTATGATGCGTTTTAGCGCAATGGCAAAAAGGGGCCCCCAGAGGTCAAACGGAGGCGAGTGGTGCATATACACACGTGACACATGCACTACCTCACACCCGTGAATCTTTGTCACGAGCTAGCCGGCAGACCGCGCAGTACCGCTGGTCTCAATAAGCCTCTAGGGGCAGTAAAAGGAGTATTCCCCTGTTGGGATTACTCAAGTCAAAGGCAGCCAGGACTCAGTCACTCACTTCCCCGAGGGGATAGCATTCATCCTGGCCCTCGCCAATTGCTTCTTGACCTTCTTCAAGGTAGATGCAGGGTCCGGAGTTACGTCATACGAACTTGTACGCAAGATCTTAACAAGGAAATACGTAAGCATATTCTTCGTCAGACAGTCAACAGCCATGACACTTGTATCGATCCATCGGATCCTATCACAAAATGTGCGTGGATGTACAATATATACTTCTTCCGTTCCATTAGTCCAAGTATTCTGTCTTAAACTATTCAAATCGATACTCAAGCGCCTATCTTCTGTTTTACCCATAGTTGGTGCTATGGGATGTTCCTCAAGGCTTCTGCAATCCGCCATCCATACGCGCCTCATAGACATAGCTGGTTTGTCTTCCCAGTTGGTTGGCAGCTTCTTTCCTGCGCCTAGCATACCACGCACATCTGCGATGGCGGCACGAATGCGCACACCAGGTTCCACACCCCATAAACAAACCAGGGGATTCTGCTTGTAGTGTAGATTTACAGACTCGCTTGAGAACTTTACAACCTATACATATAGGGTGGGCATGATCACGGTTCACCTCGATGGATCCAGGCCCTGCGAGCCCATTGAACCTAGCCCTCTGTGACCTGAGAGGCTCGATTTTACCCTTGACTATGTCCTCTTCTCCTGCCCAGCTGGCGTCAGTCACAGTAAGAACTATCATATACTGGTTCCACTTAACAGCTCCATCTTTGAATACGACCCCGCAGTCAGCGGATTGAGTTGCTTCTTCGGACACACGGTTAGCTCCCTTGAAATGAAGTACCTTAGCGTGACACACTGCATGTCTGCAGTCTGCTCACGGGGTAAAATAGCTCAGGTTTACACTGACGTGTAACCCATGACAAAGCACCCACGACCGATCTGAGCTGTGCTGCCTCGCCCTCATTGCTTTTTCTCGTGGGGGGGGCTGTCTCTAGGATAGGATACAGCCTCGATACTCTCTATATTGCCCCTGGCCGCGATACTCGCCGCGACATCTTCACCTTGAACAACTTTAAAGCCACAAAAACGGCAATTATCCGACTTGATCTCGCGAATACCAAACTCTGCTAATACCGACTCGATGATTTTCTGCCTTTCATCATCTGCGGCCCACAGTATGTCATCCACATGTGTACAGAACATACACATTATCTCTTTTCTGTCATTGTGAATACTGGACAAAATCTGGCATGATACGATTCTCCCCCAGACCACGAGCTTCAAACCTTCTGCGAATATTCTTCCATGAACCTCGCCCTGCGTCACGCCTGCCATAAGCATGCGCGCGATCAGTGCTCCACCATCCGGTACTCCTTCGAGTCCGTCGGGCGGTGGCTCGAGCAGCATGAAGCGGTCGAGTTCCTGCCCCTGGAAGCACGCAGATGCAATGCCGGCACACTTGAGCGTCTTCTTTGCACCGGCAGCCCATGATTCTATCAACCCTAGCCCTTAGAGGTCGCATGTTGGCGAGTCCGCACGGATACCCAAAAACTCTTCCACATCTCCACGCACGGCAAATCTACTCTTGCACTGCGGTGCAACTAAAGATCCACCCGGTCCAAGGAGATGTTCATTCTTGTCAATCTCAATCCATTGCGCAGGTACCATGCAATATCCTTCGTCGAAGAGATTTTTCAGGTCCACGGAATCAATAGGCACGGCGGCATTGAATTTCCGCCATTTTCCCAATTCGTCTTGTCTTGCCAGACGCAAACCGCTTCCAACGTCCTCAGATTCCCGATGGAAGACCAGATTCTTTGCACTCGTTACCCTCTTCTTAGATTGGGGCTTATAAACGGTGCGTCCGTTGAAGAATCCGACCAGCGATTCATGTGGCTTAACAGCGAGCGAAGCTTCTCTACGAGCTAAGATATCCATGCCCGGCCCTGATGTTCTGGCCCTGCGCATGGCCTCAAGAAATGGGTTCGCTGGTTCGGGAGCTGGTTCCGAGACAGGGTCGGAAACCCTTCCCGTGCTACCATCGGCATTCTCGACTCTTCTGCGAATCACTTCCTTCC
The DNA here is from genome assembly GCA_963575745.1 of Prorocentrum cordatum. Classification (NCBI taxonomy): domain Eukaryota; class Dinophyceae; order Prorocentrales; family Prorocentraceae; genus Prorocentrum; species Prorocentrum cordatum. The sequence continues at coordinate 16,062 of CAUYUJ010008922.1, forward strand.
GACTCTGTATACCGTGCTGGACGTCGTCTAGCAACGACCTCTGAAGAGGCGTTTGAGTCACCCGTGACGCCCTCGACGCGGGCGGCACAGGAAGATCATTCCATCTGACAGTTCATCTTCTTCCATTTGGCGAAATGCTTCCTCCATGAACTCGGGGTCCTCTGGGATCCCCAGCAGCTCTTCCGTCGCCAGAGGAAGTTTTTTGCGCAGAATGCTCCTGCGGCCGTGGTTCTGGCAGTTCACGTCGCCCGTCCACGAATGACTGCTGTTGCCCGTCTGGAGGCGCATACCTCTCAACACCACCGTCATGGTGCTTAGAGAGATGTTGGTAAGCCTACCCTTCCGCCGCTGCACACGGTCGAACCCTGTCGACAGCCACGCAGACAGGCACACCTTCTGTGATAACCCATGCGTTCTTACTATCGAATCCAACGATACGAGAACCAGTGCTCCACTAAGCGGTAACGTCGCCGTCGGTCGGCCTTTTGCGAAAGCATGCTACATCACCTACCTGATATTATCCAGCAAGTGGCGTTGCCTTTCGGAGAGCAGCCCTTGCCGTCCCACTCCCGACACCGTGTTCTGCGAATGCTTCTGGCAGACACCCGGATCGCAGCCTGGCGAGATAACTCGTCGGCACCGTCCTGTGCAACATTCGCAAGCACTCCTAAGTCGAAAGGTCCCTCGCCGTCGAATTGACTCCCTGGGACACGAGGCATCCGCCGAGCACCCACTGAGCAGGCGCAAATCCGACGACTCGTGACATCTCATTCTTCGTGTTGTCGACTTCTGATGCAGCAAAGATGACTTCATCGAGTCCAGAAACTTTCTTGTCGCGTACCACATTCTTGAGGATGTTCTTCCAAAGTCCACCATGTCTCTCGGCGCGACCCATCTGCTCGGGAGACTCGACTCCGGCGTCGCGGAGGTCGATTCCTCGACTCTTCACCCATTGCAGAAACACTCTTCTGTTGCGCAGTCCGCGGTCCAACACCATCCGTTTGGGCTCACCTGCCCACGCACACCAGTGTTGCTGAAGTGCAGGGAGGCATGCTCTCGAAGATGGCGTACCACCTCCCTGCTTGACAAAGATCACATGCTGAAATGTTGCACCCTGGCACACTCTGTTCAAGAAGGTGCAGCGTTCTCCACTGTTGTCCTTCACCCCTAGACAGTCGATGCCGATGTCACTGTTGAAGCAGACCGTCTTGGGCAAGGCAACCTTGTGAGTCTGAGTGGCGGCTTCAATGTAGCCCGATGACATCACGGAGACTCTCAATAGCTGTGCGAGAACAAGATTACGCACATGACCAAACTGTCTGTGCAGTCGTCGACTGGCGATCCTTGTGCGGAGCGGGATCTGCAAACACGCTGTCCTTCTCTTTCCTTCGTGCTTTGGCTGGCCGGGTAGGTTCATTTGCCCCAGGATATCTTGTTCCTCATCTCGCAGGCGTTCCCTAGAGACTGCAGCGACGTCGTCATCACCAATGATCGCGCCCATCTCGTCTCAAACGCTCTCCTCTGCGGCTTCAGCGGTAAAAGCTGCATGCGCAAGTCTACCCAGCCAAACTGTCCGACCGAACTCTCTGAGGACATCAAAGAATTTCTTACTCGCGATGTCCGCGTCCGACTCGAGGCACGAGTTCAGCGCGCCAGTGGCCTCCAGGCTTGAGCAACCAGACTCATAACCAAGCGCAACAGTTACAGGACCATTATCCTGAGCAAAACCAAAGAAATATTCACTGATCACATGATGATTTGATGATGGCGTGTAGGCGACAACGAGATCAGGATTGCACTCGACAATGTCTTTTGCCACCGAAGGCCCCCAATCTGAGCGCGCCACCGTGTCGCTCGAGACTGGGCAGGCGAGCGCGACGCCGATCATGTAGAGCATCACCCTGGCCAGGTTGGCCCCCACTCGTCCGCGAAGCGGATCGGTGTTCCCGGTCACCTTTTCGACGATCTCCTCGTCGGTAGCCGACATGCCTGGCGTGGACAGCTCGGCAACACACGCGGATCAGAACTCATATTGCATACTGATGTTACACAATGCAGAATAATATTTGGCACGACTTTTAGCATGCATGGTAGTCATCTCATGCTGGTCCAGCTACAGTGGCGTGCACAAATACAATGTTCCGTCAAAGCAGGCCCTCGGAGGCTGCACAAAGACTGCCACTCTATCGAACTCCTCAGCATCCACGGAAGAACTCATGGCAACACGATCTTCTATACGCTTCCAGGACTGGGCGTCCTTGGAGCGACCCATAGAAATCTTCTTCCAAGAGGACCATGCCGGCGGGAATTTGATCTGAGCGTTGAACGGATCAATGTTGCAGTTCACACGCACCAAATTCCCGGGGCCCTGCTCTCCCGCGCAGCCCTTCGACCCCTCTGATGGGAACGATCGAGGACCAACGTACGCGATGAAGCTCCTCTTCTGCCGTGCTCGAAAAGCGAATCCAGCGGAGCTGCACCAACTGCAGTCGGCTCGAAGTATACGACTGGATCCCCGGCCCGCTCACCACCCACCGTGGCCAGGTCACTCTCGACAAGAGAAGTCGGGGATCCTGAACGAGACGCGCGAGTCTCGCTCGATTCGTCGTCGCTGCTGGCGGCAACGGCACTCGCCGGAGGCGGTGGCGGTGGCGGTAGCGGCTCTACCCTGCGCGGCGGCTCTGGTGGCGGAGGCGGCAGAGGAGCCCTGGGGATGCGTGCAGGCGGCGGCCCATCCGGCTGCCTCGGCGCGACGACGGCGGGCTTGCGCTCTGGTGGCGGCATCATAAGAGGCGCCCCAGGAGGGCGAACGATCGTGCCCTTAGGTAAAGGTGTGCCTGGAGAAAGACCCGTCAACTTGCTGGCGCTGCTCATGCGAGCCTTCCTCTTCGGCACGTCGTCGCCATCGCCCTGCGAATCGCGCACCTGGCACGAAAGGGATGACGCAGCGGCAGAAGACGACGCGGCGACGGGCGGCGGCGAAGCAGCAGCAGCAATAAAAATACAACCACCCACAGATTTGGGCAATTCACCGGTTTCTGCATACTCACGAGCAAAACGTACAAATCGCATATAATCTGCAGGCGGCCTCTTGTCCTCGTGGCAGATCTTCCAATAGAATTGCCTCATCATGGTCTTGAAATCTGCCTCAGAATTGCCAGCGCCGAGACGCTCACGCCAGATCGTTTCGATGCGTTCACGGATGACAGCGGCCACGTCCTCATCATGTACTCCGCCAACCACACTCGATGAAGCGCGAGATCTCCCCCCCCCCCTGGCCAGTTCAGCCCCGTCGCAGGGTCTGCGCTTGCCAAACGGCTCGAGAACTGCAGGCGGCGGCGCACTGAACTTCTCGAAGGATTCAGTCAGGATCGAAACCATCTTATCAGCCGCAAAATTCGCCATCACGCGGGCCCGATCGGAAAAGTGATAGCAATCATCGCATTCTCCATGTCGGCTCAGGCGCGCAGAACTGCATTCAACGTCGCACTGCTTCAAGAACTGCCTAGCACCATAACTGACAGCAACAGAGCGATACCGACCAGAACGACAGACGTCAACAATGCATACAGACTGCGAAGACGTGTTCCTCGCCAAAGATCTTCCCACATACTCAGCGATGCTAACACAATGTTCTCTCAACTGAACTGCGCATGATATTCGGGCGATGACCGATACGACGCGCGTGAGTCGGGTCATTCAGAGCCCTGGCGTTCACAATCACATACCGACCATAGTTCGCCATATTCTCATCTGCAGCAACGAGCGCATCCATGATGGCATTGCCGTCGCGCCCCCTGGTAGTCATCTCATGACTGGGGCGGTGACGACTGCGGACGTCCGCCGTCAGCACAGTCGACCCCGAGCACCTCGGGTTGTTATCGAAGTTCTCCAAGCCCAGCGCGATCACAGCAAACTTCGAGCCCTGCGGTGTGGGACGAGCACCAGCACCAGCAGCCATGGCAGCGACCCGTACGCGCTCGTTGTCACAAGAGCGATCAACGACAGCAGGCGGCGCGGCGACAGCAGGCGGCGCAGCGCGGCCGGTGGAAGCAACGCAGCACGGCTGGACACAAGCTGCTTTGCACGAAATGCGCAACGGACGAATGGACTCCGCCACATGCCCTGGGCCAAACTGATCAAGACGAAAGACAAGGAGACCTGAACGAACACGACGACACATTTCTACCTCATCTTCCTGACTCAAGAGAGCGCGATCATTAGCAAGACCCCCCACGAGACCGAGGGAAGCCCGTGCAGGAAGAGACAACAAGAGAGGAACATGATCCGAATCTTTCGACTGATGAGACTCGAGACACCCACTCATGGCGCCACGAGAAGTAGCGATACGCAACGGAAAACTCTTCTTACCTGTCGTCTCATTCCCTGCCTGTCCTCCTATACCGCTGTACGTCTTACGCTGCATCTGAAACCAGTCAGGATAGAAACCCAATTTCTCGGATTGATCCCATGTGTTGAGAGCCCAACCATTACCGCGACAACAAGAATTACAACCCTCGTCTAGCGCAGCCAAAACACCGTCGCCCTTGAAGACATCAACCGCACGAAGCTTAGAAAGAGCCGAAACTTCGGTCGAAGCGTTCTGCGTTGGAGCCGTAGAACCGACAAGACTGATCCGTGACCTCTGTGACACAGTCGCGGACATGGAAGTTAGTTCACCTGCGCAAATGTCAGGCACCCGTCTCATCACGAATCTCAACAGCACGTTAGTGAAAGCCTTTAGTACAACCTTTGGCACTATAGAGGTGATACGTCGATCACCCTCAATCATCTTCTCAATTGCTTATGCTTGGATGTGGCTGGAACGTTCAACTTTCCTAGCTGTTACGTTCTTGTCTTCTGCTAGCTTCCTGGGCTGCTCATCGATATATCTCAGGCAATGACAGTAATACGCACGAACAACATCTGGAGCACTGCCGGGATCGCCCACGAGATCGCGCGGACACTCACCCGGAGAGCGCAGCGCCGCACATCTCTCCGTCTTGGTCTTGCGCCCACAATCCTTGCAGGTGCGAACAATGAAACGAGCACTAGAACCGACTCCCGAAAGATTCTCACATCCTCGAGCACGCGGATGAGGCAACGGGGGATCTGGAAGTTTCCTGTTCAGGCCAGAAGAAGAACTCGAAAAAGGCAAAACAGGCCACTGGAAACTCTCGGCCATGAAACTGTCAAACTGTCCGTCTTCCTACCGAGTAAAGTTGCTATCGACCCATCCTGAGAACAGAACCAGATGCTCACTTGGTTACTTTACCTTGCGACCCCAACCCACGTAATCTGGAGCACCCCTGAGAGCACGACCATAACTGAGCCGCGCGCGCTGACCCCACGCGAACAAAGTCTCTTGACCAGGAACAGAGATAGGATCCGAAACAGATTCCCCCTCCTCGAACACCTCATCAGAAACAATAGCCATAGAGTAAGATTCAGTCGAGCGAACACCCATGAACCAAAAAGTATCTCCCTCAGCCCCTGCAGAGGTCTGCAGACTCTGCTCCTGGAGCTCTGGAGGCCCCTGAACCGGAGCGGCTTCGGTCATTCCCTCGCAACTCACACAGACATGACTATCAACGCGGTTGTGCTGCGAGCTACACTGTCTGTCACAATGCCCCCCCACCCCCCACCCCCCACCCCACCCCCCCACACACGCATGCCCTGCGACACGCGACGCGAGAGGAGACAGAAGAGCAGAAACGAGAAACACCAGGATCCATCATCATCGACCCCTTGCCCCTAATGATACGATGATGGATCGATGATGGCACGGCAAAGGAACTGACGGATGCGAACTCTCGTTCGCCATCGTCCTCGCGCAAATGGACATGGCACTCGCCAGTGTCTCCAGTGTACGCTACCATTGCCGCCCTGGCCTTGCCCTTGCATTCAGGGCCCCCAGACCGGCGGCCTGTTTCGCGGCAGGTCTTGCAGGTCGAGCGTTCGTTGATATCCTGGAGCCGCTTCTTGCGATCTCCCAGGGAAGGTCCTCCATTGCCGCCCCCGTTGGGCGACCAGGGCGTGCAGTGGGGCCCCCTGCCCCCGCTCTTTCCCTCGCCCTTGCCCCTCCCTTTGGTGCCAAGGTTGGCGACCAGGTCCTCTTGGATCGCGTCAGAAGCCTCTTCCTCCGCGCATCCGGCCCTGACCATCTCGTCGACCACCTCGACGTCGAGCTCGCTGCCATCCTGGACAGGAGCCCAGTGAGCATACGATGGATCGTCGACGCAGGTGCGTTCGTCGGCGTAGCCGTCCTAGGCCGCGTCGCCCCAGCCGCGCCCTGGCGCATAGCCGGACGCGTAGTTCCCATAGGGAGTCAGCTCCTCATGGTAATGCTCCTCCTGCTCGCACCATCCATCACCAGCAGTGTAGGAAGCGCGTTGTGGCCTGGAGAAGCGCACCTCGCCCTTGCCCTTGCCACTGTTCTGGTAAATGGGTCTGGGCTGCGTCCACGTTGAAGAGCTGGAGCCTGTACCAGATTCAACCTCGCCTTTTGGCGGATGTGTACGCGGCCATGCTGGAGGATCAAGACGTCCTTGATACTGTCGAAGGTTATCACATTTCCTGTGGATGTCAACACCATCAGAGTCTCCGAAGGCGAGAGGCCTGCATGGTCCAAGAGAAGGGAGCCAAGCACATCGTCGCCCATCAAGATCTCAGGATCTAACTTGGAGACAAGTTTCCACCAGCGCTTCCTTCGGGAGATGTACGAGACCATAGACTCACCGCACTGCCGAAACAGTGGTCCATATGGTCTCTGCCCCTCCTGGAACAGGATATTCGCTTCCTGCGCCTCCATGGGGAAGAGTGAAGTACGAATCGCCAGCACCAGCTGACCAATCCCATTCGGAGTCAGAAGCACGTCCTTACCGATATCCAGGGCAATATCGAATGCGTCACCCCTGAAACCTTCTACAATATTGTTGACAGTTGCGGTGATCACGTGTTGCCATGGTGCACCCGTCTCTTGATCCACTGATGCCAAGGCGTCATTCATGCGCATCTCTGTGCGGAAGTCCCACTCGTGAAAGTTGTGCACCGTGCCGTCGTAGATGTAGGAGCCACTCTTCGCCTCGGACCGCGTCAGCGCGTCGGCGCTCGGCCGATAGCGAAGAGAAGAAAGTGCAACGGCGCAAGGCTCAGTCCCCTAGCGAGGGAAATTGCCAGTACAGAAAGTAAAGAGAGGTAGTGCGACACTCTCTGACGAAACGTGCGCGCAGTGGTACGATGCGGGGATCGTGTGGTAGCTCCGCTACTAGTGTGATTATGATGCGTTTTAGCGCAATGGCATATATACACGTGACACATGTACTATCTCACACTCCTCCACCTCCTCCTCCTCCTCTTCCTCCTCCTCCTCCTCCTCATCATCATCATCATCATCATCATCATCATCACCATCATCATCATCCTCCTGCTCCTCCTCCTCCTCCTCATCCTCCTCCTCCTCCTCCTCCTCCTCTCCTCCTCCTCCTCCTCCTCCTCCTCCTCCTCCTCCTCCTCCTCCTACTCCCACTCCGCCTCCTCCTCCTCCTCCTTCTCACCTGCCCTCCCCTCCACCTCCCCCTCCTCCACCTCCCCCTCCTCCTCTTCTTCTCCTCCTCCTCCTCCTCCTCCTCCTCCTCCTCCTCCTCCTTCCTCCTCCTCCGCCTCCTCCTCCTCCCTCCATCCCTCTCTCCCGCCCTCCCTCCCTCCCGGCCTCCTCCTTCTCCTCCTCCCCCTCCTAGCCATCATCATCATCATCATCATCATCATCATCATCATCATCATCATCATCATCATCATCATCATCATCATCATCATCATCAGCAGCAGCAGCATCATCATCATCATCATCATAATCATCAGCAGCAGCATCATCATCATCATCCTCAACGCGATCGTCATCATCATCATCATCATCATCATCATCATCATCATCATCATCATCATCATCATCACCATCATCATCATCATCACCATCATCATCATCAGCAGCATCAGCATCAGCATCATCAGCATCAGCATCAGCATCAGCTTCATCAGCAGCATCATCATCATCATCATCAGCAGCGTCATCATCATCATCATCATCATCATCAGCAGCAGCAGCATCATCATCATCATCATCAACATCATCAGCAGCAGCAGAAGCACCCTCATAATCATAATCATCGGCATCATCATCAGTATCATCATCATCAGCATCATCGTCATCATCATGACTATCCCCATCACCATCATCAGCATCAGCATCATCAACATGATCGTCATCAGCAGCAGCATCATCGTCATCATCAGCACCATCATCATCATCATCATCATCATCATCATCAGCATCATCATCATCATCGTCAGCATCAGCATCATCATCGTCGTCGTAGTCGTCGTCATCGTCATCGTCATAGTCGTCGTCATCGTCATAATCAGAATCATCATCACGATCAGCATCATCAATATCATCATCAGCATCATCATCATCATCAGCATCATCACCATCATCACCATCAGCAGCAGCATCCTCATCAGAATCAGCATCATCAGCGTTGTCATCGCCATCGTCATCGTCATCGTCATCATCATCATCGTCGTCATCATCATCAGAATCATCATCATCATCATCATCATCATCGTCATCGTCATCGCCATCGTCATCATCATTATCATCAACGAGAACAGCGACAACAACAACCATAACAGCAACGAAAACAGCAGCAACAACAACAACAACCACAACAACATCAGCATCAAATACAACAACAAAAACAGTAGCAGCAACAACAACAATAACACCATCATGATCGTCGTCGTCATCGTCATCCTCATCGTCATCATCATCATCATCATCGTCATCGTCATCATCAACATCATCAGCACCACCATCATCATCATCGACGTCAGCAGCAGCATCAGCATCAGCATCATCAGAATCATCTTCATCAGCAGCA
>CAUYUJ010008922.1:30000-37273 GCA_963575745.1 Prorocentrum cordatum
CGGCGCGAAAGCGAGAGCCACACTCCAAAATCAACTGCTCCATCCTTGAAACTGTTGCAGATTTCGAGCCTCAGGATCAGAAATGCCGAAGACGTCCCAGACGTAATGCCCGACACGCAACACCGACACGTCGGGGGGTGCGATAGGTAGGAGTGATGAGTAAGGATAAAATGGAAAAGATGGCGGGGGAAGGAGGAGGAAGACTAAATTGTCGGCGTAGGCCAGCAGCCTCAATATCTCGATGTCGTCGTCAACCGCACAGATCATCTTTGTCCAGTACAGCTCGGCTGTCCGATATATTTGTGCATTACCCATGTGGCCCCCCATTGTGGGCGATGAAACACTGGTGCTCTGGAAGCACCAATGACACTGCTTGCTGCGCAGGCCTGGTAGCCTTTACCAGAACTCGAGGGCGCCCTCGAGCCACAACACCAGCGGAAAAAGGGTTAGGCTTAGGGAGGGCATGGGTCGGAAGGGCCAACCACGCAGGATGAACCACACAAGGGGATACTGCTGTGGCCTGAAGCTCCAACCTGGACTTCACGAAGTGGGAAAGCAACAGACATAGACAAGCATGCCTGGCTCGTTCGGCCAGGCCGTCGCCCGAGGACTGAGACTCGTCGAAGCGAGTAGGGTTCTCCTGTAAAACGCCGAGACTTCCAAGCCTTCGCTTGCTTGCCGACTCGAACTCCTGGTCGCGCACCAACGTCCAATAGCTCCTGGCCGCGCATGCATCGAGAAGCATCTGCGCCTCGTACCCTATCTTCATACAGCCGTCTGCTAATTGGACGCGCGAGTGCACCCAGCGGAGTTCTACACCGCACACGGCCACTCCTCGCTTGGAGCGCCATGCACTCGACAGCGCCTTGCTTGTCACGTTTGCCAAGTGCCGAAATCTCCGGCCCCGTCACTGCATCGCAGAGGCCCCTGTAATATGTCAGAAACATTGTCTGGCCCACGTCTGATCATCTCGTAGCAACTGCATGCCCGCGCTCAGCATCTCCGCCTGCGCGAGCTGGGTGCACCCCAACTCCAGAGGCCTCGCTGGCCGCCTGGATCTCGCCCCAAGAGAAGAGCGGCACTTCCACGTTAACTTCTTCGAAGTTCCAGCGATCACCGCGTTCTTTTTTCTCTGGGCTGCCAGTGCTCGCGTCTCTGTTGCAAGGAGCACGCAGCCGCCTTGATTGCTGCCATCTGCGCGCCAATGCCGCTAAGCGTCGAACCTGCAGGCCCAGACTATTTCATCGCGGGGGCGCACGGTAGCGCCCGTCGCCGCGAACTTGCGGTTCGTCTCAACAAGCAGATTGATCTTGCCCAGGTCCTTGACCGTCGCGCTGTGACCACTGCCTGCAACATGGACACATGCTCTGCAATATGCGGCATTGCCTGCGTTGAAAGCCGCCGCGCCTGCCTAACTATAGTTTTATGCGGCGCCCTCGTCTGGAGTCGACTCAGAGCCCGGACTGGACTTCCAGGCGCGCTTGAAGCTGATAGGCTGGATCGCCCCCGCAAGCCCCCCCCCCAACTGAATCGGCAACCCATGTCAGCATTCCTTGAAGTCCAGGCCACAGTCTGAATAGCCCTCCTCGTCAGATTTCCACACAACCCATCTGTATACTGAGATACTCGCACCAGGCCTTGAACCCCTAGTCTTGGGAAGCACTTGCAGTCTGGAAGTCGCCCGCGCGAACGGGCGCCAGCCCGGCCGCCAGTCCATTGGAATCCAGATTTGCGAAGAGACGCGGCTCGAGCTCGCAAGCAGACACCTGCCTCCCCCAAAAATATTTCTTGACCCTCTCGAACCACCGCCGCGGGGCATTGGCGAGGCCGATACAGGCCCCCAGGATCTGCACCGCGTCGCCGTCGTTCATCTGGAGAGCCCATCTTAATTCAGGAACAGGCACTGCACATCGCACTCGCCCCTCCTCAGTAGCACGACCTTCTAAACAAGCCGAATAATCGTCTGCTAAGAAACGACCTCTACCCTCGGTCGGCCGGCAACTGGCACAACATCATCCTGAACCTCCTCGATGGCGTCGGCGAATCTGCCCCGAACGCCTCGAGGTCCTTGTCGGCTTAGCCGATGAGTTGCAGCCTGGCCTTCGCATTCTTGCCGCCCGCCTCGCCGGGGTCGCCCGTCCGCGCCAACGCCCTGCGCATCTTCGCCAGGGCCAGATCGGGTAGCTTGCCCCCGACGACTTCCCTGCAGGGCCTGCGCCAGTCGAAGTTGATCCACCCCGTCCTTTATGGCGACAACAAACTTAGCCTCGTCCTTGACGCCCACCTTCTCGCAGCTGACCTCGACGCGCTGCCTCCGCGCCCACGCAGCCACGCACCGGCGGGGGCCCTTCGCGAAACGGGCGACGGCGTCTCTGGAGGGGACCGCTATTGATAGATAAACGGCCCCCTGCCTCTCAGTAGCTACATCGTCGCCGACCGCGGTCTTGCTGATGGAAGTCGAAACAGATTTGACGCGGTCCTCGAACTGGCATCGAGACCTCCTTCCCTTCGCCACGGACTTCGCAGCCCGGCGCGACTTCTTGGCCGCAGAGCCCTCGTCTGCAACAGCCCCCTGCAGGCGCGGCGCCTTTCCGGGTGGCCCCACGCCCTCCCGCTCGACAAACAAAACGTCAGGCTCTTCCTCCGTGTCATCCGCGGACTTGGACTCGATCGCGTCGATTACTGCTCGCATCTGGCACTGCGACTTCTGGGCCTGGCGACGCCTTAAGCCCCGCTGCCGCTGGGCCACCTGCTGCAGCAGCTGGCGGTAAAGGTTCAAGTTCCACGACACAAGCATCGCCCTCGTTGCCCAGGTCAGCCGCGCGCTGACTGGCCAAGGCCTCGAACTCGCTGCCCCCGACCTTGAGCACCGCCGCATTGATGTTCAGTGGCGTGGCGTCTCCGCGCAGTTGCTGATGCACTTCCAGCCCAATTTCGGTAGCTGGTCGAACTGACAGATTCCTCGTCCTCGGCCAAGTAAGCACTGTGCATCATAAGTAAATTGAGCTCACCTCCGAACGCGTCTCCCGCGGTCGGCCCCGGCGCCCCCCCCCGCCACCATCTCGCCAGGGCTGCGACTTTGCACCCGCCGAAGTCGTTCATCGCGTCGATCGCCTCTGCCCAAATTTGCTCCGCCATCGCGATGCTATCCGTCTCCGCTGCGACGCTGGACATGGCCTCCCCGAAGATGCCGGCGTTCCGCTCGTCAACCGACAGCTGGTCGGGAGTCTGTCGGGCCGCCACGCCCGCCATGATACCTCGAGACGAAAAGCATTCCTCAACTCCCCCCTCGACGCGGCCGCCCTCGCCGTCAAGTCGAGATAGGGCAAGCCATTGCATCCGCCTGTTGTTTAGCCCCTTTGCGCCCTCCCCGTCCGACATCGTCTTCCGTTCGAGGTTGATGGATCCACCGCTCAGTCCAGCACCGGCGTCAAGAATGCAGATGCCCGCACAGACCCGCTCGTCGCGAGATCGGCCCAGTAGAGGCCGCCAGCCTCGATCGCACTGCTCGGCGCAGCCGGGCTGTGCTGCGAGACCACAGACCCCAGGGGCTCGCGCCTGCGACGCTCGCAGGCTTCGCACTTGAGCTTGGCCGTCGACCCCAGGGCGCGCCCATCAAGACACGCTTCAGGACGTCCGCGAGAGCCCCGTTGCTGCGATGCAAGAGGCGAGCATGCAGCCGTCGCAGATATCCGTCAATCATGCCGTCGTCAACCTGCGCACCGCCCTCGTCCGAGACGCACGGTTGAGGCGGGTGGCCCCGCCTGATTTTCATGAGCAGGTGGCCCTAGCTCTTCTGCGTGAGGTTCAGCCGACTGCTGCCGCGCATCCTCGCGCTGGTCGCTGCCCCCCCGGCAGCACAGGCGCGCCCGAATATGCCTCGCGCCTTCGGGCAGTGCAACATGGATCTCCTCGTTGGCGGGCATCGCCTCGCCAGGCTCGTCACCCATCAGCTGGCTGGCGCCAACGCCCCGCGTCATGCGTCGCATAATCTTCAACCAGTATGGCCCGCCCAGACCAGCACCCTGGCGCGTCGTCACGCCCCTGCCCTCGCGCTCCCAGCACTCGAACTTGCACTCCGGATCGACGTCGATCTCTGCCTCCAAGTTGGACCCCAGGCGCCTGGTCTTCGGTTCGGCAGCGGCTGATCGCCAACAAACCTCCCCCTGACTGCGACAAAATTCTCTGACACCGCCAAATCGCGGTCGCCCCCTGCCCACGCACGCCAGGCATCCCACTCTGGAAGCTCCACGATGGCGTTGGCTCACCTCTTGCGCAACAGGGTCGGGCGGGCCCCCTAGACACGGCATGGTTCCCTTGAGTCGGCTCGTGGTAACGGTTGCGCACATTGCCTCGCACATTCGCACAACCAGCGCAGCGTTGACGCGAGGGCCCAACGTCGCGATCAGCCACTCCTTCTCGACCAGCTGCTTCGTCGCGGGGCCCACCATGCAGCACGCACAACCATCCACTCGCACAATGAAAAGCTGCTCCCTGAGGCGCCTGAAATACAATAATGACCAAATACCGCATTTCAGGGGGTGCTCGAAATCCGCCTCCGCGCTGCGTTGCAGGGCCCAGTGAACCCAGTGGCACACACGCGTTGGCCACCTTGTCTTTCGCACGCCCCCTGGCCTCCAGGCGCTCGCACTGCCCTGGCGTCTCCTGGCTGCCGTTCTGGGCGATGGACCTCGCAGCGCACGGCGGCGCGAGCGCGACTCGCCTCGGCCTCTCCAACGCCAACGTCCAACTCTCACGTCGGCGCCCCGCGTTCGTCGCGAGGTCGCACCCGTTTCGCAGGCCAAATTTCACCACCTTGCCGCCCAGCTTCGCCACGCTCGAAGTACCCGCGCGGCCTCGACCTCGTTGTCGCCGCCACTGAGTGCGTAGAGCCGCTTGCGGCGCAGCCCTCTCAGACTGGTAAAATTAATCGCCACCTTGCTGCTCGGATGGCCACCCGTAGAATCGTCATCTGCAGCTCCTCCTCAGCTGCGCCCAGAATTTGGATCGGCAGCTGCACCACTTCCCCAGGAGGGGCCACACGCGCACCCGCCTCACCCACTGGAATCTCCGATGCCATGTCGTCATCCGTCTGGATCCGGCAGGGGCGCTCGGTCGGGTCTCCATCGCGGGGTCCCACTCAGGAAACTCCATGATGTTTTGTTTCATCGCCCTGTTCAGGTCTATGGTCTCTGCCACTGCCCCGACCCACCCACACCCCCCTCGACCCCCTTGTTCGGCGTCGGCCCCTTCCTCGCTGTCGGACAGACATTCGCCTGTAGAAGGCGCGGCGGGCCTGGAAACGTCCTCGGCGGCGAAGGCGAGCTCGAATCCCCCACAACTGCCTGTCGGTGGTCTTGGAGTCGCCATCGTCGCTGAGGAGCTCTCATCGTCTGCTTTATCTCAGGACACCCTGTAGACTGATGCCCAGAATTCGACGCCCGGCCGAGGGTCCCCTAGCGCACATTGCTATTGCACCCCGCGCAGCTGCTGCCCGCTCTGCGGCTGATTATGGAATCGCTCTGACCCATTCGCTCTCATCCCTTCGCAGCTGATTATGGAGTCGCTCTGACCTCCTCTGCCACTCACGCACCCATTCGTAGTTCATCATGGAGTCGCTCTAGCCTGCAGAACGGCCCCGACTGTCGCATTCCCTATATGTTGGACGCGTCTGGCCGAGCAAGTGAGCCTTCTCGTTCAAGGGTCAATATCGCATCGCACCCAACTCAAAATCCCCTACGACCCCGAATGCCTCCCGAAATCCTTTCCTGTGAGCGAGGGAGCTTCCTCGTCCACCATCGAAACTGGGAAATCACACTCGTTTGGATCTGTATAACCTGGGAGCAGGGCGTGACTCGACGACTAGGTATTCTGGCTGCTCCTGGAAGTTAACTCAATAAGCAGTCCATCAATTTATATCATTCGACTGTAATCTTGAATATTGCACATAGTTTCCGGCCTTTTTCTGCACAATCTCTCAACCGATCAGAGAAGACGAGGCCCCCGTGTCCAGGACGCCCTCCCAAATCCCTGAGAGCCATGCAGATACACTGCGCGTACACCACTAAGACAAATCTGATTTCTCGTCGCCTAGCCCGTGGGACGATTTGGTCCTCTTTGCTGCAAATCGTACTCGCATCCTCGCAGAACGTGGCCTGATAACTGTAAATCGCGTTCGGGTCCTCGCACATCTTCTGCTATTCGCTGTTGCTCGCTTTCGTCAAGACCATGATGATGGATCCTTGTAACTTACCTGCGTCCGTGCTGGAGTTTTCAAAGATGCCGCGCAGTCGTTGGTAATGTGTCCGAATCCGTCACACCTCAGACACATCATGCTCGGGTCCGTCTTCCACGTTTCCTTGTCCTTCCTGTTGCGACCGTGGCTGCTGGCGGAACTCGAAAGGCATCCGGTCGAAGCCTGCGACCTAGACCCTTTGCCCAGTGACGCCTGGTATTTCTTCCGGCCGAAAAACGTGCGACTCGTCTTCTTCTGGCGTAGGAGCTCACGGGCCTGCTTGAATCAATGTTGACCCTGCTGAGCTGCCGCGAAAACTGCGCCCTCGAGCAACTACTGCTTCATTTCCTGGTCGCCGCCTGCCTGGTCGCAGATATCCTGGAGCTGAGCGCCGATGCCGTCGTCGTCATCGGCTGCCGCCAGAACTGAGGCGGTATGTGGGAGAAGCTCGTACAAGCCATCATCACCTAGGTCGTCATCATCATCTTCTGAATCATCGTCTTCTTCGCCCTCGGCCATGTAGTTGTGCTGCCGTAGTTGCCACCGCTGTTGGGTCGGCCTGTGGCCCGTGGTCACGCTCATGCTTCTTGTCGAACTGCATGCCTTGACCGAGCTGGATGTGTTGATCCCCGTACTTTGTTCTGCACCGAAGCCAGCAGGTTGGAACGCTCATGAGCATCGTAGCCTGTGCTCTCGAAGAGAAACCATGCTCGCAATGGCTGAGGAGATATCGGCTGCTTCTCATCGGACCTCCCGTCGATGGCATTGATAACCTTCGGCATCCTATTTTCCTCGACTTCGATCGGTGTCAGGTAGTCTATCGTCGACGTCATTGGCTTGCGGTGCGTCTGCTTCATGAGTGTCCTCATGTACTTGCCAGCGTTCTCTACCTCCACGATGCCCCTCTTCTCTTTCATCTGGAGCAGCTGACTGACCCCAGTTGGCAACTTGGTCGTCGGGTCTTCTTCCGCGTCGTCCAAAGAATGTACCTCGTCAGATGTTCGAACTCCATGCCATGCGCAGCCGTGTAGCTTGGAC
>CAUYUJ010008923.1:2500-22186 GCA_963575745.1 Prorocentrum cordatum
GCGCGTGGAATGGGGCGGGCGGGGCGGGCGCGTGCGCGTGGACTGGGGCGGGGATGGGAGTGGGGCGCGGCGCGGCGGGCGGGGTGGCCGTCGCGGCGCGGAAAGGAGGAAGGGTGGGGGGGTGGGGGGGGCTGATCACTTATGTTTCTACAGTTCCCATATAGAGCCCATCTACATCCCAAATAGAGCCCAATGCATTTCCCATATATGTTGTATCTAGTTCCCATTCGACTCCTCTATGTAAAGGATAACATGAAGGTTCTCTTTCCTTGAAGGAATCGCATGGGGACTAGATAAAAGATATATGGGAAGCGCATTGGGGTATATTTGGGATCTATGTGGGCTCTATATGGGAAGTGTGAAAACACAAGAGATAGGCCGCCCACCACGCCCCCCCCCCCCTCTCGCCTGAACGGCCACCCGGCACGCGCACACGCACGCGCGCGAGAACGCGCACACACGCGCGCACCGACCACCCTACCCATCACAATACACACAGGGCCAAGGTTTGTCTCAAACAGGAATTCCTTGTCGCCGGAGGCCCGAGGCGCCGATCTGGCCGCAGAGTCCCGTTTCTGGTCGCGCCCGGGCGGCGCCTGGCGGCGTCCAGCGCTCGAGTTTCACTGCCTGTGGCGTCGTCGTGCGACCGCGCGCCTCCGCTCCGGGCGCGCTTTCCGCGCGCTGCCCCGGAAAGCGCGCGGCGCGCGGTCGATCGGGGCCGGGTGGCTGCGAGCCACGCGCGCGCGCCGGAGGAGCGCGCGCCTCTACCGGGGTCTTCCCCGAAGCGTGGAAGGCGGCGGCACGGCCCAGGTCGGAATTGAACACGCGCGGGGCCATCGCGAACGGAGGCGGGGGCGCCAGGCGAGGATCGAGTCCGGGGAGTCAGCGCGCAACCAATGGGTGCTTGAGCCGAGCTGCCGCAGGTGGCGGCGGCGCGGGCAAAGGCATCGCCGGGGGCACCATCGTGCTCATCACCCGTCGGCATCTTCGTCATCGCCGACCGCCATCACCGACCGCCGCAATGAAAACATACTATGTTGACTCCGGTGTTTTCGATAAGAAACGCCCGTCGGCAACGTTCAAGGGGCCGCGCAAGCTCGCCCCCACGCCCCCAATTTCAATGTTCATCCTGTCGCGTGGGAAGCGTTTTGCAAAAGTGGGCGTTTATTTCGAAACGATTCGCGCTCCCCAGCGTCGAATGGCCCCAACTTTGAAATTGGGGCCTGGGGTTGGACGCGCTTCAACGATAAATGCGGATGGGCGTTTTTTTTTTTTTTTTTTTTTTTTTTTTTTTTTTTTTTTTTTTTTTTTTTTTTTTTTTTTTTTTCGAAAACCCTGTGCCCCCTCGTGGTCTGCAGGTGCGAATAGTTTGTTGCTCGAGTTGCGCTTCTGTCGTTTTGTGCGGCGCCGCAGCGCAGGCGCAACGTGCCGCGAGACGTGGTCACGGAACTGCGACCCTTCAGGGCCAAACGCCGAGGCCCCACCGGGGTGCCCTTCACGACGGGCGTCCGAGGGGCCAAACGCCGGGTGACATTAGCGCACTCTGAGGCTAACGTGGTTCACGTGGTTCTTACTCCCCGACGGAACCTGTAGTCGAACGTCTAATATTCCCACGCTGTCCGCTGGTCGGCGGCGACGGCAAGTCCCATCGGCGCGCGCGCGTGTGCGCGTGGAATGGGGCGGCGGGGCGGGCGCGTGCGTCGTGAAATGTGGCGGGGATGGAGTGGGGCGCGGCGGCGGGGGCCGGTTGGCCGTCCGGCGGCGCGGAAAGGGAGGAATGGTGGGGGGGTGGGGGGGCTGTCACCTATGTTTCTACAGTTCCCATATAGAGCCCATCTACATCCCAAATAGAGCCCAATGCATTTCCCATATATGTTGTATCTAGTTCCCATTCGACTCCTCTATGTAAAGGATAACATGAAGGTTCTCTTTCCTTGAAGGAATCGCATGGGGACTAGATAAAACATATATGGGAAGCGCATTGGGTTCTATTTGGGATCTATGTGGGCTCTATATGGGAAGTGTGAAAACACAAGAGGCCGCCCACCATGCCCCCCCCCCCCTCTCGCCTGAACGGCCACCCGGCACGCGCACACGCACGCGCGCGAGAACGCGCACACACGCGCGCACCGACCACCCTACCCATCAAAAGCCACACAGGGCCAAGGTTTGTCTCAAACAGGACTTCCTTGTCGCCGGAGGCGCCGAGTCTGGCCGCAGAGTCCAGCCGTTTCTGGTCGCGCCCTGGCGGCGCCTGGCGGCGCCCAGCGCTCGAAGTTTCACTGCTGTGAGCTTCGTCTTGCGACCGCGCGCTTCCACTCGGGCGCGCTTCCGCTCGCTGCCCCGAAGCGCGCGGCGCGCGGTCGATCGGGGCCGGGCTGGCTGCGAGCCACGCGCGCGCGCCGGAGAAGCGCGCACCTCTACCAGGGTCTTCCCCGAAGCGTGGAAGGCGGCGGTACGGCCCAGGTCGGAATTGAACACGCGCGGGGCCATCGCGAACGGAGGCGGGGGCGCCAGGCGAGGATCGAGTCCGGGGAGTCAGCGCGCAACCAATGGGTGCTTGAGCCGAGCTGCCGCAGGTGACGGCAGCGCGGGCAATGGCATCGCCGAGGGCCATCGTGCTCATCACCCGTCAGCATCATCGTCATCGCCGACCGCCATCACCGACCGCCGCAATGAAAACATACTATGTTGACTCCGGTGTTTTCGATAGAAGCGCCCATCGGCAACGTTCAAGGGGCCGCGCAAGCTTGCCCCCACGCCCCCAATTTCAATGTTCAGCCTGTCGCGTGGGAAGCGTTTTGCAAAAGTGGGCGTTTATTTCGAAACGATTCGCACTCCCCGGCGTCGAATGGCCCCCACTTTGAAATTGGGGCCCGGGGTTAGACGCGCTTCAACGATAAATGCGGATGGGCGTTTTTTTCGAAAACCACGGTGCCCCTGCGTTGGTCTGCAGGGTGCACATGAATAGTTTGTTTGTGCTCGAGTGGCGCTCTGTCGTTGTGCCGGCGGCCGCAGCGCAGCCGCTAACGTGCCGCGAGAACGTGGGTCACAACGCAAGCCTTCAGCCAAAGCCGAGGGCCCCACGGGGGGCCCTTCACGACGGGCGTCCGAGGTGCCACCGCCGAATGACTCAGCGCACCTCTGAGGCTAACGAAGTTCTACTCCCCGTACGGACTGCAGTCGACGTCTAATAATTACGGCTGGTCCGCTGCGGCGGCGAACGGCAATCGTCGCGCGGGCGTCTGCGGCGTGGAATTGGGGCGGGAGGGGCGGGCGGGGCGGGCGCGTGCGCGTGGAATGGGGCGGGGATGGGAGTGGGGCGCGGCGCGGCGGGTGGGGTGGCCGTCGCGGCGCGGAAAGGAGGAAGGGTGGGGGGGTGGGGGGGGCTGATCACTTATGTTTCTACAGTTCCCATATAGAGCCCATAGACATTCCAAATACAGCCCAATGCATTTCCCATCTATGTTTTATCTAGTTCCCATTCGACTCCTCTATGTAAAGGATAACATGAAGGTTCTCTTTCCTTGAAGGAATCGTATGGGGACTAGATAAAACATATATAGGAAGCGCATTGGGTTCTATTTGGGATCTATGTAGGCTCTATATGGGAATTGTGAAAACACAAGAGACAGGCCGCCCACCACGCCCCCCCCCCCCCCTCTCGCCTGAACGGCCACCCGGCACGCGCACACGCACGCGCGCGAGAACGCGCACACGCGCGCGCACCGACCACCCTACCCATCAAAAGCCACACAGGGCCAAGGTTTGTCTCAAACGGGACTTCCTTGTCGCCGGAGGCGCCGAGTCTGGCCGCAGAGTCCAGCCGTTTCTGGTCGCGCCCTGGCGGCGCCTGGCGGCGTCCAGCGCTCGAAGTTTCACTGCTGTGAGCTTCGTCTTGCGACCGCGCGCCTCCGCTCGGGCGCGCTTCCGCGCGCTGCCCCGAAGCGCGCGGCGCGCGGTCGTGAGATCGGGGCCGGGCTGGCTGCGAGCCGCGCGCGCGCGCCGGAGAAGCGCGCACCTCTACCAGGGTCTTCCCCGAAGCGTGGAAGGCGGCGGCGCGGCCCAGGTCGGAATTGAACACGCGCGGGGCCATCGCGAACGGAGGCGGGGGCGCCAGGCGAGGATCGAGTCCGGTCTGATCAAGCGCGCCGGGAGCCCACAGAGGACAGGGTTCACTGGGCACTTAACAATGGGGTGCTGAGCCGAGCTGGCCGCAGGTGACGGCAGCGCGGGCAATGGCATCGCCGAGGGCACCATCGTGCTCATCACCCGTCAGCATCATCGTCATCGCCGACCGCCATCACCGACCGCCGCAATGAAAACATGCTGTGTTCACTCCGGTGTTTTCGACAAATTCCGCCCATCGACAACGTTCAAGGGGCCGCGCAAGCTCGCCCCCACGCCCTAATTTCAATGCTCATCCTGTCGCGTAGGAAGCGTTTTGCAAAAGTGGGCGTTTATTTCGAAACGATTCGCACTCCCCGGCGTCGACTGGCCCCAACTTTGAAATTGGGGCCTGGGGCTGGACGCGCTTCAACGATAAATCTGGATGGGCGTTTTTTCGAAAACCACGGTGCCCCTCGTTGGTCTGCAGGGTGCTGAATAGTTTGTTGCTCGAGTGGCGCTCTGTCCTTGTGCCGGCGGCCGCAGCGCAGCCGCAACGTGGCCGCGAGAACGTGGGTCACGAACGCGAGCCCTTCAGCCAAAGGCCGAGGGCCCCACGGGGGGGCCCTTCACGACGGGCGTCCGAGGGGCCAAACGCCGAATGACATTAGCGCACCCTGAGGCTAACGTGGTTCTTACTCCCCGTACGGACTGTAGTCGACGTCTAATAATTCCCACGGCTGTCCGCTGCGGCGACGACGGCAAGTCGTCGGCGCGCGCGCGTGTGCGCGTGGAATGGGGTGGGCGGGGCGGGCGCGTGCGCGTGGAATGGGGCGGGGATGGGAGTGGGGCGCGGCGCGGCGGGCGGGGTGGCCCTCGCGGCGCGGAAAGGAGGAAGGGTGGGGGGGTGGGGGGGGGCTGCTCACCTATGTTTCTACAGTTCCCATATATAGAGCCCATCTACATCCCAAATAGAGCCCAATGCATTTCCCATCTATGTTTTATCTAGTTCCCATTCGACTCCTCTATATAAAGGATAACATGAAGGTTCTCTTTCCTTGAAGGAATCGTATGGGGACTAGATAAAACATATGGGAAGCGCATTGGGTTCTATTTGGGATCTATGTGGGCTCTATATGGGAATTGTGAAAACACAAGAGACAGGCCGCCCACCACGCCCCCCCCCCCCCCTCTCGCCTGACGGCCACCATCACGCGCACACGCACGCGCGCTGAGAACGCCGACACACGCGCGCGAACCGGCCACCCTAGACCCATCAAAGCCACACAGGGCCAGGTTTGTCTCAGACAGGACTTCCCTTGTCGCCGGAGGCGCGGTCTGCCGCAGAGGGTCCAGCCGTTCTGATCGCTCCCTGGCGGCGCTGGCGGCGTCCAGCGCTCAAGTTTCACTGCCTGTGAGCTCGTCTGCGACCGCGCGCCTCCGCTCGGGCGCGCTTCCGCGCGCTGCCCCGAAGCGCGCGGCGCGCGGTCGTGAGATCGGGGCCGGGCTGGCTGCGAGCCACGCGCGCGCGCCGGGGAAGCGCGCACCTCTACCAGGGTCTTCCCCGAAGCGTGGAAGGCGGCGGCGCGGCCCAGGCCGGAATTGAACGCGCGCGGGGCCATCGCGAACGGGGGCGGGGGCGCCAGGCGAGGATCGAGTCCGGGGAGTCAGCGCGCCACCAATGGGTGCTTGAGCCGAGCTGCCGCAGGTGACGGCAGCGCGGGCAATGGCATCGCCGAGGGCACCATCGTGCTCATCACCCGTCGGCATCATCGTCATCGCCGACCGCCATCACCGACCGCCGCAATGAAAACATACTATGTTGACTCTGGTGTTTTCGATAAAAAACGCCTATCGGCAACGTTCAAGGCCGCGCAAGCTCGCCCCCACGCCCCCAATTTCAATGTTCATCCTGTCGCGTAGGAAGCGTTTTGCAAAAGTGGGCGTTTATTTCGAAACGATTCGCACTCCCCGGCGTCGAATGGCCCCAACTTTGAAATTGGGGCCCGGGGTTGGACGCGCTTCAACGATAAATGCGGATGGGCGTTTTTTTCGAAAACCACGGTGCCCCTCGTTGGTCTGCAGGGTGCTGAATAGTTTGTTGCTCGAGTGGCGCTCTGTCGTTGTACCGGCGGCCGCAGCGCAGCCGCAGCGTGGCCGCGAGAACGTGGGTCACGAACGCGAACCTTTCAGCCAAAGGCCGAGGGCCCCACGGGGGGGCCCTTCACGACGGGCGTCCGAGGGGCCAAACGCCGAATGACATTAGCGCACCCTGAGGCTAACGTGGTTCTTACTCCCCGTACGGACTGTAGTCGACGTCTAATAATTCCCACGGCTGTCCGCTGCGGCGGCGACGGCAAGTCGTCGGCGCGCGCGCGCGTGTGCGCGTGGAATGGGGCGGGCGGGGCGGGCGCGTGCGCGTGGAATGGGGCGGGGATGGGAGTGGGGCGCGGCGCGGCGGGCGGGGTGGCCGTCGCGGCGCGGAAAGGAGGAAGGGTGGGGGGTGGGGGGGGCTGATCACCTATGTTTCTACAGTTCCCATATAGAGCCCAAATACATCCCAAATAGAGCCCAATACATTTCCCATGTATGTTTTATCTAGTTCCCATTCGACTCCTCTATATAAAGGATAACATGAAGGTTCTCTTTACTTGAAGGAATCGTATGGGGATTAGATAAAACATATGGGAAGCGCATTGGATTCTATTGGGGATCTATGTGGGCTCTAGATGGGAATTCTGAAAACACAAGAGATAGGCCGCCCACCGCGCCCCCCCCCCCCCTCTCGCCTGAACGGCCACCCGGCACGCGCACACGCACGCGCGCGAGAACGCGCGCACACGCGCGCACCGACCACCCTACCCATCAAAAGCCACACAGGGCCAAGGTTTGTCTCAAACAGGACTTCCTTGTCGCCGGAGGCGCCGAGTCTGGCCGCAGAGTCCAGCCGTTTCTGGTCGCGCCCTGGCGGCGCCTGGCGGTGTCCAGCGCTCGAAGTTTCACTGCTGTGAGCTTCGTCTTGCGACCGCGCGCCTCCACTCGGGCGCGCTTCCGCGCGCTGCCCCGAAGCGCGCGGCGCGCGGTCGTGAGATCGGGGCCGGGCTGGCTGCGAGCCACGCGCGCGCGCCGGAGAAGCGCGCACCCAGGGTCTTCCCCAGAGCGTGGAAGGCGGCGGCACGGCCCAGGTCGGAATTGAACGCGCGCGGGGCCATCGCGAACGGAGGCGGGGGCGCCAGTCGAGGATCGAGTCCGGGGAGTCAGCGCGCAACCAATGGGTGCTTGAGCCGAGCTGCCGCAGGTGACGGCAGCGCGGGCAATGGCATCGCCGAGGGCCCATCGTGCTCATCAACCCGTCCAGCATCATCGTCATCGCCGACCGCCATCCCCGACCGCCCCAATGAAACATACTATGTTGACATACGGTGTTTTTCGATAAAAAAAAAACGCCCGTATACGCAGACGTTCAGGGGGCCGCGCGAGCTCGCACCACGCCCCCAATTTCATGTTCATCCTGTCGCGTAGGAAGCGTTTTGCAAAAGTGGGCGTTTATTTCGAAACGATTCGCACTCCCCGGCGTCGACTGGCCCCAACTTTGAAATTGGGGCCCGGGGTTGGACGCGCTTCAATGATAAATGCGGATGGGCCTTGTTTTCGAAAACCACGGTGCCCCTCGTTGGTCTGCAGGGTGCTGAATAGTTTTATGCTCGAGTGGCACTCTGTCGTTGTGCCAGCGGCCGTAGCGCGGCCGCCGCGTGGCCGCGAGAACGTGGGTCACGAACGCGAGCCCTTCAGCCAAAGGCCGAGGGCCCCACGGGGGGGCCCTTCACGACGGGCGTCCGAGGGGCCAAACGCCGAATGACGTTAGCGCACCCTGAGGCTAACGTGGTTCTTACTCCCCGTACGGACTGTAGTCGACGTCTAATAATTCCCACGGCTGTCCGCTGCGGCGGCGACGGCAAGTCGTCGGCGCGCGCGCGTGTGCGCGTGGAATAGGGCGGGCGGGGCGGGCGCGTGCGCGTGGAATGGGGCGGGGATGGGAGTGGGGCGCGGCGCGGCGGGCGGGGTGGCCGTCGCGTTGCGGAAAGAAGGAAGGGTGGGGGAGTGGGGGGGGGGCTGATCACCTATGTTTCTACAGTTCCCATATAGAGCCCATATACATCCAAATATACATCCAATAAAAAAAGAAAAAGCCCAAGATTTCCCATAATATGTTTATCTAGTTCCCATTCGAACTCTATATAAAGTATAACCTGAAGGTTTTCCTCTTTTTCCTTGAAAGGAATCGCATGGGACTAAAGATAAAACATATCTGGGAAGCGCTCGGTTCTAATTTGGATCCTACGTGGGCTCATATGGGAATTTTGAAACACCAGAGATGGCCGCCCACCACGCGCGCCCCCCCCTGAACGCCACCTGGCAACGCGCGCACGCTCAGCGCGCGAGAACGCGCGCGCGCGCGGACCGCCACCCTAACCCATACAAAAGCCACACAGGGCCAAGGTTTTGTCTCAACAGACTTTCCTTGTCGCCGGAGGCGCCGAGTCTGGCCGCAGAGTCCAGCCGTTTCTGGTCGCGCCCTGGCGGCGCCTGGCGGCGTCCAGCGCTCGAAGTTTCACTGCTGTGAGCTTCGTCTTGCGACCGCGCGCCTCCACTCGGGCGCGCTTCCGCGCGCTGCCCCGAAGCGCGCGGCGCGCGGTCGTGAGATCGGGGCCGGGCTGGCTGCGAGCCACGCGCGCGCGCCGGAGAAGCGCGCACCTCCACCGGGGTCTTCCCCGAAGCGTGGAAGGCGGCGGCGCGGCCCAGGTCGGAATTGAACGCGCGCGGGGCCATCGCGAACGGAGGCGGGGGCGCCAGGCGAGGATCGAGTCTGGGGAGTCAGCGCGCAACCAATGGGTGCTTGAGCCGAGCTGCCGCAGGTGACGGCAGCGTGGGCAATGGCATCGCCGAGGGCACCATCGTGCTCATCACCCGTCGGCATCATCGTCATCGCCGACCGCCATCACCGACCGCCGCAATGAAAACATACTACGTTGACTCCGGTGTTTTCGATAAAAACGCCCGTCGGCAACGTTCAAGGGGCCGCGCAAGCTCGCCCCCACGCCCCCAATTTCAATGTTCATCCTGTCGCGTAGGAAGCGTTTTGCAAAAGTGGGCGTTTATTTCGAAACGATTCGCACTCCCCGGCGTCGAATGGCCCCAACTTTTCAATTGGGGCCCGGGGTTGGACGCGCTTCAACGATAAATGCGGATGGGCGTTTTTTTTTTTTTTTTTTTTTTTTTTTTTTTTTTTTTTTTTTTTTTTTTTTTTTTTTTTTTTTTTTTTTTTTCTTTCTTTTTTTTTTTTCTTCTCTCTCTCTCTCTCTCTCTCTCTCTCTCGAGAACCGCGGTGCCCCTCGTTGGTCTGCAGGGTGCTGAGTAGTTTGTTGCTCGAGTGGCACTCTGTCGTTGTGCCGGCGGCCGCAGCGCGGCCGCAACGTGGCCGCGAGAACGTGGGTCACGAACGCGAGCCCTTCAGCCAAAGGCCGAGGGCCCCACGGGGGGGGCCCTTCACGACGGGCGTCCGAGGGGCCAAACGCCGAATGACATTAGCGCACCCTGAGGCTAACGTGGTTCTTACTCCCCGTACGGACTGTAGTCGACGTCTAATAATGCCCGCGGCTGTCCGCTGCGGCGGCGACGGCAAGTCGTCGGCGCGCGCCAATTCCAGTGTGTGGGAATGGGGCGGGCGGGGCGGCGCGGTGCGCGTGGAATGGGGCGGGATGGAAAGGAGGGGCGCGGCGCGGCGGGCGGGGTGGCCGTCGCGGCGCGGAAAGGAGCAAGGGTGGGGTGGGGGGGGGGGGCTGATCACCTATGTTTCCACAGTTCCCATATATAGCCCATATACTTCCCAAATAGAGCCCAATGAATTTCCCATATATGTTTTTATCTAGTTCCCATTCGACTCTTCTATATAGAGGATAACATGAAGGTTCTCTTTCCTTGAAGGAATCGTATGGGGACTAGATAAAACATATATGGGAAGCGCATTGGGTTCTATTTGGGATCTATGTGGGCTCTATATGGGAATTGTGAAAACACAAGAGATAGGCCGCCCACCACGGCCCCCCCCCCTCTCGCTTGAACGGCCACCCGGCACGCGCACACGCACGCGCGCGAGAACGAGCACACACGCGCGCAGCCGACCAACCTACCCATCAAAAGCCACGCAGGGCCAAGGTTTGTCTCAAACAGAGGACTTCTATTCGCCAAGGCGCCGCAGTCCCGGCCGCAGAGTCCAGCCTTTTCTCTGGTCGCAGCCCTACGCTCCTGGCGGCGTCCGCGTCGAAGTTCACTGCTGTGATACTTCGTCTTGCGACCCGCGCGCCTCCGCTCTGGCGCGCTTCCCGCGCCGCCCCGAAGCGCGCGGTGCGCAGGTCGTGAGATACGGGTCCGAGCTGGCTTGCGAGCACGCGCGCCGCGCCGAGAAGCGCGCACCTCTAACCCTTCCCCGAGCGTGAGGCGGCGGCACTGCCAGGTCGAATTGAATGCGCGCGGGGCCATCGCGAACGGAGGCGGGGGCGCCAGTCGAGGATCGAGTCCGGGGAGTCAGCGCGCAACCAATGGGTGCTTGAGCCGAGCTGCCGCAGGTGACGGCAGCGCGGGCAATGGCATCGCCGAGGGCACCATCGTGCTCATCACCCGTCAGCATCATCGTCATCGCCGACCGCCATCACCGACCGCCGCAATGAAAACATACTATGTTGACTCCGGTGTTTTCGATAAAAACGCCCATCGGCAACGTTCAAGGGGCCGCGCGAGCTCGCCCCACGCCCCCAATCTCAATGTTCATCCTGTCGCGTAGGAAGCGTTTTGCAAAAGTGGGCGTTTATTTCGAAACGATTCGCACTCCCCGGCGTCGACTGGCCCCAACTTTGAAATTGGGGCCCGGGGTTGGACGCGCTTCAATGATAAATGCGGATGGGCGTTTTTTTCGAAAACCACGGTACCCCTCGTTGGTCTGCAGGGTGCTGAATAGTTTGTTGCTCGAGTGGCACTCTGTCGTTGTGCCGGCGGCCGCAGCGCAGCCGCAACGTGGCCGCGAGAACGTGGGTCACGAACGCGAGCCCTTCAGCCAAAGGCCGAGGGCCCCACGGGGGGGCCCTTCACGACGGGCGTCCGAGGGGCCAAACGCCGAATGACATTAGCGCACCCTGAGGCTGACGTGGTTCTTACTCCCCGTACGGACTGTAGTCGACGTCTAATAATTCCCACGGCTGTCCGCTGCGGCGGCGAAGGCAAGTCGTCGGCGCGCGCGTGTGCGCGTGGAATGGGGCGGGCGGGGCGGGCGCGTGCGCGTGGAATGGGGCGGGGATGGGGGTGGGGCGCGGCGCGGCGGGCGGGCTGGCCGTCGCGGCGCGGAAAGTAGGAAGGGTGGGGGGGTGGGGGGGGCTGATCACCTATGTTTCTACAGTTCCCATATAGAGCCCATATACATCCCAAATAGAGCCCAATGCATTTCCCATATATGTTTTATCTAGTTCCCATTCGACTCCTCTGTATAAAGGATAACATGAAGGTTCTCTTTCCTGGATGGAATCGTATGGGGACTAGATAAAACATATATGGGAAGCGCATTGGGTTCTATTTGGGATCTATGTGGGCTCTATATGGGAATTGTGAAAACACAAGAGATAGGCAGCCCACCACGCCCCCCCCCCTCTCGCCTGAACGGCCACCCGGCACGCGCACACGCACGCGCGCGAGAACGCGCACACACGCGCGCACCGACCACCCTACCCATCAAAAGCCACACAGGGCCAAGGTTTGTCTCAAACAGGACTTCCTTGTCGCCGGAGGCGCCGAGTCTGGCCGCAGAGTCCAGCCGTTTCTGGTCGCGCCCTGGCGGCGCCTGGCGGCGTCCAGCGCTCGAAGTTTCACTGCTGTGAGCTTCGTCTTGCGACCGCGCGCCCCCGCTCGGGCGCGCTTCCGCGCGCTGCCCCGAAGCGCGCGGCGCGCGGTCGCGAGATCGGGGCCCGGCTGGCTGCGAGCCACGCGCGCGCGCCGGAGAAGCGCGCGCCTCTACCAGGGTCTTCCCCGAAGCGTGGAAGGCGGCGGCACGGCCCAGGTCGGAATTGAACGCGCGCGGGGCCATCGCGAACGGAGGCGGGGGCGCCAGGCGAGGATCGAGTCCGGGGAGTCAGCGCGCAACCAATGGGTGCTTGAGCCGAGCTGCCGCAGGTGACGGCGGCGCGGGCAATGGCATCGCCGGGGGCGCCATCGTGCTCGTCACCCGTCAGCATCATCGTCATCGCCGACCGCCATCACCGACCGCCGCAATGAAAACATACTATGTTGACTCCGGTGTTTTCGATAACAACGCCCATCGGCAACGTTCAAAGGGCCGCGCAAGCTCGCCCCCACGCCCCCAATTTCAATGTTCATCCTGTCGCGTAGGAAGCTTTTTGCAAAAGTGGGCGTTTATTTCGAAACGATTCGCACTCCCTGGCGTCGATTGGCCCCAACTTTGAAATTGGAGCCCGGGGGTGGACGTGCTTCAACGATAATGCACCCCTCGTTGGTCTGCAGGGTGCTGAATAGTTTGTTGCTCGAGTGGCACTCTGTCTTTGTGCCGGCGGCCGCAGCGCAGCCGCAACGTGGCCGCGGGAACGTGGGTCACGAACGCGAGCCCTTCAGCCAAAGGCCGAGGGCCCCACGGGGGGGCTCTTCACGACGGGCGTCCGAGGGGCCAAACGCCGAATGACATTAGCGCACCCTGAGGCTAACGTGGTTCTTACTCCCCGTACGGACTGTAGTCGACGTCTAATAATTCCCACGGCTGTCCGCTGCGGCGGCGACGGCAAGTCGTCGGCGCGCGCGCGTGTGCGCGTGGAATGGGGCGGGCGGGGCGGGCGCGTGCGCGTGGAATGGGGCGGGGGTGGGAGTGGGGCGCGGCGCGGCGGGCGGTATGGCCGTCGCGGCGCGGAAAGGAGGACAGGTGGGGGGGTGTGGGGGGCTGATCACCTATGTTTCTACATTTCCCATATAGAGCCCATATACATCCCAAATAGAGCCCAATGGATTTCCCATATATGTTTTATCTAGTTCCCATTCGACTCCTCTATATAGAGGATAACATGAAGGTTCTCTTTCCTTGAAGGAATCGTGTGGGGACTAGATAAAAACATATATGGGAAGCGTATTGGGTTCTATTTGGGATCTATGTGGGCTCTATATGGGAATTCTGAAAACACAAGAGAGGCCGCCCACCACGCCCCCGCCCCCCCTCTCGCCTGAACGGCCACCCGGCACGCGCACACGCACGCGCGCGAGAACGCGCACACACGCGCGCACCGACCATCCTACCCATCAAAAGCCACACAGGGCCAAGGTTTGTCTCAAACAGGACTTTCTTGTCGCCGGAGGCGCCGAGTCTGGCCGCAGAGCCCAGCCGTTTTTGGTCGCGCCCTGGCGGCGCCTGGCGGCGTCCAGCGCTCGAAGTTTCACTGCTGTGAGCTTCGTCTTGCGACCGCGCGCCCCCACTCGGGCGCGCTTCCGCGCTCTGCCCCGAAGCGCGCGGCGCGCGGTCGTGAGATCGGGGCCGGGCTGGCTGCGAGCCACGCGCGCGCGCCGGAGAAGCGCGCACCTCTACCAGGGTCTTCCCCGAAGCGTGGAAGGCGGCGGCACGGCCCAGGTCGGAATTGAACACGCGCGGGGCCATCGCGAACGGAGGCGGGGGCGCCAGGCGAGGATCGAGTCCGGGGACGCAACCAATGGGTGCTTGAGCCGAGCTGCCGCAGGTGACGGCAGCGCGGGCAATGGCATCGCCGAGGGCACCATCGTGCTCATCACCCGTCAGCATCATCGTCATCGCCGACCGCCATCGCCGACCGCCGCAATGAAAACATACTATGTTGACTCCGGTGTTTTCGATAAAAACGCCCATCGGCAACGTTCAAGGGGCCGCGCAAGCTCGCCCCCACGCCCCCAATTTCAATGTTCATCCTGTCGCGTAGGAAGCGTTTTGCAAAAGTGGGCGTTTATTTCGAAACGATTCGCACTCCCCGGCGTCGAATGGCCCCAACTTGTAAATTGGGGCCCGGGATTGGACGCGCTTCAACGATAAATGCGGATGGGTGTTTTTTTCGAAAACCACGGTGCCCCTCGTTGGTCTGCAGGGTGCTGAATAGTTTGTTGCTCGAGTGGCACTCTGTCGTTGTGCCGGCGGCCGCAGCGCAGCCGCAACGTGGCCGCGAGAACGTGGGTCACGAACGCGAGCCCTTCCGCCAAAGGCCGAGGGCCCCACGGGGGGCCCTTCGCGACGGGCGTCCGAGGGGCCAAACGCCGAATGACATTAGCGCACCCTGAGGCTAACGTGATTCTTACTCCCGGTACGGACTGTAGTCGACGTCTAATAATTCCCACGGTTGTCCGCTGCGGCGGCGACGGCAAGTCGTCGGCGCGCGCGCGTGTGCGCGTGGAAGGGGCGGGCGGGGCGGGCGCGTGCGCGTGGAATGGGGCGGGGGTGGGAGTGGGGCGCGGCGCGGCGGGCAGGGTGGCCGTCGCGGCGCGGAAAGGAGGAAGGGTGGGGGGGTGTGGGGGGGGCTGATCACTTATGTTTCTACAGTTCCCATATAGAGCCCATATACATCCCAAATAGAGCCCAATGCATTTCCCATTATATGTTTTATCTAGTTCCCATTCGACTCCTCTATATAAAGGATAACATGAAGGTTCTC
This sequence comes from Prorocentrum cordatum, assembly GCA_963575745.1. NCBI lineage: Eukaryota > Dinophyceae > Prorocentrales > Prorocentraceae > Prorocentrum > Prorocentrum cordatum. The sequence continues at coordinate 17,323 of CAUYUJ010008923.1, forward strand.
TCTCCTTGAAGGAATCGTATGGGGACTTGATAAAACATATATGGGAAGCGCATTGGAATATATTTGGGATCTATGTGGGCTCTATATGGGAATTGTGAAAACACAAGAGATAGGCCGCCCACCACGCCCCCCCCCCCCTCTCGCCTGAACGGCCACCCGGCACGCGCACACGCACGCGCGCGAGAACGCGCGCACACGCGCGCACCGACCACCCTGCCCATCGAAAGCCACACAGGGCCAAGGTTTGTCTCAAACAGGACTTCCTTGTCGCCGGAGGCGCCGAGTCTGGCCGCAGAGTCCAGCCGTTTCTGGTCGCGCCCTGGCGGCGCCTGGCGGCGTCCAGCGCTCGAAGTTTCACTGCTGTGAGCTTCGTCTTGCGACCGCGCGCCTCCACTCGGGCGCGCTTCCGCGCGCCGCCCCGAAGCGCGTGGCGCGCGGTCGTGAGATCGGGGCCGGGCTGGCTGCGAGCCGCGCGCGCGCGCCGGAGAAGCGCGCACCTCTACCAGGGTCTTCCCCGAAGCGTGGAAGGCGGCGGCGCGGCCCAGGTCGGAATTGAACGCGCGCGGGGCCATCGCGAACGGAGGCGGGGGCGCCAGGCGAGGATCGAGTCCGGGGAGTCAGCGCGCAACCAATGGGTGCTTGAGCCGAGCTGCCGCAGGTGACGGCAGCGCGGGCAATGGCATCGGCGAGGGCACCATCGTGCTCATCACCCGTCAGCATCATCGTCATCGCCGACCGCCACCACCGACCGCCGCAATGAAAACATACTATGTTGACTCCGGTGTTTTCGATAAAAACGCCCATCGGCAACGTTCAAGGGGCCGCGCAAGCTCGCCCCCACGCCCCCAATTTCAATGTTCATCCTGCCGCGTAGGAAGCGTTTTGCAAAAGTGGGCGTTTATTTCGAAACGATTCGCACTCCCCGGCGTCGAATGGCCCCAACTCTGAAATTGGGGCCCGGGGTTGGACGCGCTTCAACGATAAATGCGGATGGGCGTTTTTTTCGAAAACCACGGTGCCCCTCGTTGGTCTGCAGGGTGCTGAATAGTTTGTTGCTCGAGTGGCACTCTGTCGTTCTGCCGGCCGCCGCAGCGCAGCCGCAACGTGACCGCGAGAACGTGGGTCGCGAACGCGAACCCTTCAGCCAAAGGCCGAGGGCCCCTCGGAGGGGCCCTTCACGACGGGTGTCCGAGGGGCCAAACGCCGAGTCACATTAGCGCACCCTGAGGCTAACGTGGTTTGTACTCCCCGTACGGACTGTAGTCGACGTCTAATAATTCCCACGGCTGTCCGCTGCGGCGGCGACGGCAAGTCGTCGGCGCGCGCGCGTGTGCGCGTGGAATGGGGCGGGCGGGGCGGGCGCGTGCGCGTGGACGGGGCGGGGATGGAGTGGGCGCGGCGCGGCGGGCGGGGTGGCCGTCGCGGCGCGGAAAGGAGGAAGGGTGGGGGGTGGGGGGGGCTGATCACCTATGTTTCTACAGTTCCCATATAGAGCCCATATACATCCCAAATAGAGCCCAATGCATTTCCCATCTATGTTTTATCTAGTTCCCACTCGACTCCTCTATATAAAGGATAACATGAAGGTTCTCTCTCCTTGAAGGAATCGTATGGGGACTAGATAAAACATATGGGAAGCGCATTGGAATCTATTTGGGATCTATGTGGGCTCTATGCGGGAATTGTGAAAACACAAGAGATAGGCCGCCCCCCCCCCCCCCCCCCCCCCCTCTCGCCTGAACGGCCACCCGGCACGCGCACACGCACGCGCGCGAGAACGCGCACACACGCGCGCACCGACCACCCTACCCATCAAAAGCCACACAGGGCCAAGGTTCGTCTCAACCAGGACTTCCTTGTCGCCAGAGGCGCCGAGTCTGGCCGCAGAGTCCAGCCGTTTCTGGTCGCGCCCTGGCGGCGCCTGGCGGCGCCCAGCGCTCGAAGTTTCACTGCTGTGAGCTTCGTCTTGCGACCGCGCGCCTCCGCTCGGGCGCGCTTCCGCGCGCTGCCCCGAAGCGCGCGGCGCGCGGTCGTGAGATCGGGGCCGGGCTGGCTGCGGGCCACGCGCGCGCGCCGGAGAAGCGCGCACCTCTACCAGGGTCTTCCCCGAAGCGTGGAAGGCGGCGGCGCGGCCCAGGTCGGAATTGAACGCGCGCGGGGCCATCGCGAACGGAGGCGGGGGCGCCAGGCGAGGATCGAGTCCGGGGAGTCAGCGCGCAACCAATGGGTGCTTGAGCCGAGCTGCCGCAGGTGGCGGCAGCGCGGGCAATGACATCGCCGAGGGCACCATCGTGCTCATCACCCGTCAGCATCATCGTCATCGCCGACCGCCATCACCGACCGCCGCAATGAAAACATACTATGTTGACTCCGGTGTTTTCGATAAAAGCGCCCATCGGCAACGTTCAAGGGGCCGCGCAAGCTCGCCCCCACGCCCCTAATTTCAATGTTCATCCTGTCGCGTAGGAAGCGTTTTGCAAAAGTGGGCGTTTATTTCGAAACGATTCGCACTCCCCGGCGTCGAATGGCCCCAACTTTGAAATTGGGGCCCGGGGTTGGACGCGCTTCAACGATAAATGCGGATGGGCGTTTTTTTTCGAAAACCACGGTGCCCCTCGTTGGTCTGCAGGGTGCTGAATAGTTTGTTGCTCGAGTGGCGCTCTGTCTTTGCGCCGGGGGCCGCAGCGCAGCCGCAACGTGGCCGCGAGAACGTGGGTCGCGAACGCGAGCCCTTCAGCCAAAGGCCGAGGGCCCCACGGGGGGGCCCTTCACGACGGGCGTCCGAGGGGCCAAACGCCGAATGACATTAGTGCACCCTGAGGCTAACGTGGTTCTTACTCCCCGTACGGACTGTAGTCGACGTCTAACAATTCCCGCGGCTGTCCGCTGCGGCGGCGACGGCAAGTCGTCGGCGCGCGCGCGTGTGCGCGTGGAATGGGGCGGGCGGGGCGGGCGCGTGCGCGTGGAATGGGGCGGGGATGGGAGTGGGGCGCGGCGCGGCGGGCGGGGTGGCCGTCGCGGCGCGGAAAGGAGGAAGGGTGGGGGGGTGGGGGGGGCTGATCACCTATGTTTCTACAGTTCCCATATAGAGCCCATATACATACCAAATAGAGCCCAATGCATTTCCCATTTATGTTTTATTTAGTTCCCATTCGACTCTTCTATATAAAGGATAACATGAAGGTTCTCTTTCCTTGAAGGAATCGTATGGGGACTAGATAAAACATATATGGGAAGCGCATTGGAATCTATTTGGGATCTATGTGGGCTCTATATGGGAATTGTGAAAACACAAGAGATAGGCCGCCCACCACGCCCCCCGCCCCGCTCTCGCCTGAACGGCCACCCGGCACGCGCACACGCACGCGCGCGATAACGCGCACACACGCGCGCACCGACCACCCTACCCATCAAAAGCCACACAGGGCCAAGGTTTGTCTCAAACAGGACTTCCTTGTCGCCAGATGCGCCGAGTCTGGCCGCAGAGTCCAGCCGTTTCTGGTCGCGCCCTGGCGGCGCCTGGCGGCGTCCAGCGCTCGAAGTTTCACTGCTGTGAGCTTCGTCTTGCGCCCGCCTCCACTCGGGCGCGCTTCCGCGCGCTGCCCCGAAGCGCGCGGCGCGCGGTCGTGAGATCGGGGCCGGGCTGGCTGCGAGCCACGCGCGCGCGCGCGCCGGAGAAGCGCGCACCTCTATCAGGGTCTTCCCCGAAGCGTGGAAGGCGGCGGCACGGCCCAGGTCGGAGTTGAACGCGCGCGGGGCCATCGCGAACGGAGGCGGGGGCGCCAGGCGAGGATCGAGTCCGGGGAGTCAGCGCGCAACCAATGGGTGCTTGAGCCGAGCTGCCGCAGGTGACGGCAGCGCGGGCAATGGCATCGCCGAGGACCATCGTGCTCATCACCCGTCAGCATCATCGTCATCGCCGACCGCCATCACCGACCGCCGCAATGAAAACATACTATGTTGACTCCGGTGTTTTCGATAAAAACGCCCATCGGCAACGTTCAAGGGGCCGCGCAAGCTCGCCCCCACGCCCCCAATTTCAATGTTCATCGCTGTCGCGTAGAGAAAAAATCGGTTTTGCAAAAATGGGCGATTATTTCGGAAACGATTCGCACTCCCCGGCGTCGAAATGGCCCCAACGTTGAATTGGGGCCCGGGGTTGGACGCGCTTCAACGCAAAATGCGGAATAGGGCGGTGTTTTTTTTTTTTTTTTTTTTTTTTTTTTTTTTTTTTTTTTTTTTTTTTTTTTTTTTCGAAAACCACGGTGCCCCTCGTTGGTCTGCAGGGTGCTGAATAGTTTGTTGCTCGAGTGACACTCTGTCGTTGCGCCGGCGGCCGCAGCGCAGCCGCAACGTGGCCGCGAGAACGTGGGTCACGAACGCGAGCCCTTCAGCCAAAGGCCGAGGGCCCCACGGGGGGGCCCTTCACGACGGGCGTCCGGCGGCGACGGCAAGTCGTCGGCGCGCGCGCGTGTGCGCGTGGAATGGGGCGGGCGGGGCGGGCGCGTGCGCGTGGAATGGGGCGGGGATGGGGTGGGGCGCGGCGCGGCGGGCGGGGTGGCCGTCGCGGCGCGGAAAGGAGGAAGGGTGGGGGGGTGGGGGGGGCTGATCACCTATGTTTCTACAGTTCCCATATAGAGCCCATATACATCCCACATAGAGCCCAATGAATTTCCCATATATGTTTTATCTAGTTCCCATTCGACCCCTCTATATAAAGGATAACATGAAGGTTCTCTTTCCTTGAAGGAATCGTATGGGGACTAGAGAAAACATATGGGAAGCGCATTGGGTTCTATTTGGGATCTATGTGGGCTCTATATGGGAATTGTGAAAACACAAGAGATAGGCCGCCCACCACGCC
>CAUYUJ010008923.1:22286-37270 GCA_963575745.1 Prorocentrum cordatum
AGGGCCAAGGTTTGTCTCAAACAGGACTTCCTTGTCGCCGGAGGCGCCGAGTCTGGCCGCAGAGTCCAGCCGTTTCTGGTCGCGCCCTGGCGGCGCCTGGCGGCGTCCAGCGCTCGAAGTCTCACTGCTGTGAGCTTCGTCTTGCGACCGCGCGCCTCCACTCGGGCGCGCTTCCGCGCGCCGCCCCGAAGCGCGCGGCGCGCGGTCGTGAGATCGGGGCCGGGCTGGCTGCGAGCCACGCGCGCGCGCCGGAGAAGCGCGCACCTCTACCAGGGTCTTCCCCGAAGCGTGGAAGGCGGCGGCACGGCCCAGGTCGGAATTGAACGCGCGCGGGGCCATCGCGAACGGAGGCGGGGGCGCCAGGCGGGGATCGAGCCCGGGGAGTCAGCGCGCAACCAATGGGTGCTTGAGCCGAGCTGCCGCAGGTGACGGCAGCGCGGGCAATGGCATCGCCGAGGGCACCATCGTGCTCATCACCCGTCAGTATCATCGTCATCGCCGACCGCCATCGCCGACCGCCGCAATGAAAACATACTATGTTGACTCCGGTGTTTTCGATAAAAACGCCCATCGGCAACGTTCAGGGGGCCGCGCAAGCTCGCCCCCACGCCCCCGATTTCAATGTTCATCCTGTCGCGTAGGAAGCGTTCTGCAAAAGTGGGCGTTTTTTTCGAAACGATTCGCGCTACCCGGCGTCGAATGGCCCCAACTTTGAAATCGGGGCCCGGGGTTGGACGCGCTTCAACGATAAATGCGGATGGGCGTTGCCCTTCTTTGGTCTGCAGGGTGCTGAATAGTTTGTTGCTCGAGTGGCACTCTGTCGTTGTGCCGGCGGCCGCAGCGCAGCCGCAACGTGGCCGCGAGAACGTGGGTCACGAACGCGAGCCCTTCAGCCAAAGGCCGCGGGCCCCACGGGGGGGCCCTTCACGACGGGCGTCCGAGGGGCCAAACGCCGAATGACATTAGCGCACCCTGAGGCTAACGTGGTTCTTACTCCCCGTACGGACTGTAGTCGACGTCTAATAATTCCCACGGCTGTCCGCTGCGGCGGCGACGGCAAGTCGTCGGCGCGCGCGCGTGTGCGCGTGGAATGGGGCGGGCGGGGCGGGCGCGTGCGCGTGGAATGGGGCGGGGATGGGTGGGGGTGGGGCGCAGCGCGGCGGGCGGGGTGGCCGTCGCGGCGCGGAAAGGAGGAAGGGTGGGGGGGTGGGGGGGGCTGATCACCTATGTTTCTACAGTTCCCATATAGAGCCCATATACATCCCAAATAGAGCCCAATGCATTTCCCATATACAAGTGGCACGTGTGTGCCCAGGTTCATTAAAAAATAGCTGAAGGGGCGTTTGAAGCAGGAGTGAAATGCAACATCGAAGTCGCACTCGAGCGCAAGTGGGGTTGCCACACCTTGCGATGTGTGTACCAGGGCCCCCAGGAAGCTTTAGGAGGCCCGATTTGGATACCAGAAGAGGCTCCAGGAGGCCCCAGGATTGTGAGCGTTGTGCGTGTGTGTGTGTGTGTGTGTGTGTGTGTGTGTGTGTGTGTGTGTGTGTGTGTATGTGTGTGTGTGTGGTGTGTGTGTGTGTGTGTGTGTGTGGTGTGTGTGTGTGTGTGTGTGTGTTCTCCGTGTTGTGCGTGCTTGTTGTGTGTTGAGTGTTGTGTGTGTGTGTGTGTGTGTTGTGTGTGTGTGCGTGTGTTCTGTGTGTGTGTGGTGTGGTGTGTGTGTGTAGTTTGTCTAGCGTGTGATGTGTTGGGCGTGATTTGTGTCTCTGTGTGCATGTAGTTCTGAAGCCCCAGGAGGCCCAGGAGGCCCCAGGCGGCCTCAGGAGGCCCCAGGAGACCCCAGGAGGCTTCAGGAGGCCCCAAGAGGCTCCAGGAGGCCGCAGGAGGCCCCAGGAGGCCCCAGGAGGTTTCAGGACTCCCCCAGGAGGCTCCGAGGCGGGGTCTGGGGTGCCAGAAGGTTCAGAAGGCCCAGGAGGCCCCAGGAGGTTCCAGGAGGCCCCCAGGAGGCTCCGAGGCGGGGCCTGGGGCTCGATTTTGGAAGTTTTTTTTCAAGCGAAACCGCCATTCACTGAGAATCGGGGTCACAATTATTGAAATTACCATGTGTTTTTGAAGGTTTTATGTTAACATGTTGAATTTCCTATGTGTTTTTGGACCCTGACGTTGCGATCTGCGTGAGGGGTGCCACCGATTTTCAGAATTTCGAGGATGTCCCGAGCGAAACGCCCAGAAAAATCGCGGACGCGTGCGCATTGATCGCCTCTGAGCTCTACTCCCTCGGAGAGGTGTGCATGAGAATATTTTATCTAGTTCCCAGTCGACTCCTCTATATAAAGGATAACATGAAGGTTCTCTTTTTTTGAAGGAATCGTATGGGGACTAGAAAAAAAAGAACATACATGGGAAGCGCATTGGGTTCTATTTGGGATCTGCAGGGTGCTGAATAGTTTGTTGCTCGAGTGGCACTCTGTCGTTGTGCCGGCGGCCGCAGCGCAGCCGCAACGTGGCCGCGAGAACGTGGGTCACGAACGCGAGCCCTTCAGCCAAAGGCCGCGGGCCCCACGGGGGGGCCCTTCACGACGGGCGTCCGAGGGGCCAAACGCCGAATGACATTAGCGCACCCTGAGGCTAACGTGGTTCTTACTCCCCGTACGGACTGTAGTCGACGTCTAATAATTCCCACGGCTGTTCCGTGCGGCGGCGACGGCAGCGTTCGGCGCGCGCGCGTTGTGCGCGTGGAATGGGGCGGGCGGGGCTTGGGCGCGTGCGCGTGGAATGGGGCGTGGATTGGGTGGGGGGGGGCGCAGCGCGGCGGCTGGGTGGCCGTCGCGGCGCGGAAAGGAGAAGGGTGGTGGGGTTGGGGGGGGCTGATTCACCTATGTTTCGTACAGTTCCCATTTATAGAGCCCCATATACATTCCCCAATATAGAGCCCCAATGCATTTCCCATATACAAGTGGCACGTGTGTGCCCAGGCTCATACAAAAAACTGAAGGGGCGTTTGAAGCAGGAGTGAAATGCAACATCGAAGTCGCACTCGAGCGCAAGTGGGGTTGCCGCACCTTGCGATGTGTGTACCAGGGCCCCCAGGAAGCCTTAGGAGGCCCAACTTGGATACCAGAAGAGGCTCCAGGAGGCCCCAGGATTGTGAGTGTTGTGCGTGTGTGTGTGTGTGTGTGTGTTTGTGATGTATGCTTCGTGTGGTGCGTGCTTTTTGTGTGTTGTAGGTGTTGTGTGTGTGTGTGTGTGTGTGTGTGTGTGTGTGTGTGTGTGTGTGTGTGTGTGTGTGTGTGTGTGTGTGTGTGTGTGTGTGTGTGTGTGTGTGTGTGTGTGTGTGTGTGTGTGTGTGTGTGTTATGTTTGTCTAGCGTGTGATGTGTTGGGCGTGATTTGTGATTCTGTGTGCATGTAGTTCTGAAGCCCCAGGAGGCCCCAGGAAGCCCCAGGCGGCCTCAGGAGGCCCCAGGAGACCCCAGGAGGCTTCAGGAGGCCCCAAGAGGCTCCAGGAGGCCGCAGGAGGCCCCAGGAGGCCCCAGGAGGTTTCAGGACCCCCCCAGGAGGCTCCGAGGCGGGGTCTGGGGTGCCAGAAGGTTCAGAAGGCCCAGGAGGCCCCAGGAGGTTCCAGGAGGCCCCCAGGAGGCTCCGAGGCGGGGCCTGGGGCTCGATTTTGGAAGTTTTTTTTCAAGCGAAACCGCCATTCACTGAGAATCGGGGTCACAATTATTGAAATTACCATGTGTTTTTGAAGGTTTTATGTTAACATGTTGAATTTCCTATGTGTTTTTGGACCCTGACGTTGCGATCTGCGTGAGGGGTGCCACCGATTTTCAGAATTTCGAGGATGTCCCGAGCGAAGCGCCCAGAAAAATCGCGGACGCGTGCGCATTAATCGCCTCTGAGCTTTACTCCCTCGGAGAGGTGTGCATGAGAATATTTTCTCTAGTTCCCAGTCGACTCCTCTATATAAAGGATAACATGAAGGTTCTCTTTTTTTGAAGGAATCGTATGGGGACTAGAAAAAAAGAACATACATGGGAAGCGCATTGGGTTCTATTTGGGATCTATGTGGGCTCTATATGGGACTTGTGAAAACACAAGAGATAGGCCGCCCACCACGCCCCCCCGCCCCCCTCTCGCCTGAACGGCCACCCGGCACGCGCACGCGCACGCTCGCGAGAACGCGCACACACGCGCGCACCGACCACCCTACCCATCAAAAGCCACACAGGGCCAAGGTTTGTCTCAAACAGGACTTCCTTGTCGCCGGAGGCGCCGAGTCTGGCCGCAGAGTCCAGCCGTTTCTGGTCGCGCCCTGGCGGCGCCTGGCGGCGTCCAGCGCTCGAAGTTTCACTGCTGTGAGCTTCGTCTTGCGTCCGCGCGCCTCCACTCGGGCGCGCTTCCGCGCGCTGCCCCGAAGCGCGCGGCGCGCGGTCGTGAGATCGGGGCCGGGCTGGCTGCGAGCCACGCGCGCGCGCCGGAGAAGCGCGCACCTCATACCAGGGCTTTCCCCGAAAGCGGTGGAAGGCGGCCGGCACGGCCCCAGGTCGGAGTTGAACACGCGCGGTGGCCATCGCGAACGGAAAGGCGGGGGCGCCGATGCGAGGATCGAGTCCGGGGAGTCAGCGCGCCACCAATGGGTGCTTGAGCCGAGCTGCCGCAGGTGGCGGCGGCGCGGGCAAAGGCATCGCCGGGGGCACCATCGTGCTCATCACCCGTCGGCATCTTCGTCATCGCCGACCGCCATCACCGACCGCCGCAATGAAAACATACTATGTTGACTCCGGTGTTTTCGATAAGAAACGCCCGTCGGCAACGTTCAAGGGGCCGCGCAAGCTCGCCCCCACGCCCCCAATTTCAATGTTCATCCTGTCGCGTGGGAAGCGTTTTGCAAAAGTGGGCGTTTATTTCGAAACGATTCGCGCTCCCCAGCGTCGAATGGCCCCAACTTTGAAATTGGGGCCTGGGGTTGGACGCGCTTCAACGATAAATGCGGATGGGCGGTTTTTTTCGAAAAACACGGTGACCCTGCGCGCGCACGAAGGCCTGAATAGTTTGTTGCTCGGGTGCACTTGTTCGTTTGTGGCGGCTGGCCGCAGCGCAGCCGCGGCCGCCAACGTGGCCGCGAGAACGTGGGTCACGAACGCGAGCCCTTCAGCCAAAGGCCGAGGGCCCCACGGGGGGGCCCTTCACGACGGGCGTCCGAGGGGCCAACCGCCGAATGACATTAGCGCACCCTGAGGCTAACGTGGTTCTTACTCCCCGTACGGACTGTAGTCGACGTCTAATAATTCCCACGGCTGTCCGCTGCGGCGGCGACGGGAAGTCGTCGGCGCGCGCGCGCGTGTGCGCGTGGAATGGGGCGGGCGGGGCGGGCGCGTGCGCGTGGAATGGAGCGGGGATGGGAGTGGGGCGCGGCGCGGCGGGCGGGGTGGCCGTCGCGGCGCGGAAAGGAGGAAGGGTGTGGGGTGGGGGGGCTGATCACATATGTTTCTACAGTTTCCATATAGAGCCCATATACATCCCAAATAGAGCCCAATGCATTTCCCATATTTTTTATCTAGTTCCCAGTCGACTCCTCTATATAAAGGATAACATGAAGGTTCTCTTTCCTGGAAGGAATCGTATGGGGACTAAATATAACATAAATGAGAAGCGCATTGGGTTCTATTTGGGATCTATGTGGGCTCTATATGGGAATTGTGAAAACACAAGAGATAGGCCGCCCACCACGCCCCCCCCCCCCTCTCGCCTGAACGGCCACCCGGCACGCGCACACGCACGCGCGCGAGAACGCGCACACAAGCGCGCACCGACCACCCTACCCATCAAAAGCCACACAGGGCCAAGGTTTGTCTCAAACATGACTTCCTTGTCGCCGGAGGCGCCGAGTCTGGCCGCAGAGTCCAGCCGTTTCTGGTCGCGCCCTGGCGGCGCCTGGCGGCGTCCAGCGCTGGAAGTCACTGCTGTGAGCTTCGTCTTGCGACCGCGCGCCTCCACTCGGGCGCGCTTCCGCGCGCCGCCCCGAAGCGCGCGGCGCGCGGTCGTGAGATCGGGGCCGGGCTGGCTGCGAGCCACGCGCGTGCGCCGGAGAAGCGCGCACCTCTACCAGGGTCTTTCCCGAAGCGTGGAAGGCGGCGGCGCGGCCCAGGTCGGAATTGAACGCGCGCGGGGCCATCGCGAACGGAGGCGGGGGCGCCAGGCGAGGATCGAGTCAGGAGAGTCAGCGCGCAACCAATTGGTGCTTGAGCCGAGCTGCCGCAGGTGGCGGCAGCGCGGGCAATGGCATCGCCGAGGGCACCATCGTGCTCATCACCCGTCAGCATCATCGTCATCGCCGACCGCCATCACCGACCGCCGCAATGAAAACATACTATGTTGACTCCGGTGTTTTCGGTAGAAACGCCCATCGGCAACGTTCAAGGGGCCGCGCAAGCTCGCCCCCACGCCCCCAATTTCAATGTCCATCCTGTCGCGTAGGACGCGTTTTGCAAAAGTGGGCGTTTATTTCGAAACGATTCGCACTCCCCGGCGTCGAATGGCCCCAACTTTGAATTTGGGGCCCAGGGTTGGACGCGCTTCAACGATGAATGCGGATGGGTGTTTTTTTCGAAAACCACGGTGCCCCTCGTTGGTCTGCAGGGTGCTGAATCGTTTGTTGCTCGAGTGGCACTCTGTCGCTGTGCCGGCGGCCGCAGCGCAGCCGCAACGTGGCCGCGAGAACGTGGGTCACGAACGCGAGCCCTTCAGCCAAAGGCCGCGGGCCCCACGGGGGGGCCCTTCACGACGGGCGTCCGAGGGGCCAAACGCCGAATGACATTAGCGCACCCTGAGGCTAACGTGGTTCTTACTCCCCGTACGGACTGTAGTCGACGTCTAATAATTCCCACGGCTGTCCGCTGCGGCGGCGACGGCAAGTCGTCGGCGCGCGCGCGTGTGCGCGTGGAATGGGGCGGGCGGGGCGGGCGCGTGCGCGTGGAATGGGGCGGGGATGGGAGTGGGGCGCGGCGCGGCGGACGGGGTGGCCGTCGCGGCGCGGAAAGGAGGAAGGGTGGGGGGGTGGGGGGGGCTGATCACCTATGTTTCTACAGTTCCCATATAGAGCCCATATACATCCCAAATAGAGCCCAATGCATTTCCCATATATGTTTTATCTAGTTCCCATTCGACTCCTCTATATAAAGGATAACATGACGGTTCTCTTTCCTTGAAAGAATCGTATGGGGACTAGGTAAATCATATATGGGAAGCGCATTGGGTTCTATTTGGGATCTATGTGGGCTCTATATGGGAATTCTGAAAACACAAGAGATAGGCCGCCAACCACGCCCCCCCCCCCCCTCTCGCCTGAACGGCCACCCGGCACGCGCACACGCACGCGCGCGAGAACGCGCACACAAGCGCGCACCGACCACCCTACCCATCAAAAGCCACACAGGGCCAAGGTTTGTCTCAAACATGACTTCCTTGTCGCCGGAGGCGCCGAGTCTGGCCGCAGAGTCCAGCCGTTCTTGGTCGCGCCCTGGCGGCGCCTGGCGGCGTCCAGCGCTCGAAGTTTCACTGCTGTGAGTTTCGTCTTGCGACCGCGCGCCTCCACTCGGGCGCGCTTCCGCGCGCTGCCCCGAAGCGCGCGGCGCGCGGTCGTGAGATCGGGGCCGGGCTGGCTGCGAGCCACGTGCGCGCGCCGGAGAAGCGCGCACCTCTACCAGGGTCTTCCCCGAAACGTGGAAGGCGGCGGCACGGCCCAGGTCGGAATTGAACACGCGCAGGGCCATCGCGAACGGAGGCGGGGGCGCCAGGCGAGGATCGAGTCCGGGGAGTCAGCGCGCAACCAATGGGTGCTTGAGCCGAGCTGCCGCAGGTGACGGCAGCGCGGGCAATGGCATCGCCGAGGGCACCATCGTGCTCATCACCTGTCAGCATCATCGTCATCGCCGACCGCCATCACCGACCGCCGCAATGAGAGCATACTTTGTGGACTCCGGTGTTTTCGATAAAAACGCCCATCGGCAATGTTCAAGGGGCCGCGCACGCTCGCCCCCACGCCCCCAATTTCAATGTCCATCCTGTCGCGTTGGACGCGTTTTGCAAAAGTGGGCGTTTATTTCGAAACGATTCGCGCTCCCCGGCGTCGAATGGCCCTAACTTTGAAATTTGGGCCTGGGGTTGGACGCGCTTCAACGATGAATGCGGATGGGCGTTTTTTTCGAAAACCACGGTGCCCCTCGTTGGTCTGCAGGGTGCTGAATAGTTTGTTGCTCGAGTGGCACTCTGTCGATGTGCCGGCGGCCGCAGCGCAGCCGCAACGTGGCCGCGAGAACGTGGGTCACGAACGCGAGCCCTTCAGCCAAAGGCCGAGGGCCCCACGGGGGGGCCCTTCACGACGGGCGTCCGAGGGGCCAAACGCCGAATGACATTAGCGCACCCTGAGGCTAACGTGGTTCTTACTCCCCGTACGGACTGTAGTCGACGTCTAATAATTCCCACGGCTGTCCGCTGCGGCGGCGACGGCAAGTCGTCGGCGCGCGCGCGTGTGCGCGTGGAATGGGGCGGGCGGGGCGGGCGCGTGCGCGTGGAATGGGGCGGGGGTGGGAGTGGGGCGCGGCGCGGCGGGCGGTATGGCCGTCGCGGCGCGGAAAGGAGGACAGGTGGGGGGGTGTGGGGGGCTGATCACCTATGTTTCTACATTTCCCATATAGAGCCCATATACATCCCAAATAGAGCCCAATGGATTTCCCATATATGTTTTATCTAGTTCCCATTCGACTCCTCTATATAGAGGATAACATGAAGGTTCTCTTTCCTTGAAGGAATCGTGTGGGGACTAGATAAAAACATATATGGGAAGCGTATTGGGTTCTATTTGGGATCTATGTGGGCTCTATATGGGAATTCTGAAAACACAAGAGAGGCCGCCCACCACGCCCCCGCCCCCCCTCTCGCCTGAACGGCCACCCGGCACGCGCACACGCACGCGCGCGAGAACGCGCACACACGCGCGCACCGACCATCCTACCCATCAAAAGCCACACAGGGCCAAGGTTTGTCTCAAACAGGACTTTCTTGTCGCCGGAGGCGCCGAGTCTGGCCGCAGAGCCCAGCCGTTTTTGGTCGCGCCCTGGCGGCGCCTGGCGGCGTCCAGCGCTCGAAGTTTCACTGCTGTGAGCTTCGTCTTGCGACCGCGCGCCCCCACTCGGGCGCGCTTCCGCGCTCTGCCCCGAAGCGCGCGGCGCGCGGTCGTGAGATCGGGGCCGGGCTGGCTGCGAGCCACGCGCGCGCGCCGGAGAAGCGCGCACCTCTACCAGGGTCTTCCCCGAAGCGTGGAAGGCGGCGGCACGGCCCAGGTCGGAATTGAACACGCGCGGGGCCATCGCGAACGGAGGCGGGGGCGCCAGGCGAGGATCGAGTCCGGGGACGCAACCAATGGGTGCTTGAGCCGAGCTGCCGCAGGTGACGGCAGCGCGGGCAATGGCATCGCCGAGGGCACCATCGTGCTCATCACCCGTCAGCATCATCGTCATCGCCGACCGCCATCACCGACCGCCGCAATGAAAGCATACTTTGTGGACTCCGGTGTTTTCGATAAAATCGCCCATCGGCAACGTTCAAGGGGCCGCGCAAGCTCGCCCCCGCGCCCCCAATTCCAATGTTCATCCTGTCGCGTAGGAAGCGTTTTGCAAAAGTGGGCGTTTATTTCGAAACGATTCGCACTCCCCGGCGTCGAATGGCCCCAACTTTGAAAGGTGGGCCCGGGGTTGGACGCGCTTCAAGATAAATGCGTTTTTTTTTTTTTTTTTTTTTTTTTTTTTTTTTTTTGTTTTTTTTTTTTTTTTTTTTTGTTTCTCTCCCCCTTTCCCGGAAACCACGGTGCCCCTCGTTGGTCTGCAGGGTGCTGAATAGTTTGTTGCTCGAGTTCTGTCGTTGTGCCCGCGGCCGCAGCGCAGCCGCAACGTGGCCGCGAGAACGTGGGTCACGAACGCGAGCCCCTCAGCCAAAGGCCGAGGGCCCCACGGGGGGGCCCTTCACGACGGGCGTCCGAGGGGCCAAACGCCGAATGACATTAGCGCACCCTGAGGCTAACGTGGTTCTTACTCCCCGTACGGACTGTAGTCGACGTCTAATAATTCCCACGGCTGTCCGCTGCGGCGGCGACGGCAAGTCGTCGGCGCGCGCGCGTGTGCGCGTGGAATGGGGCGGGCGGGGCGGGCGCGTGCGCGTGGAACTCTTTCGGGGATGGGAGTGGGGCGCGGCGCGGACGTGGCGGGGTTGCCGTCGCGGCGCTTCGGAAAGGAGGAAGGTGGGGGGTGGAGGGGGGCTGATCACCTCATGAACATGTTTTACAGTTCCATAGAGGAGCCCATGACATTCCCAAATAGAGACCAATGCATTTTCCCTCTTGTTTTAACCTAGTTCCCATTAGACTCCTTATATAAAGGATAACATGGAGGTTTCTTTCCTTGAAGGAATCGTTCCAACAATATTATGGGGGACTAGATTAAAACATTATATGGGAAGCGCATGGGTTCTATTTGGGATCTATGTGGGCTCTATATGGGAATTGTGAAAACACAAGAGATAGGCCGCTCACCACGCCCCCCCCCCCCGCCTGAACGGCCACCCGGCAGCGCACACGCACGCGCGCGAGAACGCGCACACACGCGCGCACCGACAACCGTACCCATCAAAAACCACACAGGGCCAAGGTTTGTCTCAACACAGGACTTCCTTGTCGCCGGAGGCGCCGAGTCTGGCCGCAGAGTCCAGCCGTTTTTGGTCGCGCCCTGGCGGCGCCTGGCGGCGTCCAGCGCTCGAAGTTTCACTGCTGTGAGCTTCGTCTTGCGACCGCGCGCCTCCGCTCGGGCGCGCTTCCGCGCGCTGCCCCGAAGCGCGCGGCGCGCGGTCGTGAGATCGGGGCCGGGCTGGCTGCGAGCCACGCGCGCGCGCCGGAGAAGCGCGCACCTCTACCGGGGTCTTCCCCGAAGCGTGGATGGCGGCGGCACGGCCCAGGTCGGAATTTTCACGCGCGCGGGGCCATCGCGAACGGAGGCGGGGGCGCCGGGCGAGGATCGAGTCCAGGGAGTCAGCGCGCAACCAATGGGTGCTTCAGCCGAGCTGCCGCAGGTGACGGCAGCGCGGGCAATGGCATCGCCGAGGGCACCATCGTGCTCACCACCCGTCAGCATCATCGTCATCGCCGACCGCCATCACCGACCGCCGCAATGAAAACATACTTTGTGGACTCCGGTGTTTTCGATAAAATCGCCCATCGGCAACGTTCAAGGGGCCGCGCAAGCTCGCCCCCACGCCCCCAATTTCAATGTTCATCCTGTCGCGTAGGAAGCGTTTTGCAAAAGTGGGCGTTTATTTCGAAACGATTCGCACTCCCCGGCGTCGAATGGCCCAACTTTGGAATTGGGGCCCGGGGTTGGACGCGCTTCAACGATAAATGCGGATGGGCGTTTTTTTTCTCGAAAACCACGGTGCCCCTCGTTGGTCTGCAGGGTGCTGAATAATTTGTTGCTCGAGTGGCACTCTGTCGTTGTGCCGGCGGCCGCAGCGCAGCTGCAACGTGGCCGCGAGAACGTGGGTCACGAACGCGAGCCCTTCAGCCAAAGGCCGAGGGCCCCACGGGGGGGCCCTTCACGACGGGCGTCCGAGGGGCCAAACGCCGAGTGACATTAGCGCACCCTGAGGCTAACGTGGTTCTTACTCCCCGTACGGACTGTAGTTGACGTCTAATAATTCCCACGGCTGTCCGCTGCGGCGGCGACGGCAAGTCGTCGGCGCGCGCGCGCGTGTGCGCGTGGAATGGGGCGGGCGGGGCGGGCGCGTGCGCGTGGAATGGGGCGGGGATGGGAGTGGGGCGCGGCGCGGCGGGCGGGGTGGCCGTCGCGGCGCGGAAAGGAGGAAGGGTGGGGGGGTGGGGGGGGCTGATCACCTATGTTTCTACAGTTCCCATGTAGAGCCCATATACATCCCAAATAGAGCCCAATGCATTTCCCATCTATGTTTTACCTAGTTCCCATTCGACTCCTCTATATAAAGGATAACATGGAGGTTCTCTTTCCTTGAAGGAATCGTATGGGGACTAGATAAAACATGTATGGGAAGCGCAGTGGGTTCTATTTGGGATCTATGTGGGCTCTATATGGGAATTGTGAAAACACAAGAGATAGGCCGCTCACCACGCCCCCCCCCCTTCGCCTGAACGGCCACCCGGCACGCGCACGCGCGCGCGCGCGAGAACGCGCACACACGCGCGCACCGACCACCCTACCCATCAAAAGCCACACAGGACCAAGGTTTGTCTCAACACAGGACTTCCTTGTCGCCGGAGGCGCCGAGTCTGGCCGCAGAGTCCAGCCGTTTCTGGTCGCGCCCTGGCGGCGCCTGGCGGCGTCCAGCGCTCGAAGTTTCACTGCTGTGAGCTTCGTCTTGCGACCGCGCGCCTCCGCTCGGGCGCGCTTCCGCGCGCTGCCCCGAAGCGCGCGGCGCGCGGTCGTGAGATCGGGGCCGGGCTGGCTGCGAGCCGCGCGCGCGCGCCGGAGAAGCGCGCACCTCTACCAGGGTCTTCCCCGAAGCGTGGATGGCGGCGGCACGGCCCAGGTCGGAATTGAACACGCGCGGGGCCATCGCGAACGGAGGCGGGGGCGCCAGGCGAGGATCGAGTCCGGGGAGTCAGCGCGCAACCAATGGGTGCTTGAGCCGAGCTGCCGCAGGTGACGGCAGCGCGGGCAATGGCATCGCCGAGGGCCATCGTGCTCATCACCCGTCAGCATCATCGTCATCGCCGACCGCCATCACCGACCGCCGCAATGAAAACATGCTATGTTGACTCCGGTGTTTTCGATAAAATCGCCCGTCGGCAACGTTCAAGGGGCCGCGCAAGCTCGCCCCCACGCCCCCAATTCCAATGTTCATCCTGTCGCGTAGGAAGCGTTTTGCAAAAGTGGGCGCTTATTTCGACACGATTCGCACTCCCCGGCGTCGAATGGCCCCAACTTTGAAATTGGGGCCCAGGGTTGGACGCGCTTCAACGATAAATGCGGATGGGCGTTTTTTTCGAAAACCACGGTACCCCTCGTTGGTCTGCAGGGTGCTGAATAGTCTGTTGCTCGAGTGGCACTCTGTCGTTGTGCCGGCGGCCGCAGCGCAGCCGCAACGTGGCCGCGAGAACGTGGGTCACGAACGCGAGCCCTACAGCCAAAGGCCGAGGGCCCCTCGGGGGGGCCCTTCACGACGGGCGTCCGATGGGCCAAACGCCGAATGACATTAGCGCACCCTGAGGCTAACGTGGCTCTTACTCCCCGTACGGACTGTAGTCGACGTCTAATAATTCCCACGGCTGTCCGCTGCGGCGGCGACGGCAAGTCGTCGGCGCGCGCGCGTGTGCGCGTGGGATGGGGCGGGCGGGGCGGGCGCGTGCGCGTGGAATGGGGCGGGGATGGGAGTGGGGCGCGGCGCGGCGGGCGGGGTGGCCGTCGCGGCGCGGAAAGGAGGAAGGGTGGGGGGGTGGGGGGGATGATCACCTATGTTTCTACAGTTCCCATATAGAGCCCATATGCATCCCAAATAGAGCTCAATGCAAGTCCCATATCTGTTTCATCTAGTTCCCATTCGACTCCTCTATATAAAGGATAACATGAAGGTTCTCTTTCCTTGAAGGAATCGTATGGGGACTAGATAAAACATCTATGGGAAGCGCATTGGGTTCTATTTGGGATCTATGTGGGCTCTATATGGGAATTGTGAAAATACAAGGGATAGGCCGCCCACCACGCCCCCCCCCCCCCCTCTCGCCTGAACGGCCACCCAGCACGCGCACGCGCACGCGCGCGAGAACGCGCGCACACGCGCGCACCGACCACCCTGCCCATCAAAAGCCACACAGGGCCAAGGTTTGTCTCAACACAGGACTTCCTTGTCGCCGGAGGCGCCGAGTCTGGCCGCAGAGCCCAGCCGTTCCTGGTCGCGCCCTGGCGGCGCCTGGCGGCGTCCAGCGCTCGAAGTTTCACTGCTGTGAGCTTCGTCTTGCGACCGCGCGCCTCCGCTCGGGCGCGCTTCCGCGCGCTGCCCCGAAGCGCGCGGCGCGCGGTCGTGAGATCGGGGCCGGGCTGGCTGCGAGCCGCGCGCGCGCGCCGGAGAAGCGCGCACCTCTACCAGGGTCTTTCCCGAAGCGTGGAAGGCGGCGGCACGGCCCAGGTCGGAGTTGAACACGCGCGGGGCCATCGCGAACGGAGGCGGGGGCGCCAGGCGAGGATCGAGTCCGGGGAGTCAGCGCGCAACCAATGGGCGCTTGAGCCGAGCTGCCGCAGGTGACGGCAGCGCGGGCAATGGCATCGCCGAGGGCCATCGTGCTCATCACCCGTCAGCATCATCGTCATCGCCGACCGCCATCACCGACCGCCGCAATGAAAACATACTATGTTGACTCCGGTGTTTTCGATAAAAACGCCCATCGGCAACGTTCAAGGGGCCGCGCAATCTCGCCCCCACGCCCCCAATTTCAATGTTCATCCTGTCGCGTGGGAAGCGTTTTACAAAAGTGGGCGTTTATTTCGAAACGATTCGTACTCCCCGGCGTCGAATGGCCCCAACTTTGAAATTGGGGCCCGGGGTTGGACGCGCTTCAACGATAAATGCGGATGGGCGTTTTTTTTTTTTTTTTTTTTTTTTTTTTTTTTTTTTTTTTTTTTTTTTTTTTTTTTTTTTTTTTTTTTTTTTTTTTTTTTTTTTTTTTTTTTTTTTTTTTTTTCTTTTCTTTTTTTCTCTCTCCTTCTTCCGAAAACCACGGTAGTAGTAGTAGTAGGTAGTAGTAGTAGTAGTAGTAGTAGTAGTAGTAGTAGTAGTAGTAGTAGTAGTAGTCGTACTGATAGTAGTAGTCGTATTGATAGTAGTAGTAGTAGTAGTAGTAGTAGTAGTAGTAGTAGTAGTAGTAGTAGTAGTCGTAGTAGTCGTAGTAGTCGTAGTAGTCGTAGTAGTCGTAGT
>CAUYUJ010008924.1:0-37259 GCA_963575745.1 Prorocentrum cordatum
CCACCAGAGACCATCCGCCGCGGACAGGGCCCGACACCATGCCAAACGGGACCTCCCGGGGCGGGTTTTCGAAGAGGCCCGACACCATGTCAAATCCAAGGCCCGACACCATGCCAACCGGGACCTCCCGGGACCACTACTACCCAAAACTGCAAAAAAACACACTAGAAATCATTAAAATATAGCCAAAATCACAAACAAAAAACATTGAAAATCACTAAAATATGCCCAGAACTGCAAAAAAACACTAGCCCTGTCCGCGGCGGGGGGTCTCCCGTGGAGAATCTGGCCCCGATTCCCCACCAGAGACCATCCGCCGCGGACGGGACCCGACACCATGCCAAACGGGACCTCCCGGGGCGGGTTTTCGAAGGGGCCCGACACCATGTCAAATCCAAGGCCCGACACCAAGCCAAACGGGACCTCCCGGGACCATTACTACCCAAAACTGCAAAAAAAACAACAGAAATCATTAAAATATAGTCAAAATCACAAAAAAAAACAATGAAAATCACCACAATATACCCAAAACTGCAAAAAAACACCATCACTGTCCGCGGCGGGGGGTCTCCGTGGAAATAAAACTGCAAAAAATACAGAAATCATTAAATTATATCCAAAATCCTAAAAAAACACTGGGAAATCACCAAATAACACCCACAGCTGCAAAAAACACCATCATGTCCTCGGCCGGGGTCTCCCTGGAGAATCTGCCCGATTCCCCACGATACCCATCCGCCGCGGCACCCCGCGCGATACCATGCAAACGGGACTCCCGGGGCGGGTTTTTCGAAGGGGCCGACCAGTCAAATCAAGGCCCGACCATGCCAAACGGGCCCTCCCGGGACCATTACTACCAAAAGGCAAAAAAAACAATCAGAATCCTAAATAAAGCCAAAATCGCAAACAAAAACACTGAAAATCACCAAAATATACACAAAACTGCAAAAAAAACACCATCACTGTCCGCGGCGGGGGGTCTCCCGTGGAGAATCTGGCCCCGATTCCCCACCAGAGACCATCCGCCGCGGACGGGGCCCGACACCACGCCAAACGAGACCTCCCGGGGCCCGACACCATGTCAAATCCAATGCCCGACACCATGCCAAACGGGACCTCCCGGGACCATGACTACCCAAAACTGCAAAACAAACAACAGAAATCATTAAAATATAGCCAAAATCACAAAAAAAAAAAAAAAAAAAAAAAAAAAAAAAAAAAAAAAAAAAAAAAACTGAAAATCACCAAAATATACACAAAACTGCAAAAAAAACACTAGCACTGTCCGCGGCGGGGGGTCTCCCGTGGAGAATCTGGCCCCGATTCCCCACCGCGCCTGTCATAGGCCTGTCAACAGGCTTGCCCACGGCACTGTCAACAAGCTTGTCAACGGGCCTGTCACCAGTGCTGTCAACAAGCTTGTCAACGGGCCTGTCAATGGATCTGTCAACGGCGCCGTCAACGGCGCTGTCAATGGCGCTGTCCACACGCTTGCCAGCGGTGGTGTCAACGGAGCTCTCAATAGCGCTGTCACCAGGTCTGACACTCGCGCAGTCGTCAGGCCTGCCCACGGCACTGTCAACAAGCTTGTCAACGGGCCTGTCACCAGTGCTGTCAACAAGCTTGTCAATGGGCCTGTCAACGGATCTGTCGACGGCGCTGTCAACGGCGCTGTCAATGGCACTGTCCATACGCCTGTCAATAGTGCTGTCAATGGATTTGTCAATGGCGCTGCCACCGGCGCTGTCAACACGCTTGTCATCAGTGCTGTCAATAGATCCGTCAACGGCGCTGTCAACGGATCTGTCCATGGATCTGTCCATGGATCTGTCAATGGATCCGCCGCGGACGGGGCCCGACACCATGCCAAACGGGACCTCCCGGGGCGGGTTTTCGAAGGGGCCCGACACCATGTCAAATCCAAGGCCCGACACCATGCCAAACGGGACCTCCCGGGACCATTACTACCCAAAACTGCAAAAAAAACAGCAGAAATCATTAAAATATAGCCAAAATCAAAAAAAAAACAAATCAAAAAAAAATCAAAAAAAAAAAAAAAAAAAAAAAAAAAAAAAAAAAAAAAAAAAAAAAAAAAAACTGAAAATCACCAACATATACCCAAAACTGCAAAAAAACACTAGCACTGTCCGCAGCGGGGGGTCTCCCGTGGAGAATCTGGCCCCGATTCCCCACCAGAGACCATCCGCCGCGGACGGGGCCCGACACCATGCCAAACGGGACCTCCCGGGGCGGGTTTTCGAAGGGGCCCGACACCATGTCAAATCCAAGGCCCGACACCATGCCAAACGGGACCTCCCGGGAACATTACTACCCAAAACTGCAAAAAAAAAACACTAGAAATCATTAAAGTATAGCCAAAATCAAAAAAAAAAAAAAAAAAAAAAAAAAAAAAAAAAAAAAAAAAAACTGGAAACCACCAAAATATACCCAAAACTGCAAACAAACACTAGCACTGTCCGCGGCGGGGGGTCTCCCGTGGAGAATCTGGCCCCGATTCCCCACCAGAGACCATCCGCCGCGGACGGGGCCCGACACCATGCCAAACGGGACCTCCCGGGGCGGGTTTTCGAAGGGGCCCGACACCATGTCAAATCCAAGGCCCGACACCATGCCAAACGGGACCTCCCGGGACCATTACTACCCAAAACTGCAAAAAAACAACAGAAATCATTAAAATATATTCAAAATCACAACAAAAAAACATTGAAAATCACCAAAATATACCCAAAACTGCAAAAAAACACCAGCACTGTCCGCGGCGGGGGGTCTCCCGTGGAGAATCTGGCCCCGATTCCCCACCAGAGACCATCCGCCGCGGACGGGGCCCGACACCATGCCAAACGGGACCTCCCGGGGCGGGTTTTCGAAACGGCCCGACACCATGTCAAATCCAAGGCCCGACACCATGCCAAACGGGACCTCCCGGGACCATTACTACCCAAAACTGCAAAAAAAACACTAGAAATCATTGAAATATTGCCAAAATTTAAAAAAAACATAATATAAATAAAAAAAAAAAAAAAAAAAAAAACAAAAAAAAAAAAAAAAAAAAAAAAAAAAAACTGAAAATAACCAAAATATACCAAAAATGTTTTTTTTTGTTTTTTTTTTTTTTTTTTTTTAAAAAAAAAAACAAAAAAAAAAAAAAAAAAAAAAAAAAAAAAAAAAAAAAAAAAAAAAAAAAAAAAAAAAAAAAAAAAAAACACTGTCCGCGGCGGGGGGTCTCCCGTGGAGAATCTGGCCCCGATTCCCCACCAGAGACCATCCGCCGCGGACGGGGCCCGACACCATGCCAAACGGGACCTCCCGGGGCGGGTTTTCGAAACGGCCCGACACCATGTCAAATCCAAGGCCCGACACCATGCCAAACGGGACCTCCCGGGACCATTACTACCCAAAACTGCAAAAAAAACACTAGAAATCATTAAAATATGGCCAACATCGCAAAAAAAAAACAATGAAAATCACCAAAATATACCCAAAACTGCAAAAAAACAGTAGCCCTGTCCGCGGCGGGGGGTCTCCCGTGGAGAATCTGGCCCCGATTCCCCACCAGACACCATCCGCCGCGGACGGGGCCCGACACCATGCCAAACGGGACCTCCCGGGGCGGGTTTTCGAAGGGGCCCGACACCATGTCAAATCCAAAGCCCGACACCATGCCAAACGAGACCTCCCGGGACCATTACTACCCAAAACTACAAAAAAAACACGAGAAATCATTAAAATATAGCCAACATCACCAAAACAAAACACTGAAAATCACCAAAATATACCCAAAACTGCAAAAAAAACACCAGCCCTGTCCGCGGCGAGGGGTCTCCCGTGGAGAATCTGGCCCCGATTCCCCTCCAGAGACCATCCGCCGCGGACGGGGCCCGACACCATGCCAAACGGGACCTCCCGGGGCGGGTTTTCGAAGGGGCCCGACACCATGTCAAATCCAAGGCCCGACACCATGCCAAACGGGACCACGGGCCAGAAGCGCCCCTGGGCCCGACACCACCCCAACCGGGACCTCCCGAAAACAGGTTTTCGGTGCGTGACACCATGCCAAACGGGACCTCGGGGGAAGGCGCTCGTGGGCACGACACCATGCCAAACGACCCCCCCGCCGCAGACGGAGCCTTCGGGGCCTTCGGGGAGCCCCCAATGGGCCTGTCCGCGGCAGAAATAGCGTCCGCGCCCGGAATAGCGTCTTCGCCGGGAATAGCGTCTGCGCCGGGAATAGCGTCTTCGCCGGGAATAGCGTCTTCGCCGGGAATAGCGTCTTCGCCGGGAATAGCGTCTTCGCCTGGAATAGCGTCTGCGCCGGGAATAGCGTCTTCGCCGGGAATAGCGTCTTCGCCGGGAATAGCGTCTTCGCCGGGAATAGCGTCTGCGCCGGGAATAGCGTCTTCGCCGGGAATAGCGTCTTCGCCGGGAATAGCGTCTTCGCCGGGAATAGCGTCTTCGCCGGGAATAGCGTCTTCGCCGGGAATAGCGTCTTCGCCGGGAATAGCGTCTTCGCCTGGAATAGCGTCTGCGCCGGGAATAGCGTCTTCGCCGGGAATAGCGTCTTCAGGAACATTTGCGTTCCAACGGAATTGCGTCTTCAAGCGCATTTGCGTCTTTAACCCTGTGGGTTGCCAATTGCGTATTCAGCGATTAGCGGTCTCACCCGCTCGACGCGCCCCTGGCAAATAGCGTCTCAAATAGCGTCTTCGTCTCAGGCCTTTGGGGAACCCCGGTTTGTGCCACCTCAATGTATATATAATATATATATATATATATATATATATATATATATATATATATACATACATATATCGGAAGTGAGGGGCGCCGCAGGTGAGTCTCAAGTGGAACGGAGAGCCCCCCTACCGGGAAATCGATTTCGGTTTCGTGTCCGTGCGTGCCGTGCGCGCGGGCGAGGCGAAGCTGCGGGGGCGGGCGGGAGGACAGACTCCTGTGGCTGAGGCGCGGCCGGACCAAATGTGTCTCTTCCGGGCGGCCGGTGGCGCGCGGTGTCCCGCCGGTGTCCCGTTGGTGTCCCGTCGGTGTCCCTGTGGCTGAGGCGCGGCCGGACCAAATGTGTCTCTTCCGGGCGGCCGGTGGCGCGCGGTGTCTCGCCGATGTCCCGCTGGTGTCCCGTCGGTGTCCCCGTCGGTGTTCGATGATGATGTGATGATTATATGATGATGTTGGTGATTGATGATGATGTGATGATGGCGATTGATGATGATGTTGGCGTTCTGATGATGATGATGATGATGACGCCGGACGACGACGCGGACGACGACGACGACGACGACGACGATGATGATGATGATGATGATGTGATGATGACGTCGACTTGTGAGATCGATTGTGAGATCGATAGTCAGATCGATTGTGAGACCGAATGTGAGATCGATTGTGAGATCGATTGTGAGATCGATAGTGAGATCGATAGCGAGATCGATAGTGATATCGATAGTGAGATCGAATGTGAGATCGATTGTGAGATCGATAGCGAGATCGATTGAGTGAGACGTTGGTTCCCCCTCCCCCCTCACCTCCTTATCACCCGCAGGGTGGTCGTATAGATACGGGCATATATATATATATATATATATATATATATATATATCGGAGGTGAGGGGTGAGATCGAAGTGGAACGGAGAGCCCCCCTACCGGGAAATCGATTTCGGTTTCGTGTTCGTGCGTGCCGTGCGGGCGAGGCGAAGCTGCGTGGGCGGGCGAGAGGAAAGTCTCCTGTGGCTGAGGCGCGGCCGGACCAAATGATTCTCCACCGGGCGGCCGGTGGCGCGCGGTGTCCCGCCGGTGTCCCGCTGGTGTCCCGTCGGTGTCCCTGTGGCTGAGGCGCGGCCGGACCAAATGTGTCTCTTCCGGGCGGCCGGTGGCGCGCGGTGTCCCGCCGGTGTCCCGCCGGTGTCCCGTCGGTGTCCCGATGATGATGTTGATGATCATTATGATGATAATTATGATGATGATGGTGATGATGATGATGATGGTGATGATGATGATGTTGATGATGGCGATGATGATGATGTTGATGTTGATGTTGATGATGATGATGATGATGATGATGATGATGATGATGATGATGATGATGATGATGACGTCGATTGTGAGATCGATTGTGATATCGACAGTGAGACTGAATGTGAGATCGAATGTGAGATCGATTGTGAGATCGATTGTGAGATCGATAGTGAGATCGATAGCGAGATCGATAGTGATATCGATGGCGAGATCGAATGTGAGATCGAATATGAGATCGATTGTGAGATCGATTGAGTAAGACATTGGTTCCCCCTCCCCCCTCACCTCCTTATCATACGCAGGGTGGTCGTACAGGTGTGTATATATATATATATATATGTAAATTCTGGTCGTGGTTAGTTTTGTTCCTGCTCCTCCGCTCAACCGTTCGAGAGGATGGGGAGGAGGAAGCGGGATGCTCAACCAATGTCTTCCTCACCCTCGTCTTTAACCTCCTCCGCGGAGGAGGAAGTGGGATGCTCAACCTATGTCTTCCTCATCCTCGTCTTTAATCTCCTCCTCGGAGGGGGAAATGGGATGCTCAACCTATGTCTTCCAAATCCTCGTTTGTAAACTCATCCTCATCCTCCTCCTGCTTCTGCTCCTCCTTCTCCTCCTCCTCCTCCTCCTCCTCCTCCTCCTCATTATCCTCCTGCTCCTCCTCCTCCTTCTCCTCCTCGTCCTCCTCTCATTCCTCCACGACTTTGCTCTGCTCAGCCTCGTGCTCGTCGTCCTCGTCTTCCCCACCCTCAACCAATCGCCCTCCTCTCTCGTTTCTCCCGCGATACCCTTTATTACCGTCTGCGGGCGGCGTCGTCGTGGGACGTGCGAGCAAAAGCGCGGACAAACAGAATCCTGGCGAAAGACCGAAACATGGCAGTTTTGACTCGACCGTCATTGCGGATATTGCCTTCGGAGGATCTCCTCATTGTCCATGAAACATGCGAAAGGTGTGCTAATATGGGGCGGGCCCCGCCGCGGGACCATCGGTGGAGCTCCTTTATGGGACCTCGAGACGCCTTACTGTGTGGGGAAGGCACATGCTAACACCGCCACCGTGGCCTTCGGTGGAGCTTTCTATGGGGCCACGCAACGCAATATTGGGTGGGAGAGACGCATGCGGACACCGCCACTGAGGGCTTTGGTGGAGCTCCCTACAGGCCCGCGAAACGCTGTATCGGGCGGGGGAGACGCACGCGAACACCGCCACTGGGGCCTTCGGTCGCGGGTGGGTCGCGGGAGGGTCGCGGGTGGGTCGCGGGTGGGTCACGGGTGGGCAGCGGGTGGGACAACGACAAAAAACTATCCTGGCGAAGGACCCAACCATATGCAGTTGTCGGTACCGCAGTTGTGAATATCCTCTTCGGTGAAGCTCCTTACGGGGCCACGAAGCGCTGTCCTGGGTGGGGGAGACGCATGCGAACACCCTCAGCGGGGCCTTCGGTGGAGTTCCCTGTGGGGCCACGAAACGCTGTCCTGGGTGGGGGAGACGCATGCGAACACCCCTAGTGGGGCCTTTGGTGGAGCTCCCTATAGGGCCACGAAACGCTGTCCGGGGCAGGGGAGACGCATGCGAACACCCTCAGCGGGGCCTTCGGTGGAGTTCCCTGTGGGGCCACGAAACGCTGTCCTGGGTGGGGGAGACGCATGCGAACAGTACAGTCATGGAGGTCGTTTTGTAGCTGGC
Source organism: Prorocentrum cordatum (assembly GCA_963575745.1). Lineage (NCBI taxonomy): Eukaryota > Dinophyceae > Prorocentrales > Prorocentraceae > Prorocentrum > Prorocentrum cordatum. The sequence continues at coordinate 7,737 of CAUYUJ010008924.1, forward strand.
CACCTTCCGCGCACTACCGCACCCACGCCTGCCCTCTCCAACTTATCCTTCATAATCCTGCTACGTAGTCCTCGTCACTCCTCCTCCTCCTCCTCCTCCTCCTCCTCCTCCTCCTCCTCCTCCTCCTCCTCCTCCTCCTCCTCCTCCTCCTCCTCCTCCTCCTCCTTCTCCGCGCATGCGAGGCCCAGGGGCACCACGCGCTCCAGGGCATGGCGCTGGGTGGCCAGCCGCGTCGGGGACATCGTCTGGCTGGCGCAGGCGGCCCGCCAGCGGCGCGACTGGCAGCCGTTTGCCGACCAGTGGCGGCGCCTGCGCAGACGCCTCCACCATGGTGCTGCCCGCTGGTGCGACGCGCTGGGCGACGACGCCAGGGCCGTGCACGTCGAGCTCCTATCGCTGGGCGACCTCACCTGGGACGGGGACGCGCTCTGGGAGGACGCTCCCAGGGCGATGGAGCTGCAGCGTCGGGCCACGCAGCAGGCCCACGTCATCGAGCAGGGCCTCCGAGACCAGAGGGCCAAGGCGTGGCGGCAGAGGCTCAAGGACGGCTCACAAGGAGGAGCAGGTTTTGTCCATCGCATGTCGAAGTGGCGCCAGGGGATCGACCCCACGCTCGGGGCCAGAGGGCACACCAATCTGGACATGACCTGCCCACAGGCCGCGGTGGACCTGGAGGCGCTGAAGTGGATCGACCTCTGGACCTCCCACGGCGCCCAGAGCCGAGGCGAGCTCCCTCGGCCCTGGGAGGCGGCCACTTTCGAGTATAGCATGGTCGAGCCTACAGCGGACGACATCAGGGCCAGATGCAGAGCCTTCCCAGAGCACACGGGGGTTGGAGTGGACAACTGGCACCCCAGGTGGTTTGCGAGCTTGGGGGACGAAGGGCTCGTTTTCCTGGCCGCCTTCGTCGCCTACGTGTCGCGCGCGGCCAGGTGGCCCCCCCAGCTGCGCTACGTGATGTATTTTCTACTGGCCAAGCAGGGTGGGGGGACTAGGCCCATCGGCCTCCTCACCACTGCAGCGCGGCTGGTGGAGCGCGCGCACTCGCACCAGTTCCACGACTGGGAGCGGGAGATTCGACGGGACTACGACTTCGCGGCGCCAGGCGGGTGATCAGGAAGCGATATGGCAGCAGATGCTGTTCGACAAAGGAGCCCAACCTGGGGAGGTGACGGGCACGGCGGTCTTAGACCTCGAGAAGGCGTTTGAGCATGTCACGATGTACTTGCTGTGGACCGAGGCGTCCAAGCATCAGTTTCGTTTGCAGCTTTTGAAGCTCCTGATCTCAATATACACAGCCACGCGCTTCGTTTCGTTCCGCGGAGTGGTGTCGGTGCACTCGGTCACCACCTTCTCTGCAGTCGTTGCTGGCAGCAGCGGGGGCACGAGATGCCTCAAGCTAGCTATTTTGTCAGTTGTAGACGGGTTGGCGCAAGAGCACCCTGCCATGCAGCTGAAGCTATTTGTCGATGACTTAAGCATTCAGGCGCGAGGAGCGGAGGCGGATGTCTCGGCCTCGTTGCATGCGGCCACGACCCAGTATATTGATGAAATGGAGGCCCGTGGGATCCCCGTCTCAAGGGCCCGACCAGACAAGCCGAAGGGCAAGGGGTTCATCATGACAGCGCAGCGCTCCCTGCGGGCCCGCATCAAAGGCTGGGCCCACAGCCTGGGACTGGAGGTCCAGGCCAACAGCACGCAGCTTGGAGTTGATTCGGCGGGAGGAGGAGTTGTGTCGCTGCGCGCCAGGGCCGATGCCAGGATGGGGAGCGCTCGGCGACGCAGAAGTAAGTTGTCGAGTCTCGGCAAGCAGGGTGCGCGCACGTTTCAAGTTGCGCGTATGGGATTTCTCCCCTCTGTGCTGTATGGGGCGGTCTGCCTCGGAATGGACCCGACTCGGCTCACCCGAGCGAGGGCTCTCATGGCGTCAGCGCCGGGCGGGAACGCAATCGGTAAGGACCGACTGCTGCGCCTGTGGACGCTTCGCTGCGACCCCCTGGTCGACGCTTGCACGAAGCCACTGCTCAAATGGGCGGAGGCTATCTTTGCTGGCAGCCATGAGGAGATCATGGCTGCGGGGTGGCGTAGAGCTGTTGCGGCGGCTGCTGCCGCCAAGCCTGGGAGCAACCCCTGGAGACAGATAAAAGGACCTGCCTCAGCCGTCTGGGCCACACTCCATCTCCTCTCGTGGACGTGGCCTGCCCCTCACGTTTTCTCCGACCATCTCGGGCAGCACTGGGAGTTGCGTAGGACGGCACCGCAGTGTCTCAAGAAGCTGATCTGGACCCGTTTGGAATTTGCGGTTATGACCTCCTGGGCGGCCTCCAGGGACCTCGGAATCACCCGTCCTTTCCTCGAGCCTATTCGGGCTCTCCTTCGGCGAAAGGCTAACCGATCGCCGCAGAGGCGATCGGCTATCCTGGCCTACATGGGCCGAGACTTCTGGACCCAGGAAAAGGTCTGGCGCGCGGGCTTCGGGGACGACAGGTCCTGCCAAGCCTGTGGCGCAGAAGTCGGATGTCAGCACCATCATTTCTGTTGTTGCCCAGACCGAGGAGCGGCGAGAGCCACCGTCGCAGAGGCTGAGGGCCTCCAAGGGATCGTGCATCGTGCTGAATCCTCCTCCTCGGATTCCCTCCTCTTCTCCCGTGGGCTTCACGAGCACCCCCTGGAGGACCCGCAGTCTGATTGGATTACTGCCCTGGAGGATGAAAACCCCGATTTTGTGAATCCCCCGCTGGTCTCAGGGTGGGCCTACTCTGACGGATCGGCCAGAGGCCCACCAGGGCTCAAGAGCTTCGGTTGGGGCTTCGTTTTCCTGGACCAGGACGGGGGGGCTGTCAAGGCCATGCGGGGTACCCTCCCGGGGCTGCGTATCCTCGCCTCCGTCCTCCGTGCTGAATTGCATGGATTGCTCAAAATGCTGTATAGCGCCCACCCTCCGCTGAGGGTAGGGATCGACAACAGTTCAGTCATTCGAGGCCTCCGTAGAGGTCCCCGTTGGTGCTGCAGCCCTCGGAGGCCTCACGCCGACCTCTGGGGCAGGATTTGGGCCCAGCTCCAGGATAGTTTCAGCCAAGAAGGCGACTTCCAGGCCGTCAAGGTAAAGGCCCATGCGCGCGGGCCGAAGGATGACTCGCACGAAAGTTTTCTCGATTTTCAAGGGAACCAATTGGCAGATAATGAGGCCCGCCTAGGGGCCGACATGCAGGAGGTCCCCCCGTGGAAGGCCCAGACCTGGACCACCCGCTCGGCGGAGGTCCAGGCGGTGTTGACTCTGGTGGCGGGGGTGACGGGGTTGACTGCGGATTTCGGGGATTCCACGGGGAGGCCTGCCGCGGGCTCCAGCGGGGCCCGCCGAAGGCGGCAAGGACCGCCCGAGGGGGCCCGAGCTCACGTCCTCCTCTGGAGGAGGGGGGCGTGGCGTTGCTCGACGTGTGGCCGCAAAGCTTTCTCCAGCAAGACCAAGCGCGCGTTGGCGCGCAGACCCTGCCTGGGTAAGATGAGGGTGGATCGTCGTTGGGGAGTCGGGCTGGGGCGGGGGGATGGGGAAGGAGACATTTCTCCCGCTCTCCGTGGAGCGGCCCTAGGGCACGAGCTGCACCGAGTGGGCCAGTATACATTCTGCGATCGGTGCGGTGTCTTTTCGAGCGAGAGGGGGTGCAAGCTCCTGGGCGCCTGCGTCGGGGCCCCAGCGAACCCCACCGCAGGGTACCGCCTCTCGCTCCTGCGCCGAGGCAGGAATCCTTACGCAGTGAAGGTCTCCCTCGAAGCGGTACCGCGCTCCCTGGTACAGGAGGAGTGTGACGCTTTCTGGGAGTGCCTCATGGACTGAGGCAGGACGGGGCGGGAGGCACCCCGTGGCGGAGTGCCCGCCCATCCTCTTTCTCTTGTGGCGAGCTGGGGCGGGGACCGCCAGGCATCGTTCTTGCAGCAAACCTCCTCCTTCTCCTAAATCACCGCATGCCCGCTGCTATTCCTCATCACCCACGCGCACTTATCCGCACACAGCGTCACCTCTCATCCTCCTCCTTCTCATCCTCCTCCTCCTCCTTATCATCATCATCATCATCCTCCTTCCCCTCCTCCTCCTCCTCCTCCTTCTTCATCTCCTCCTCCTCCTCCTTCTCCTCACCGTTAGTCATATCCTCACTTTCATCGTTCCTTATCCTCCTTCTCCTCCTCCTGCTCATCCTCCTCCTCCTCCCTCCTCCTCCTCCTCGTTCCTTTTCACTCTACCCCCCTCCTCATCCTCACTTTTCTCTCTCACTCCTTCTCCTCACTCCTCCTCCTCCTCCTCCTCCTCTTCTCATCATCCTCCTCCTCCTCCTCCTCCTCCTCCTCCTCCTCCTCCTCCTCACTTCTCAGGGTCATCGTGTGCCTCCTCTTTCCTGTTCATCCCCCTTCTCTTCCTCTCCCTCGTCATTACTTCCCTCTTCGTCCTTCGTATGTTCGCCTTCCCTTCCTCATCCTCCACCTATATTATCATCCTCGTCCCCTCAGGCAGGACCCACCAGGATAACGAGGAGGAGGAACAGCAGTGATGAAGGAGGGGCAGGGTGAGGCTGAGGAGACGGATGAGCGATGACCGAGGACCGGGAACGAACAAGGAAGACGAGGACGATACGTAAGGCGGCTAGATGACGAGGGGCACGAAGAGCAAGACAAGAAGGAGCTGCCACGACCCGTGCTCAGACCGCTCGAGAGGCCTGTCCAAACCAGCCAGGGCTGCCTGGGGGGGGGCCGCCTGTGCGCAGCCCGATGCCTTGCCAGATGGCTTTTTTTTTGCTGCGTTTAATTATTGCCTAGTGCCGCCGTGCTCCCGCACCAGCCCCGTGTCCTTCCACAAGGACGAGGAGGGAGGAGGAGGAGGAGGATGAGGAGGAGGAGGAGGAGGAGGAGGAGGAGGGGGGGGGGAGGAGGGGAGGGGGAGGAGGAAAAGGATGGAGGAGGAGGAGGAGGAAGGAGGAGGAGGAGGAGGGGGAGGACTCCTGCTCCCGCACCCACGTGTCGCCGTCGTCCCACACCAGCTGCTCTCCCAGGAGCTCAGCGACGTGCACGGCGCCCTGCAGCTCAATGCACAGGCGGTCGCGGCCGCGGACGGCGAAGTCGATCTTGTAGCCTCGGCCGCGCGGGGTCTTCGGGGCAAGGCTGGCTGGTCGGCGGCAGGCAAGAATGGCCACCACCTCGAGAAACGAATCACGACGGCTTGGTGATTTCTGAGCTCTGGGGTCTCGCTGGGCCCCAGGACCGTCAAACAATGGCGCGGGGCGAGGGAAAGGCCCCAGGGAAGGAGTCCAGACCACCGGGGGCCCACGTGAAACATCACGACGTCGGAGGTTGAGCGTCGCCACTCCCGAAGCGGGGATTTCTCCATCCCCACCGCCTCGATCGTTCTTCAGGGACCTCGGCAGGCGGCGGATATGGGTATGTCTGGCGCCCCCCAGGGCCCAACTATAGATCCACATTCAAATCCACCGCCTGCCGAGGTCCCCGAAGATCGATCCCTCGGACTGGGCAGGTGCCGCCTCAGCTGCGCGGCACTTTGGAGCAGCTGGGGGGGCAGCCCTGTGCGCGCAGCACGCTGGTGCCATGTGGGTGCAAGGCGGGGATTCAAAGCCTGGGAACCGACGTCCTGGCGCCCCATTGGGCAGTGGACATGGATACAGGTGGGCCCCTGGGGGGCCACACAATATCCATATCCGCCGCCTGCCCAATGGGGTCACGAAGCGCTGCACTGGGTGGGTGAAAATGCCAAATTTGGCTTCCGGGACGCATGCGGACGGGGGCACTGGGGCCTTCGGTGGAGCTCCCTATGGGGCCACGAAACGCTGTGCTGTGGGTGGGTGAAACGCAGGGAGGAGGGGGAGGAGAGCCACAAAACGCTGTACTGGGTGTGCGGGACGCATGCGGACGGTAGCACTGGGGCCTTCGGTAGGGCTCCCTATGGGGCCACGAAACGCTGCACTGGGTGTGCGGGACGCATGCGGACGGTAGCACTGGGGCCTCCAGTGGAGCTCCCTATGGGGCCACGAAACGCTGCAATGAAAGAGAGTGTGCCAAACAGGTCGACTCGGGGACGCATGCGGACGGGTGGCACTGGGGACTTCGGGGAGTCCCTATGGGGCCACGAAACGCTGTACTGGGTGGGTCGCTGGAGGCGGTGTAGGGGGCGAAACACGAAGAGCGAAGGGAAGAGAGGGGAAGGGGGGGGAGAGGGCAGAGAGAAGGAGGAGGGTGAGAGAGGGAAGGGGGGGAAAGGGGGGGAGAGAAGGCGGAAGGGTGAGAAGAGGAATAGGTGGGTGGGGGGGGAAAAGTGAAAAAGCGGAGGCAAGAAAAGGGGGGGGGGAAAGGTGGGGACGGGATGGGGGGGGGGCGGGAGGGGGAGGGGGGGGGGGGGGGGAAGGAAGAACCGGGAGGTGGAGGGGGGGGGAAAGAGAGGGGGGAGAGGGGGGGAGACCAAAGGGAAAAAACAGGAGAGGGGGGGGAGTGGGGGGGAAGGGGAGAGGGGGGGAACGGGCGGAAGACAGAGTGCGGGGGGAGGAAAACAAAGGGGGGGGGGAGGGGGGGGGCGGGGGCGGGGGAGAAGGGGGGAAATGAGGAACGGGGAGAAAAGGGAAGAAAAGTAAGGGGGGAGGGGAAAAAGAAGCGGGGAATGGGAGGGGAAGAGGGGGAAGGGCGGTGAGAAGGGAATGGGAGAAGGGAGAGAGAAGAGGGGGGAGGGGGATCGGGCGGAAAGGCAGGGAGGAGGGGGCAGCGAGAGCCACGAAACGCTGTACTGGGCGTGCGGGACGCATGCGGACGGTAGCACTGGGGCCTTCGGTGGGGCTCCCTATGGGGCCACGAAACGCTGTACTGGGTGTGCGGGACGCATGCGGACGGTAGCACTGGGGCCTCCAGTGGAGCTCCCTATGGGGCCACGAAACGCTGCACTGGGTGGGTGAAACGCAGGGAGGAGGGAGAGGTGGGCCACGAAACGCTGTACGCATGCGGACGGTAGCACTGGGACCTTCGGTGGAGCTCCCTATGGGGCCACGAAACGCTGTACTGGGTGTGCGGGACGCATGCGGACGGTAGCACTGGGGCCTCCAGTGGAGCTCCCTATGGGGCCACGAAACGCTGTACTGGGAGTGCGGGACGCATGCGGACGGTAACACTGGGACCGTCGGTGGGGCTCCCTATGGGGCCACGAAACGCTGCACTGAGTGTGCGGGACGCATGCGGACGGTAGCACCGGGACCTCCGGTGGAGCTCCCTATGGGGCCACGAAATATTGTACCGGGTGGGTGAAACGCAGGGAGGAGGGGGAGGAGGGCCACGAAACGCTGTACTGGGTGTGCGGGACGCATGCGGACGGTGGAGGAGGAGGGGGAAGAGGAGGAGAGAAGGAGAACGCGGGAACCGTCTCGTCAAAACGAGGACCCAACACCACAAGATGGTTGGGAACTAAATATTCAAAAACTCAAAGAAAAAGATACCCATACTTTCTCCGTCCTGCGAGGCCCTCGTCGCCACCGTTGGATTCACCTCGAAATCCTAGTCAGAACGCACCACGGGAGAGGTACGGGGAATAGCGATATCGATGCCTCTCGGTTTCCCTAGAGACGGTGCGATGACAGACCGTGCAATGACCTCGAAATCCTGGAAGACCTCACCGCACGGCCCGTGGCTTGGGTACCCTGGAAGCCCCAGTCGCCTCAGACATCCTCGAAGAACGACCCAGGTCCCAAACCGTGCGGTCACCCCGAATCCCCACTGACTCACTACACCGTGAGGTCACCACACCGTGAGGGGGCCCTCGAGAGGAGGAGAAACAGTTGCGCACTGGCGTATGAATATGGCGATCAGAGCAGCGAATGCAGCTGTGCCGCAGCGTCCAGGTTTTGTTCAGGTGCCCAGTCGCAGAGTACACTTCGTAGCGCTGCGCAAGTAGGGCAGAGGACGAGGAGGAGGAGGACGAGGAGGAGGAGGAGGAGGAGGCGGACCGATCCCCAGACGCCCCCCTTGTGACTGCACTGGGCGAATGGCTCTGCGGCAGGCCCGTGTCGCGAAGACTTGCACGGTGGCTCCTGGCACCGCGTGCACCGCTCCACCCGGAACGATCGCAGCTCCCCGACAGCGCGCAGGGCTCGATACCGGCCGACCCCTGGCCGCTGGCTGCGCTCACGCTCGAATCCCCGCGCTGCGGCTCCCGCCGCGCCGGCACGGCGCGGACCCACCGTCATGGGGGGCCTCCAGATCCTGGGGAGACCCGGAGTCTGCTGGTTCCCCCGGGTAGGCTTGGCCGGCACTGCGCCGACCCTGCCTTCAACTCACCTTCGTCGGGGATCTTCTGACCCGGGTCAATCCAGACCCGGGTCAGCAGGAAACCAAAAACTGCAGTGCAGGAAAAAAAACTGCAACGCAAATCTTCGCAAACCCGGGTCAGTCAATATGCGCGGCCGCCTCGCGGCCACGAGCGGCTCGCTAAGCCGGGTCAGCCAGAGGGGGCCTTCGCAGGATCCTGCATGATCTGGTGCCCTGGCTGACCCCGTTTGCATTGACCCCCGTCTCAAGGCTCCCACTTTCGCTGATTCGGGCCGCGCTCGGCTTCTTTGCTCTCTGGGCAACCGGGGCTGCAGGGTCTCGACGCGGCATCCAAGAAAGACACCGCCTGAGGCCCCGGCCGTCAGGTCCGTGTATCTGGCCGTCCTTTATTACGTGGACGATCCCCGGGACGTTCTGGAGCGCCCACCGGCCTTTTGCACGCACGGCGGAAGGAGAAATAGCAGAGAGGCGAACTCTGCCATTCGAACTCATCTTGCCCATCCTTCTATCACTCCTCCCTCTTCCTCCTCCCCGTCCCTCCTGAGCCTCTTCCTTCTCCGGCTCGTCCTCCGCCTCCTCCATGTCAAGTCTCCTTCTCCTCCCCGCCATCCTTCCCGTCCGCGTCCTCCTCGTCTTCCTCCACTTCCCCCTCTCCGTGCTCCTCCTCCACCTTCACGTCGTCAGGACGGTTGGGCACAACTGCTGGGAAAAAGGAGCCTGGACCTCTGAGCCACGCTGTGCAGCGTGCACGACGGCGGATGTCTGGGTCGCGCCGCCACGGGGAACGCTAGCAAGAACGGCGGGGCCTGTCTGGCCGCGGCACGCCTCCGCCACGAGCAGCACTTGTTCCCCGACCCTAGATCCGAGAAGCGGCCCGGAAGCACGAGCCCATCCCCTGAGCCCAAAGTTGTCGTTACTTTCGCGTCTTGCCTGTGGAGCTCGGATGTCAAAACCCTGACGGATGTCTCGCCTGAGGGGCGTATGGGCATGCGCAGTGGCGTGCGCTCGCAGAGCGAGCTTGCACTGGCTTGCGTGTATTCGCCGCCACGTCTGTTTGCAGAGGTTCTTCCACTCACAGTTATTGGCAGTCGGCCGTTGAATGCTACAGCATGCATACTGTGTACGTGACCATGTGTTTGATCTGGGTGGTGCATTGCGTTCTTGCCCGCCTGGCGAGGGAAAGCGCATGCTGACTTCAAGGAGCTGCATGATGAACGTGCCACGAGACGCCGCTGAGATGCTCAGCCAGGCCGGTGCGCCGCCTCAAAAATCGGATTGGGGCCTCAGTGCCGTGACTGGCATGCAGGGACGTAAAGCCACACTTCCTGCGGACAGAAGCTTGCCCAGAGGATGGTTCTGTGGTGTGAATGAGGAAGGGGGAGGGAAGGCACGGCAAGACCCCCCCTGAAATGTCCGCGGACGTGAGGAGAGAGTAAGCCGCCAACTTGGGCGACTCATGCTCAGATGGTCGCCGTCTCATGCATTGGCCACGCGGCCCCGGGGGTGGATGGGCGGCCCGCAGAAGGAGTTCACAATCGCCGTGGGATCAGGGCTGGTGCAGTAGAGGACGGAGGGCTCTTAGAGTTTCTACGGGGGTGCTGTACCCTTCTCCTCGTCCTTTTCCTCCGCATTTTCCTCCTTCTCCTCTTCCTTATCCTCCTTCTCCTCTTCCTCATTCTCATTATCCTCCCCATTGTCCTCCTCATTTTCCTCCTTCCCCTCTTGCTTTTCCTCCGTCTCACTCCTTCCTCCTCCCCCCCTCCTTGTCCCCTCTCCCCCCCCCCTCCACCCTCCTATCTCTTCCCCCTGGCCCCCCAAAACTACATGACATGAATTATCCGCTCCCTCCTCCCTTGAAGCTGTCTGGACAATCTCCCATCCCCTTTTTGTGTGTGTGCGTTCTTACGCGCAGGGTTCCAAACACATTGATTTGTCTTTCGCTTCCCATCCAATTGTTTTCTGTGGTTCAAAATATTCCCGCTGCAACGTGGGCTCATTTTAGGATCGGCGCGTTGATTTCGTCGTTCAGGATGGTGCTCTCGCCCCAGCGCACGCCACTTTTCTGGATCCAAATCTTGCTTCAATTTGATACCCCCATCATTGCCCCTCCTCCGCCTTACCCTGGTCCTCCTGTTACTCCCGTTCCTTCCACTCCAGTTCCTGCTGCTGCTGCTGATGCTGCTGCTGCCTCCTGCTCACCAACAACCTCCTCCTCCTCTGGCGCACGCAATTCGCCATTACCCGATTGCGCGCAACACGTAATGGTCGGTCTGTGCAAGTCTCAGGTCGGCTATGACACGCGTCCGAGGATTTTTTCATGCACCAGAAAAACGTGAGAAAAAAATGGGGAGGGATAAGATACCAGATGAGGCGCGAGAAAACCTAGCTTGCCTCCCCGTTTCCCCCAACACTTGCTCCTCGCGCGTTTGACGTTCAAAACGACGACGACGACGAAGACGTTTAAACGTCCAAACCCACCTTAACCTCCACCCACAGGGCAACGGGGGGAATACGACCCCATTCCCTTTCCAGTGCAGGGGAGACGGGGTAACGGGCTACCCCCGCGCGCCAACGAACGGCGACGAGAACGACGACGGCAAGGACGACGGCGACGAGGCCTTCGACGGCAAGGACGTCGACGACGAAGCCTTCGACGAGGATGGCGGCGACGACGACGACCACCACCACCGCCACCACGATTCGGCGACCATCAAGAGTGACCCTACGCAAAGATGATTTTTGGTGCGCGACTTTCGGGAGCCGCGGGGAGGCCGAGCCGGAGCGAGCGCCACCACGATTCGGCGACCATCAAGAGTGACCCTACGCAAAGATGATTTTTGGTGCGCGACTTTCGGGAGCCGCGGGGGGGCCGAGCCGGAGCGAGCGCGCAAGCCGCGGCGACCGCATCGCATTCAGCCATCTGGGGCCCAAGAGTGACCACACCAAAGTCATTCTGGCGAAAGGTCACTCTCGCATATCGCCACCACGCCGACGACAACGAGGCCTTCGAAGCCCTTTTCCGCCCCGCCCCCAGCCCAGATGTCGCCGTCGTCCCAGACGAGGCCTTCGACGGCAAGGACGTCGACGACGAGGCCTTCGACGAGGACGACGACGACCACGACCGCCACTAGGGGCCTCCTACATGGGGTCCAGTAGACGGGGTCGGAGGATCGCGCCGCATCGCCGATGCATCGGCGATGCATCGGCGATGTATCGGCGATGCACCGGCGATGCGTCGTCGACGTCGGCGTTGCATCGGCGACGTCGATGAGAAGCAAATCGGGCTCCACATCGAGCCGCATCGGCGATGCATCGGCGACCTGGCGCGATCCTCCGACCCCATATACTCCGACCCCATCAAGGAGGACTAGACATCCACTTCGCATACGTTCCATCTCTGCCTGGGGCTCTACGATCGTTTGTGCCTGTGTGCTGTCGCCCATCCTGATTATACCCCTGCTCCTCCACGAGGTCCTCCACGGTGAAGGTACATCCGGGGGGCCAGGCGGAGGGCGGAGGCTGCTGCTGCTGAGCGTCGGCATGCGCGTGTGCGGCGCTCGAATGCAAGTCTGCTCTTTTATAGCTAAATAAAAAATGAGAGCTGGCAGAAAAGACAACAAGGAAACGACGTCGGAGGAGCCAAACGAAACAAAGCAGCCCCGCCAAGCCTGCCCTTCCGTGCCGTTCAGTACATCTGTCCGCACAGGGGCGGAAGAGAAAGGGGGGGAGGAGGAAGGAGGGAGGAGGGACAAGGAGAGGGCGCCGCACAGAACCTCGTCTGGGAGGCTTAGAACCACCCGCCCACCACCGCGACGACGACGTTTGTCCGACGGTGCCGGAGCTGGCGAGCGGCTTCGTCCGCCGCGCGCGCCGAGCGGCGCACCCCGGCGCGGCGCGCGCGGACGCGGCGCCCGGCGTTCCACCCGCCCGCGCAAATGTTTTGACACCCCCCCGGGCGCCGCGGTTGAACGCGGGGCGGGGCGGTGAGGGGACGAAAAAGTGGAACCCCTTCGTCTTCGACCCCGCGTTCGCCCCCCCCCCCCCGCTCCCCAACTTCGAAGCTGGCTGCGGCTTCCCGGTGGCCTTGGGGGTTCCACTTTTCTTGTCCCCTCACGCCTGTGCTACCGAATGCTTGGGGCCAACTTTGAAATTGGAGGGGGGGGGGGGGGGCGCGGTGTCAAGGGTTCCACATGTTTGTCCATCTACGGGGGCACTGCATGACGCGGGGGGGCCCTGCAGGGAAACCCCCAACCTGCCACGACGACGACGACGACGACGACGACGACGAGGCCTTCGAAGTCCTCCTCCGCGGGCGGGGGCACCGCATGACGCGGGCAGGTCTTTGCAGGGCAACCCTGAACCTGCCACGACGACGACGACCACCACCACGACGACGACCACGACGACGACGACGACGACGACGACGACGACGACGACGACGACGGCGGCGAGGCCTTCGAAGTCCTCCTCCGCCCGGCCCCGGGCCCAGATGTCGCCGTCGTCCCAGACGAGGAGGTCGCCCTCCAGCCGGGCGCGGTGGACCTAGCCCAGGCTTCTGAGAGGAGGGCCAGGGGCACACAAGTAGATAGGCACGGGTCACAGGCTGCCCTTCTTCCTCCTCCTCCTCCTCCTCCTCATCGTCCTCCTCCTCCTCCTCCTCCTCCTCCGCCTCCGCCTCCTCCTCCTCCGCCTCCTCCTCCTCCTCCTCCTCCTCCCCCTCCGCCTCCTCCGCCTCGCAGATCCCCTATTTTCTGGATGTTCGTCTTCCCCTCGGGGGGGCCTCCTAGATGGGGTCGGAGTAGATGGGGTGGGAATCTCTACACACCAATCCCAGGCTTCTCCATATCTTTCCATATGCTTTGGATGTTCGTCTTCCCCTCCTAGGAGGCCTTCTGAAAGGGTCAGAGTAGATGGGGTCGGAGGATCGCGCCGCATCGCCGATACATCGGCGATGCGGATCGATGCGGGGCCCGATTTCCTTCACGTCGACGTCGCCGATGCATCGCCGACGACGACGATGCATCTCCGAAGCATCGCCAGGGTAACTGTGGTCGGAGGATCGCGCCGCATCGCCGATGCATCGGCGATGCATCAGCAGTGTGTTGGCTATGCACAGGCGATGATGCATCGGCGACGTCGACGTAAAGCAAATCGATTCCCACATCAACCCGCATCGTCGATGCATCGGCGATGCGGCGCGATCCTCCGACCCCATCTACTCTGATCTGACCCCATCTAATAGGCCTGGACCTCCACTTCCCATGCTCCCACTGGAGTCTTCGGTGGAGCTCCCCATGAGACCACAAACTGCGTGAGGGGTGTGCCGAAATGGGTGGCGTTACGCATGCAACCGCTGCCACTGGAGCCTTCGGTGGAAATCCCTGAAGGGCCACGAACCGTGTGAGGGTATGCCGAATTGGTGGCGTTACGCATGCAACCGCTGCCACTGGAGCCTTCGGTGGAGCTCCATATTGGGCCACGAACCGTGTGAGGGGTGTGCCGAAGTAGGTGGCGCTGGTGCATACAACCACTGCCACTGGAGCCTTCGGTGGAGCTCCATGTGGGGCGTGCAGAAATGGGTGGCGTTACGCACGCAACCGCTGCCACTGGCGCCTTCGGTGGAGCTCCCTATTGGGCCACGAACCGTGCGAGGGGTGTGCCGAATTGGATGGCGTTGGCGCGTGCAACCTCCGACACTGGCGCCTTCAATGGAGCTCCCTATTGGGCCACGAACCGTGTGAGGGGTGTGCCGAAACGGGTGGCGGTGTTGCATGCGGACCCTGCCAATGAAGCCTTCGGTGGAGCTCCCCATGGGGCCACGAACCGCGTGAGGGGTGTGCCGAAATGGGTGGCGTTGACGCATGCAGAAGCTGCCACTGGAGCATTCGGTGGAGCTCCATATTGGGCCACGAACTGTGTGACGGGTGTGCCACAATGGGTGGCGCTGACGCATGCAACCGCTGCCATTGGAGCCTTCGGTGGAGCTCCCTATGGGGCCACGAACCGTGTGAAGGGTGCGCCGAAATCGGTGGCAGTGTCGCATGCGGTCCCTGCCACTGGCGCCTTCGGTGGAGCTCCCTATTGGGCAACGAATCGTGCGAGGGGTGTGCCGAAATGGGTGGCGCTGCCGCATGCAACCGTTCCGACTGGAACCTTCGGTGGAGCTCCGTGTGGGGCCACGAACCGTGTGGGTGTGCCGATATGGGTGGCGTTGACGATGCAACCTCCGACACTGGCGCCTTCGGTGGAGCTCCCTATGAGGCCACGAACCGTGTGATGGGCGTGTCACGACGCTGACGATGGCGATGTTGATGACGCCGATAATGGCAATGGTGACCACGATGATGACGATAGTGATGGCGATGACGGCACGCGGAGAACACAGGCAGGGATGGGATAAGGGAGGAGGTGGAGGAAGGAGGCGGGAACGCGGGGGGGCGTCACTTCAAAACGAGGACCCAACACCACAGGATGGTAGGGAACAAAGCACAGCCGAAGTTCAGCAAAACAACGTTTAGGTTCAGCCCTGGGCTGCAGCAGAGCTCAAGGGAAGGGGAAAGGAAAGGGAGGTGGCGGGCAGGCCTCTACTCCGCTCAACTTATCCAACAAGTCAGACTATTTAGTAACCGCAGACTTGTCCCAAAGCGCTCTCAATAAACGTAACCTGATCAAATATGTCCGACGCCCGTGTGGAAAAGCACGCGTGCGAATATTCTCGGCCAGTCTACAGATGTTGGCTGCATAGCCTGCAAACTCGTCGGCAACGAGGCTGCCAATCACAAGGCTCCGAAAACGTTTGCCAACGACATGGCCAGTACACCTATCACGCATGAGACTCCCAATTGTGCACCAACGGCTCGCGTCACCACCATATAGCAAGTGCCGAGGGAGGAGGAACGAAAACGACGAAACGAACATATCGCACAGGCCGTCCAATTACCGACTCCGCCCCTCGTCCACGGGGCGGAAGGGACGTGTACCCTGCCAACCGGCTCGGGGTGACAGGGGAGCGTCGGCCGTGCTCCGCGTGCCCGCTGGGGCGACACTGGCCGCCACTGGCCCGCAACCGTGTGGCCAGAAGCAGGCGTGGGAGACGAGGGCAATTCTAAACAGCCTGCTCCTGAGCGGCCAGAACCCCCGGAAGACATTCGGCGACGATGCGGCAGGAGGTTCCCCCTGCCCAACGCTCAGGAGGGCAATTTTCCTGCCAGCGCGGCCGAGACTCGGGAGACAGATCCTGCCCCCTTCCACGCAAACCGCACCTAGATGGCACAAGGCTGGAGCGCATGGGGGGTCGGATCGGATCGGATACGCTGGAAACGAAGACGGCGCATAAGGGAACAGATGGTCGCGTGCAACACCTGCGCATGCCGTATTCGGTGCCCCTGCACAGGCACGAAGCCAAACTCAAGCCCACTGAACATTGAAGGGCTCCCGCAAAAGGGGAATCGCCCCCTCGGGCCCCACAGAAATTCCTTCGGGGAAGACCCCCGCTACGGATCGCCCCTTGGGCACCGTCCCCTGGAAAATACAGAAATTGTGTAAAAAAATCAGGGAGGTGACGTATAAAACGGAATTCAAGTACAACCGCTTCCGGCGCGCTGAACGAAAAGCGGCGTTTAGCTGTTGAAAGGGTTTCGGGGCAGCTGGGGCCCGGGCCGTACTTTCGACCCCACAACCGCGGCGCAATGCAGGCGCTTGGGGGAGGAGGAGGAGGAGGAGGAGGAGGAGGAGGAGGAGGAGGAGGAGGAGGAGGAGGAGGAGGAGGAGGAAGAGGAAAATAAAAAAGAAAAAAAGAAGAGGAAAAAAAAAAGAAAAAAAAAAAGAAAAAAAAAAATAAGGAAAAAAGAAACATAAAAAAAAAGTAAAGAAGAAAAAAAAAGGAAAAAAAAAAAAACGAACCAGAAAAAAATAAGACTCAAGAAAGAAAAAAACAAAAAGGAAAAGAGAAAAAAATAAAGAGAACAAGAAAAAGCAGCAAAAAAAGAACGAAAGAAAAAAAAAAAAATAAAAATAAAAAAGAAAAAAAGAAGAAAAAGAATCAGAAAAAAGAAAGTGCGGAGGAGGAGGCTGCATCACAGGCCCCCCGGCTGGCCCCGACAAACTACACCACGGTTGCAACGCGGAGCAGTGCAGGAGGTGGGGCGCAGGGGAGGCAGAGGGCAGAAACGCCTCCTCGGCGGCATGGCTGGGCAGCAGCCGCGCGGCGCGGCGGAGCGCGCGCGGGCGTGCGGCGCTCGCCCGCAAGCGCCCGCGCAAGTGCGCAAGTGCACTCGCCGCGGCGCGCCCTCAGACCAGCTTCGTACGTGCTAGCCCGCTGGGGCGCGTCGGCCGTCAGCGGGGGGCAGCCTGCGTGGCATGCCGCGCCCAGCAGTGCACCCGGCACACCGCCGCCGTGCGCACCGCAGAGAAGGCGAGGCGGCCCACGGACAGGCTGCCTACCTACCAGACCACCCCAACCCAACCCGAAGACCCGAATTTCGGGTTGGGGGGGGTACGGGTTCCATATGTGTTTTCTCGATGTCCCACGACCCCCCCCACTGGAAATCGAGGATACATTGGGGCCTTCGGGTTGGGTTGGGGTGGTTTGGTGGGTGGTGACAGGTTGCCCAGCGGCTGGTCGAGCAGCGTGACAGCGCCGCGGCTGTCTGCCGCGGTGGGAATCGCGGGCCGGCGCCACGCGAACGTGTGCACGACCGGGCAGCGCGCGCAATGCTCGATCGAGTCCTACAGCCTGCACCCGAAGATGCACCGGCGCTGCTGTTGGAAGCGGCGGCCTGTGCACCAGCCATGGAGCCGCGTCCGCGACAGCGCGGCGCGGACGCAAGGAGCCGCAACCCGCAACGTCGCGACAGCCCCGCTCCCGCGAAGCACGGCCGCTCGGGAAGGCGCGCAGCGTGCAGCGTGCCAGGCGCCGCCGCCAGCGGCGCCCGGCCGCTGCCGCCGGCAGCTCCCGCAGGAGCTCTGCGCCAGTGCGCTGCCGGCGGGCCCTGCGCAGCGCTCCTCCCGCCCACTCGCGCCCCTCGCCCGCGCCCGCGGCGCCCAGGATCCGGGCCTGGCCGCGGGCCGCCCTCCGCCAGCAGCCGCTGGGAGTGGGCGGTGGCGGCCTCGAGGTGCATGCAGCACGGGCGCGCTCGCGAGCCGCTTGGTCTTAGGTCGGCCATGTCCCCCTACAGGCGAATTTTCGACGACAAATACAACACACTCAAACCAATCCGCCGATCCAGCGTGTGAGTTTCTGAGAGCGTGGACTTGAGCTCGCTCAAGCTTCGCTCTGCAGGGGGGGGGGGGGGCGTACGTTATTTCCGACGTCATTTCCGATGTTTTTCGGTACACAGGTGATACTTCCGACGTCATTTCCGACGTTTTTCGGCAGGGGGGTGTAGAAAATTCCTCCTCCAGAGCCCCCCCCGGATCGGCGGCACTGGCCGGAGGCCAGCCCAATACCAAGAAATAGCCAAAAGGATACTAGAAGAATCGTCCCCTGACGATTGTTCAACTAGCTTTGATCACTCCTCCTGTAGAGGGACACTCCTTGACTTAACACCTGTCCCAGACAGCCCGCCTGTACAGGAGCTCCGCTGCGGCCACGGCCTCTCGCAGGGCGCGGGCGCGAGGCGCCGCCTGCAGACCTCCGCGGCGGCGTGCCTCGCAGATGGCGGCCCGGTGGGCATGAAAGATAGCCGCGCCGCTCCTCCCGGGCCCTGTCCCAGGGTGCGTCCTGACCAGGACGTCGATGCGAATCCAGCGGCGTCGACGAGGGAGTGGTAATTAGCGGTAGCGGCACCTCGGTCCTCCTCCGCGGAACCACCGATTGCTCGGCCCTGGCCCGGGCGCACGGGTGTGCCTCCTGCTGCCCCGCTCGCTCTCCCCCCCCCGCGCGCGCGCGCGCGCGAGCGCGCTCTGCCTCGCCGTCCATGTGGAGGTAGAACGCGTCGGCGCCTCAGTGGGCCCCGGAAACGGAAGGGCCGTTGTTTCACCGTTTCCGAAAAAGTGTCCCTTGAAAATGGGAACGGCAACAAAACAGCGACCGGAAACCGCAACAGAAACGGCTCCAGGATTGGAACCGGAGCGGGAGCCCGTAAAAGAGCGACGACGGAACCGGCAAAAAACGGCGTCGGAACTGGCAACAAAATCGGCAAAACGGAACCGGTAAAAAAGCGGCCCTGTCGCGTCCAGGGCCCACTAAGGTCGGCGCTGTCCAGGGTGATCCTCATCGCCGTGCCGTCTGGCCCGATGATGACCTCGCCCCGGATGGTGTGAACCTGCAGTGGCCGTGGCCCGCTCGCGCGCAAAGGGGGCAGGGGAGGGGGAGACGAAGGGGTAGGGGAAGAGGAGGAGAAGGAGGAGGAGGAGGAGCGAGGGGGAAGAGGAGGAGGAGGAGGAGGAGTAGGAGGGAGGGAGGAGGAGGAGGTGGAGGAGGAGGAGTAGGAGGTGAGGGTGAGGGGAGGGGGGGGGGGGGGGGGAGGGGGGTGGGGGTAGGGGGGGGGGAGGGGGGGGGAGGGGCGGGGGGGGGTGGGGGGGGGAGGGGGGAGAGCGGCGGATCCGGAGGAAGCTGCCGAGGAGCGGCTTGTGGTCCTGTCCTGCCGGCGCGGCCTCCTTTCGGGAGCTCTCGCAGGGTCCACCCTGCCCCTTCTGATGGGCACCCTGCGCTCTGGAAACGTCGCCCCCCCCGCGCCCCAAAAACCATGGCGGAGCGTCCGCCGCCCCCCGCCCCACCCCGCCCCCCCCCACCCCCCCACCCTACCCCCGGTCCACACCCCCCCCCCGACCCCCCCCTCACCCCCCCCCCCCCAACCCCACCCCCCCCCCACCCCCCCCCCCCACACACACAGCACACAACACACACACACACAGAAAGCACACACACACACACACACACACACCACACAACCACACACATCACACACACTCACACAACACACCGACGTAAATGGACTAACACACACACACACACACACACACACACACACACACACACACACACGCACAGACACAAAAAAACGCCAACTGCACACGTCGGATCGATTAGAATGGGCCCAGGCCCTCCCAGAGAATGGCAAAACACAGCAAAGGCAGATCGGTCCTTGAAGTAGGATGGCGCTTGAAATAGAGTGGGACCTGGAAATCCGAAAGTACCTTCTTCCAACGACTGGCGTGTACACTTGCACGTGATCGTTTTCTCATTCATTGTTTTGCCGATCAGCGCGGGCCCTCGCACACACACACACACACACACACACACACACACACACACACCCTGGAGTAGATCTTGGCTGTCTTCGGCGCCTGCTTCGAGCAGGTGGAGTCTCCCCCATCACAGACGCACTGGTGCAAACAGTCGCACTGAGCAAAGGTCTGGAGCCAGACCCCCCCTCCCCCCTCCCTTCCGCCCAATGTCGAAACGCCGAATCAGAAAACGCTCACCACCAAGCGCCGATCCTGGCCAGACTCCTCCTGGGCCCCGTGTCGGCCCCAGGCCAGGACTGGCGCGCAGGCGTACAGCCGGCGCCTCCCGGCGGGCGAGGAAGTCACGACGCTCTGGGAGCCCAGCCTGCGATGCGAACTCGGAGGATGCGCAGCAGGAGCTCGACCACGAGAAACCCTCCACGAGAGCCCCAACCCTGAGACCTCAGGACGTCCCTGGAATTTTCAAGTGTGGGAGCGTCACGCGTTCCGCAGCAAGACCGTCGAAACCCAACCAACCCAGGGTACCCTGGAGGCAAGCAGGGCATTTCTTGGCATGGGCTTCCACTGTAGGAGCCGAGCATGCGAACTCAGAGGATATACTGGGTACCGCGATCGCTCCAGAGCCCTGGCACGCTTGGCGCTGTCCCATCCTGCCTGGGGTGCGTCAAGCCCCCTCTGGCCACGGCCATGCCTCACGCGCGTTCGATGACCCCTCTAAAAGCCCCACATCGGAGACCCGTACGTCGGTGATTTCTGCCGAGGTTACCTGTTGCACTCCTGTGGGAAATCCCCGCACACACAAGCCTTCGCTGCGTACGTTGCCCATGCTCTCCTGACTGCTTTCTGCAAGGAGGCTCGAAAGACTTCCTCACCTGCCCGACAGTACACGATTACCCATCGGTCGGAAGAAGTAGGTATAACCATAAAGTAGGATGGCGTTGAAAGTAGATTGGGTGTCCGCCCGCCCCCTTGGGAGGAGGGAAGAGGTGAAGCCACTGGATCCTTCAAGTAGGAAGGCGCTCGAAGTATATTGGAACCTGGGGATCCAATAATACCTACTTTCAACGACCGATGGGTACAGGCGAGCTTGATTTATAGGCCAGCCCTTCCAGATCAAGGGTGCCCTTGCCTCGACCTCGGTCCGCTCCAAGGAGTAACCCTCAGCTACGACGCCTAGGGGGGAGGAGGGAGGAGGGAGGAGGAGGGAGGGAGGAAGGGGAGGAGGGAGAGGGAGGAGGAGGAGAGGGGAGACGACGACGACGACGACAACGACGACCGCACAGCCCCCCGCATTGAGCCCGAGGCTGCCACCACCACACGCGAGGGGTTTCGTATTCGAAGCGTACCCACTCCCCACTCGGCTGTGCCTTGCCCCGCCTGCCTGGCGACAACTCACTGGGCAGTGGCCCAGCAAGCACTCAGTCACTTCGTGATATGTTCCTCCTCCTCCTCGTCCCCCTTCTCCTCCTCTTCCTCCTCCTCCTCCTCCTCCTCCTCCTGCTCCTCTACTCTCCCTCCTCCTCCTCCTCCTCCTCCGCCTCCTCCTCCTCCTCCCCACCTCCTCCTCCTCCTCCTCCCCTACCTCCTCCTCCTCCTCCTCTCCTCCTCCCTCCTCCTCCTCCCCTCCTCTCGCTCCTCCTCCTCTTCCTCCTCCTCCTCCCTCCTCCTCCTCCTCCTCCCCTCCTCCTCCTCCTCCTCCTCCTCCTCCTCCCTCCACCGTCCTCCTCCTCCTCCTCCTCCTCCTCCTCCTCCTCCTCCTCCTTCCTCCTCACTCCTCCTCTCCTCCTCCTACCTCCCTCCTACCTCCTCTCCTCCTCCTCCTCCTCCTCCTCCTCCCTCCTCCTCCCCTCCTCCACCTCCTCCTCCATCCGCCTCCCCTCCGGCCTCCCCTCCGCCTCCGCCTCCTACCGCCTCCTCCGCCTCCTCCTCCCTTCCTCTCCTCTCCTCCTCCTTCCTCCTCCTCCCTCCACCTCCTCCTCCTCCTCCGCCTCCTCCGCTTCCTCCTCCTCCTTCCTCCTCCTCCGCCTCCTCCTCCAGCCTCCTCCTCCTCCTATCTTTCTCCATCCTCCTCTTCCGCCACCGCCGCCCCTCCTCCTCCCCTCCTCGCCGTCCCCTCCTCCTCCTCCTCTCTCCTCCTCCTCGTCCACCTCCTGACCTCCTCCTCCTCCGCCTCCTCCTTCCTCCTCTCCTCCTCCTCCTCCTCCACCTCCCCCTCCCTCCCCCTTTCTCCTCCTCCTCAGCCTCCTCCTCCTCCTCCTCCTCTCCTGGCTCAAGTTCTGGCCCGAGCCCCCGTGCCTCCCCCCCCCCCACCCCCTCCTCCTCAGCCCCTTCTCCCCTCCTCCGCGGGGGGGGCGCGCCATGGAAGTCGACGTTTCCCTCGCGGCCGCAGGCGCACCCGCGGCCAGCGGCCGGCGGCGCCAGGAGCCAGGGGGGGAGGAGCAGGAGGACACGATGGAGGTGGACGCGAGCGTTCAGCTGGCGGCCCAGTTTCGGGCAGCGGTCTGGGCGGTCGACGTGCAAGGAGCATCGGCACGACCGGCCGCCTGCAGGGCCTGCGGCCTGGTCTTCGAAGCAGGCGAGTTGCGCTTGTGCACCTGGGGTAACCGCACGTGCTCACGCTGGATGTGCACTACCTGCCTGAAGGGTCGCCTGCCGCCAGGCGCGGAGCTCCGGCCTCATGGGAGAGGCGATGCGTTGAGCGCCGAGGCGGCGCGAGCGCAGACGGCAGTCCGCGAGGCTACCCGCGGAGCAGGAGCCGCCGCTGGAGGGGCGCCGCCGGCGCAGCAGCAGCAACACCAGCCCGTCCAGCATCCAGCTTGGGACGACAACGAGCTACCCGGCCAAGACTGGTGGACAGCCCTGCCGTGGGACGACCTGGTAACCACAGGAGCCACTACGTATGTGCAGATCCCAGACAGACTACGCGGCGCCGTCCTCCAGGTGCGCCGGAAGTCTTTGGAAGTCCTTCGGCACGCCCGGGAACGCGGGGAGGCGAAGGATGAATGGAAGTTGTTCTTGGTGCTGGACCTCCTCCTTCTCAGCACCAGCGACGAAACCGCGACCTGCGCAGAGCTGCTCGAAGTGAAGTGAAGTGAAGTGAAGTGCCCGCAAGGGGCAGGACCCTACGCGAAATCCTCAGGAGTGGAAGTGCGACTTCACCGAATATGAAAGAAAATCAGCCGTTAGACTTGCCCAATGATCTGCGTCCCCAGCAAGAAGTTGCCACTCCCCCGGCCCCCGGTCTCGGCAAAATCTTCTCACCGAGTCTTCAAAACGCACCCACCTGCGACTTGACGGACGCGTCGGGCGAAGCGAGCCCCGCTCGCCAGAAGCAGCCTGCCAAGAAGAATCTCTCCACGTTGTGACACCATTCAACCAGTCGATGGCGCTCGCCCGGGCCACGCGCCCTGCCCAGAGCCATTTCCTTCGGAAATGTTCCGGCGCCCACTCTTTGAGACCAGTACTTTCGGCGAAGCGGCGCACTCGTCGGGCGGCTCTTTGGACCCAGTCAACCCACGGCTCCCCGTCGGCGCGGCCACAGCCAACGATTCTCCGCAGCATCAAATTCTGAGCCACGTTCAGCTTCCTGAGCTCCTCTGCCCTGGGCGTCCACGACTCGCATTCCCATAGAGCGCATTCTGTGACAGTAGAATTAAATAAACGTAATCTTTCCCTCAAAGAATATGACCGGTTTAGAAGCAACCTCTTCATTGCCCAGAACTTGCGCCACCCGCAAGCGACGCGATGTTCCACTTCCTGGCCCGTCGGGTCCTCGAGAGAAACGCTGGTGCCCAAGAGTTCGAGATGTTCGCCCGGCTCCAATATTTCTACGGAAAAACCCTCCGTCAGCACGGCGGCGCCCCTGCGTGTGAACTCGGCCCGGTTCGTCTGGACCTTGCACTTGGCGGGATGTAAGTCCAGGCCCACCTTTGCCAGAGCGTCCCGGAGCATTAGAATCATTCTTCTCATGGAGATCCAGCTTCTGGCAATGAGCGCCTGGTCATCTGCAAAAGCTACGTGCGCGAGGCACTTGCCGTTGATGCTTTGCCCCACCAACGTGCCATACCCTCTGCGATTCCACGTGCTGCTCACTTCGGAAAGGACCTTGTCCAACACCAGATTAAATAATGCCGGAGATAATGGGTCTCCTTGCTTCACACCCCGCTGCACATCAAATGGTCTGCTCTCTGCCCCATCCCATAAAGAAACATATCCTCTGACTCCGTGATACAGCCGTCTCAATACACAAAATGTTGAAATCGAAATACCCGAATCCAGCAAGGCAGAAAATAATGCTGCATGGTGCACGCGATCGAAAGCTGTCTCAACGTCGAGAGTAGCGACCCAAAGTTCCTCTCCCCATTCAAGTGATTTTTCAATCACCGTTCTCACTATGTGTATTGCGTCTGCGCAACCACGCTGTGGTCTGAACCCGAACTGCTCTCTGGATAACTTCGAATCGATCGCGGCCGGAAGCCTGTTGTACAACACTGTGCTGAACAACTTCGCCATCACGGGCAATATTGCTATAGGTCTGTAGTTTTTTGGTAGGGACGGATCCCCCTTCTTGAACAACACGCGAAACTTGGTAAGCTTCCATTCTTCTGGCGGGCCCAGAGCCCCATTTAATACTTGCGAGAAGAATTCTGCGATGACACAAACCAAACGTGCATGCCCTGTCTTCCGCATCTCTGCTACCAACCCATCGTCTGCCCCAGTTCTGCCGCCCTTCAGTTTCCTCAGCGCAGAGCTGCTCGAGGAGCGCCTTGCGTGGTTCTGGGGGGCTCAGTGGGACGCGCTCTGGGCGCCCGTCCGGCACGGGCGGAAGATCCCAGTGGCGGCCGCCAAGAACAGCGACAAACAAAAGGCGGCGCGGGTACACACCCTGGCAGCAGCTGGAGAAGAAGGCCGGGCTCTCCGAGCCACAGCCAACAGCAGACTGGCCCCACGCACCCCAGACACCTTGAACAAGGTAAAGGCGTGCTTCCGCGAAACAGCTCAGCCAGCGCCGTCGTTGGAGGGCATCCCGCGGGCTCCGCCAGAGATCCTCGAAAGCGTCCAGGAGGAGACAGCGAAACTGCTGCGGAGGCCGCCCCGTCTCTCGGCGCCGGGGCTGCCAGGCTGCCGCTTGGAACACCTCGAAGACGCGAAGCGTTGCGCCGAGACGTTGGGATGGCTCTCCGAAGCGATATCCTGGATCGCCTTCGGCATGCTGCCCAGCGAGGCCCTAGCCGTTCTCCGCGCAGGGGAGGTCACGGCGCTCCAAAAGGGAGGCGACGACGTACGGCCGCTCGTTGTGGGCTCCACGGTGCGCCGCCTGGGCTTGCGAGCGCTGGCGCGGGTCAGGAAGGAGCAACTTCGGGCCGCAGCTGGCGACAGGCAGTACGGAGTCGGGAGGCCAGGCGGCACCGAACTCCTGCTGCGGAAGTTGGAGGCCCAGGCGGAAACCAGGCCCACAGCAGTCTTCCTGAAGCTGGACTTGGAGGCCGCCTTCCCCTCGCTAGAACGGGCGCCCGCCCTGGCGGCCATGGCAGAGCGAGACGAGGTGGTCGCGGCAGCGCTCCTCTCGTGGTACGGGCAGCCAGCGAAACACCTCTGGCGAGACGCTGGGGGTCGTTTCCACCCGCTTCAAAGCGACAGGGGATTCGACCAGGGGGACCCCTTGTCGCCCGCTGCGTTCTCCGTGGCGCAGAGGGTTGCCTTGGACAGGTTCTACGAGGAGCTACTCCGCTTGGACCCACAGGCGAGGCTGTACAGCTACCTGGACGACTCCTACCTGGTGGTGGAGGCTCCGCTGGCTGCTCTCGCACTGCAAGCCCTGCAACAGGCTCTCCAGCCCCTCGGGCTAAAGCTGAATTCCGGGAAGACAGCTGCTTGGTCCCCAGCTGGGCGAGCCGTGCTCACGGGAGAGCTGCAGGCTTGCTGGGTGCACAGCTTGCCCGCGCTCGGCAAGCACCTGCGACCGCCGGGCGACGCCGACAGCAGCGCGCCGGCAGCCCTCGGGGAGCCAGCGAACAGCCTCGCCGAAGCTGGGAGGAAGCTACAGAAGCTTTACCGAGAGCTTCAGAAACTGCACAAGGCAGGGCTCAAGAAGCACGCGACGGCAGCCCTCCTCCGCGCCTACGCAGGCCCGGCAAGCCAGCACTCCTTGCGAATGGAGCTCGCGACGGACGCCGCGACGGAGCAGTACGACGACCTGCTCGCTGGCTGCTGGCAGGACCTGCTTGGGCGGGACCTCGGCGACACGGCCAAGGAGCTGCTGGGCCTCCCAGCCCGCTTCGGGGGCTTGGGCGCGCAGCTGGCTACCACGCGCCGCCACGCGGCTTTCCTGGCCTCTTGGACGCTGGCGGCGGGGGAGGTCACGGAGGACCAGGGCAGCGGGACGCTGGCAGACTGCTTGGAACGGCTGCCGCGAGCGGCCCAGCAACTGACCACTGCGAGGCAAGGGCTGCAAGACCAAGGGCTGGAGCTCGCCGCGGGCGGGGACCTGGCGACTGCGCTGCAGGCGCCCCTGAAGCAAGGCCTGGCAACTGAGAAGGTACAAAGAAACCAGCACGCAGCTCTGCTGCGACGCTTGCACCTTCCCGGACAGGCCGAGCTGCGGGGGGCGGCCGGCAGCGGCAGCGGCGCCTACCTGACCTACACCAGAGGACGAACTCTGCACGCTCGAAGACGCCCACTGGGAGACCAGCGCCAGGCGGCGGCTGCAGCTCCCGCGCGCGGAGCTCAGCCAGCGCGAGCTCGCGACGACAGGGGCCGCCTGCTGCTTGCGCGGCGCCGACGGGGCCAGCTGCGCCAGGGCTCTGGACGAGCGCGGCTACCACGCCTTGACTTGCCATCGGGGCGGGGGGGTGCTGGCGCGCCATGGCGGACTCAACCGGAGGGTCGCTGGGCTCCTCCACCGCTGGCGCGGCGAACGGCCACTCCTCGAGCAGAGAGTACCGACTTGGGACCGCCAGCGTCCAGAGGGCCAGCTCGAGCGCGCCATCCTGGACTTGGAGTACCAGGAAGACGACGGGGCCCGGTGGCTGGACGTCTCCGTCGCCACCCCGCAGCCGGCACGCCAGCCGAGCTGCGCGTGGCCGCGCGCCGGGACGGCGAGGCCAGCAGGCGCGGCGAGCGCGAGAAGCACGCGCGCTACCCAGGCGCTCGGCTCACGCCCTTCGTCCTCGAGGCGGGGGGGCGGCTCGGCGCCGAGGCCCGCCTCTGGCTGCTCGGGCAGGTAAGACGCCTGCCTGAGGAACAGCAGCCGCGGGAGCTGGCGCGGGCCTACAAGGTCCTGAGCTGCGGCCTGCAAGCTGCCACGGCGCGCCAGCTCCGCAAGGCAGCCGGCCTGCGCCAGGCGGCGCGCCAGGCGTCGGCGCCGCCGCCGCCGGAGGCCGCTCGAGGGGGACGCCGCCCTTGCCACCACCTAGCGAGCGCGACACCCGGGCTGCAGAGCGCGGGCCAGCTGGCCGCAGGCCCTAGACGCTTGGCGAGGCCGCCAGCCAGCGCGACCCCGCGCCCGCGGGCCCGCTGCGGAGCGCTGCTGGCTTACTGCGCCGCTGACTGCGCTGCGGCGGCTGGGCGGCGCTACTGGGGGGCACCGACGACTGCGACGCCGCGGAGAGGCGCAGGCCGGCGGCCGGGGAGGTCGCGTTCGTCTACGAGCTCCCTTGTATGCTGGCCAGAGGCTCCGGCTGGCAGAAGCCCTCACCCTCCTGGGAGTAGCTGCTTGCATGTTTCGCAGGCAGTTACCCCCGGGGGTGCCGCCCCTTGGGGTTGGGCGGCGGGGGCGTCTGCCGGCTCCCGACTATGGAGCGTCGGGCGCGCGGAAGAGACCCGCGTCCGCCGCGCCTCCTCCTCCTCCTCCTCCTCCTCCTCCTCCTCCTTCCACCTCCCCTCCTCCTCCTCCTCTCCTCCTCCTCCTCCTCCACTCCTCCTCCTCCTCCTCCTCCTCCTCCTCCTGCTCCTCCTCCTCCTCCTCCACCCCTCCTCCTCCTCCTCCTCCTCCTCCACCTCCCCTCCTCCTCCTCCTCCTCCTCCTCCTCCTCCTCCTCCTTCCTCCTCCTCCTCCCTCCTCCTCCTCCTCCTCCTCCTCCTCCTCTCGTGATCCACCCATGTCGCTGCGAGGAAAACCGTCGCGCCGCATGTCCTCCGCATCAATGTGGCAGCGTGGCCCTCGAAAAGGGTTGTTATGGTGCCCTCTCGCGTGCACCTCCCGATCAGGTTCGACTGCATGGGCCCCACATCTCATGCAGGCCCCAGCTCGGAAGGGGTCTCTTTGGTTTCTGGGTGGCGGGTTCGGCGTCTCTTGAAGATGTCGTCAGGCTTTCTTGCAGCTCTTAGGAAGGTCCCCTGGGATTGGTTGAAGCCTCTTGGAGGCTTCTTGGCGCCCACCTTGAGCGTTTTTTTTTCGGGTGTGCGTAGGCTTCCTGGGAGCATATTGAAGTCTTGGTTGGGGACATCTCCGTCGTCTCGAAGGCGTTTCGGATTAGTTCGGGCAACGTGGAAGCCTTGGAACACACCTGGACCCTCTGGGGACTCTGTTGGACCCGATGTGGAGCCTCACGGGCCCTTGCTGGGCCGTCATGGGGTGATGTTGGAGGCCTCTTGGGCCGTCGTGGACGCCCTTCTGGAAGGGCAGAGTGAGCTAAGATCGGTGGAGACACTACAGTCGGACCTAGGTCAGAAGAACATCCCTCATGAACACGAGACCTTTCGCCGGCCAAAACACATAGAACGTCCAAGATAAACCCTCCCCTGGGTGCACAAGAACGCCCAACGAGCACGAAGAAAATGAGGGCACCCCTCCCCGAACCGACCTCGATCTTGCACCTCGGTCCGACTATGATAGAAGTTGACTTTGTCGTGTCGGTCGACGGAAGAGGAGGAGGAGGAGGAGCAGGAGGAGGAGGAGGAGGAGGAGGTGGACGAGGAGGAGGAGGGGGGAGGAGGAGGGAGTGAGGAATGAGGAGGAAGGAGGAAGGAGGGAGGAGGAGGAGGAGGAGGAGGAGGAGAGGAAGGAAAGAGGAGGAAAAGGAGGAGGGGAGAGGAAGGGAGGGGAGATGGAGGAGGAAAGGTAGGAGGGAGGGAGGGAGAGGAGTAGAGGAGGAGAGAGGAGCGCGTGGAGAGTGACCCCCCCTGCCATGGTTTCTCCCCCGCCTCTCCTCCCCCCCTCCCCGTCCCCTATCCGCTTTTCCCCCTCCCATACCCGGGTCGGGTTTTTACTGAGCCCCCCTCTGGCGGGGTGGGGAGGGCTCTTGGGCCCGCATCACAGCTTCGGTAGCGTCAGAAGGATCTCAGGGGTCGTTGTGGGGCTATTTTGGGAGCCTGCTGGACCTTTGTGGACGCTCTTGAGACCTAGAGGGCGGGACAGCTGAATCATTCAAAAACGCATGAAAATAACTGCTGGCGGCCTCTGGGGTGTCCGGACTCTCGCGACGTTCTCCCGTGGGCGGACGAACCATCCTCACACTCAGCACCCCTCAGAGCGAAGCCGCGAAGCCCTTTCGCAAACACACCTGGAGAAGGAACCGAAAAGGGCAAGACTCTTCAATAGAGACCCAGGCCGTCTAACAAACGCCAAGTCTGGAGGCTGGAGCGCTGGCCATCGTGAGCGCCTCGGGGCGCCGACGGTCTTGCCAAGATGACCCCAAACTCGCCCCCCATGGCTCGGGGAACCTCCCGACAGGCCCTGGCGAGCCTTGATGGCACGGAGAGAGCCCCAGGGCAACGTAAGCCGTGCGGCACAGCAAAGCCAGAAGCGAGGGACAACACGCACCGAGCAGAAACGACCACAAGAAGGAGAGGAAGACCAGCGAGGAGTGAGCCTCGAGGGATGGTTTTTGGGGCCGACACGTGGGGCGCGCACGCCCGCAGGGCCAACACGCCCGCGCGGGTCGAGTCAGACGGAAGGAGGAATTCAGCAAAGGGGGAGGGCTGGAGCGGCTCGCATTTTTGTATTGTTTTTGTTTATGCTTTGTTTTTTAAATATTTGTTGTGCTGTTTTTTCTTGGCTGGATCAGCTCGCAAAATTGGTTTTCC